>VFFE01007016.1:805410-862634 GCA_008921705.1 Burhinus oedicnemus
GGTGGGGGGGGGGGGGGGGGGCTGACCCCATCCCGGTTGTAGGGACCCCGGGTGCCTCTCGGTCCCCGTACGCGGAGGCCGCGCATTGTGCGGGGCCGTATGGAGTGGTGGCAGCTATTGTTCGGGAGGGATTTGGCATCCTGTGTTTCTTGAAGCTGCAGTTTTGAGAACAATGAGGTTTCCTGCAGGGGCTGGGGGGGGCAGCGTGCTCTTCCTCTCCTGCACCCCGCAGGAAAAGTTACTGCGGGGGGGGCCAAGAGGTCCTGGCACCCCTTGGTACCAGGGCTGGCATGGGGGCCAAGTGGGGGAGAGGTGGAGGGGAGTGGGTGCAAGGGCTCGGAGCGCTTTACACCTAGGAGAGAGGTGGGGCGCTGGCCCTGCTGCTGTTGGGTCTGGAGATGGTGGCTTGCTAGGTGACAGCCTGGGGACACTGGCTGCGGTGTCCTGTCCCACTTACCCCTGCTGCAAACTGGATGATGCCCTGATGCCCAGCCCCCCGCATCAGGGATGCCGAAGGCTCATCCATGGTTTTTCCCTGGCATGTGGAAACAGTGTTTTCTTGTCCCCCTTCTTTCCCGGCCTGTCCCCTCCCAGGCTTGGCTGGCACCGCTGCTTCTCTCTCTTGCAGTCCTGGACGAGGGGGCCGTGCAGGAAGGGCACAGCTTCCCTCCAAGAAATGCAGACAAATTAATTAAAAAATAGGATCTTTAATTTTTTTAGGTTTTTTTTTAATTGAATTTTGTAGCGAGGCTGGGAGGGAGGTGGGGAACGTACGAGTCTCCAGTAGCCCCTGCGAAGTGGCTTGCAGGGTTGCGTACCCTTGTCCTGGTCCCCAAGGTGCCACCTGGTCCACCCGCATCAGGAAAATTATGGGATGTACGTGGGGAGAGGCCAGAGGGAAGATGCCTCGTTAGGAAGAAGGCTTTTGGTGCGGGCGAATAATAAACAATTGTCCCTGTGGTCTATTTATAGTGGCTGAGCCAGAGGATTAGTTGCGGGGTTATTTTTGGAGCGGCTAAAGACACAGTTGCTGGACGGCGTTTCTGAGCTAATCAAGCAAACATTTTCTGTCTCGCCTGTGCCGAGGCTGCGTGTCCCCCGTCCCCCTCCGGCGGGGCTGGAGCTTGGGGTGGGGCGTACTGGGGCACCACGTGTCTCGGGGTGAATGACAAAAGGCTGGTGATGGGGTCATTTTGGGCGTCCTTGGATGGTGTCCCCCTGCCCCGGGTCAACTCGTACCCCCAGCAGCCGCCTGACCCCTCGCTGAGCACCTGGGGGAAATGGGGACCAGCAGCAAAGGTGCTGGCTGGACCCTGTGTTGGTTGGGGGTGACCATGCACAGCACAGACCTTGTCCCACCCCAGCAGTGATTGGGGGTGACCATGCGCAGCACTGACCCCGTCCCACCCCAGCAGTGATTGGGGGTGACCACGCGCAGCACAGACCTTGTCCCACCCCAGCAGTGATTGGGGGTGACCATGCACAGCACAGACCTTGTCCCACCCCAGCAGTGATTGGGGGTGACCACGCGCAGCACTGACCCCGTCCCACCTCAGCAGTGATTGGGGGTGACCATGCGCAGCACTGACCCCGTCCCACCCCAGCAGTGATTGGGGGTGACCATGCGCAGCACAGACCTTGTCCCACCCCAGCAGTGATTGGGGGTGACCACGCGCAGCACTGACCCCGTCCCACCCCAGCAGTGATTGGGGGTGACCATGCGCAGCACTGACCCTGTCCCACCCCAGCAGTGATTGGGGGTGACCATGCGCAGCACTGACCCCGTCCCACCCCAGCAGTGATTGGGGGTGACCATGCGCAGCACTGACCCCGTCCCACCCCAGCAGTGATTGGGGGGGACCACGCACAGCACAGACCTTGTCCCACCCCAGCAGTGATTGGGGGTGACCATGCGCAGCACTGACCCTGTCCCACCCCAGCAGTGATTGGGGGTGACCATGCACAGCACAGACCTTGTCCCACCTCAGCAGTGATTGGGGGTGACCACGCGCAGCACTGACCCCGTCCCACCCCAGCAGTGATTGGGGGTGACCATGCGCAGCACTGACCCCGTCCCACCCCAGCAGTGATTGGGGGTGACCACACGCAGCACTGACCCCGTCCCACCCCAGCAGTGATTGGGGGTGACCACGCACAGCACTGACCCCGTCCCACCCCAGCAGTGATTGGGGGTGACCACGCACAGCACTGACCCCATCCCACCCCAGCAGTGATGTGTCCCAGGCCGCAATGACCACGGACATCCTTGTCCTTGCAGCCAATGGGCTAATGTCCCTGTCCCCTCCTCATCAGCGGGCCCCCCGTCCCCTAACCCTTTGCTCGCAGCCCTCCTCGCCCATGGGGGGGCTGACCTCTGTCCCTTCCCAAAAGCAAGGCTGTGCGTTTGTGAGAACTTGCCTTCCCACCTCCTCCATTTTTTAATTTTTTTTTTTTTTCTTCTTCTCTCCTTTTCAAGCCCTAAAGGTCACATGTGGCCCCTTCCCTAGGAACGTGCCCTCTCCTCTCCCGTTCAGCCTTCCTGCAGATCGGGGCTCTCCCCACCAGCCTCCCCGCTCCGGACCTGAGCAAACCCGGGCCGGGTTAACCAGCGCAGCTGTATGCTAATAACCCCCGCTGCCCGCTTAACTCTCCTCCACTGAGTAAAGTCAACCCCGCTATTGTACCCACCTCCTCAAACAAACCACAAAACCCCAGCGCCTTCCCGGGGCCGGCCGGCTGCGGGGTGGCACCCAATTTCCAGCTCACTTGTAATTCATCATCCCCAGCGCTCGGGCTCCATCCTTCCCCCTCCGCCGCCTCCTGCTTTCCCCCCCACCCCAGCCCTTTTGTCTTTCTTCCTTTGCCCTTTTGTGCGCGTCTGGTTTATAATAGCGCTTGGCAGCTGGTTGTGGTTTCTCTCCTCCAGCTTTGTTTGCTGCCCCGCTGATTGATGGCGATGCCTTTCCCACCCCCTGCTCTCTCCTCCTGCTTCTCCCTCTTCCCCAAATCCCAGACCAACAGCAGACACCCCCCCGCCCCGCCACCCTCCTCAATCCTCCTTCCCAGGCAGCATATGCCAGGAATTAGCTGTGTAAATAGAGGAGTGCAGCCGGGCGGGCAGCACGGGTGCCCGGGGAGAAAGTAGGGTGCTGCCTGGCACCATGGGGACCGTGCAGGGCTGGGCAGCGAGGGACCGTCCCCTTCTTGGGGCTGGCAAGAGGCACCCACCAGCACCGGCTCAGCCACCCTGCGGGGGTGACGAGGACGGGAGCGGAGTTGTAGGGGTGTTGTGCAAGTGGCCGGGGACGGCCACGTGTTGTTGACACAGGTGGGGACACGGTTGGCAGCCGGCGCTGCGGGCAAACACACCTGCCTGGGCAGGGAGAGCCGCCGGGCGGCTGCTTTGGCATCCCCGGCCACACGTGCCGGCCGCGCCGGCTAAAGTCTGAAGTCCCCACTCAGATTGAGCCGCACTCTGCACCCGCTCCCCGTCACCTGCTCCTCTCCACGCACCCGCCTCGTGCTGGGCACGGCCCTCGTGTCGCCCAAAATCCCCCCCGCCTGCTGCTGCCCCCTGGAAAAGGCGAGAGGATGGGGATACTGGGCGTGGGTGCTGGGATGGGGCTGGGGTTTGCACCCCGGTGAGGCAGGGTGTTGCGTGCTGTGTCCTGCCAGCACGGCTTGGCACCCTCCTTGGTCTGAGGCTGAGGGTGTCGTGGGTTTGCCTGGCTCTCTGGTGCTGCTTCGGGTTTTAGCAAGGAGGAAGAAGTCACCACCAGTGCCCCAGTGGGACCAATCCCCAGCGCTGCCCAGCTGTGCCGGGTGGCGTCTAGAGCTGCGTGGCCTCCACTCCTCAGTCCTCAAAGGTACCTCATCTTCTCTTTCAGACCTTCATCTTCACAGACGGGGAGGATGAGGAGCTGAAGAAGCAAGCACGTGAGTCTGTGGCCCTTGTCCCTTTGCATGTGTGACCTGGCCAGGTTCCCTGAGGAGCCCCCACCTAGGGAGCGCAGCTGGTGTGGAGCCTGCCCTGGGAACTCTGAAAAAATGGTCAAAATGCCACTGGTTAGACACTAACCTCAGGAGCCCTCGCCATAGGGACCCGGGCTGAGAACAAGGGCAACTTGTTTCACTAATCGTCCCTCTGCCTGCGACCCCCATCTGGGGACAGGTTTCCTTCCCAGTCAGCCCAGTGCTGGGGAGCACACTAACGCAGTGGGGTGCCTTTGCACCGGTTTGTCCCTGGGGTGAGCTGGGATTGACGGGCAACGCAGCCAGGGTTTCTTGGGAGCGTTTCCCTGGCAGCCGCTCCCCGGGGCCAGGGTCAGCTCCGTCTATTCTCCCCATGCAAATGGCTCCTTTTCAGGCCGGGAAGCGATTGCCTTTGAGCTGGGCAAGCAAATAACAGGTGGCTGCTGAGGGAAAAGACAGCGGGAATAGGGCAGGATTTTGGCTATCGTGTCCTGGGTGGAGAAGCCGGCTCATGGACACCCCCTCACTCCCGGGGTGGCTGGTACATGGCCCTGGGACGGGCAAGGTGATGTAGGGTGGCATCATGCATAACGCATGGGATACGGCTCAACCCTGGTGCATCTGCTGCATCCGCATCCCTTGCTCAATCCTTCCCTTGCCTCATGTGGATCCAAAAGCCATTCCTCCAAAAATTAATTCTTTGCCCAAAGTGATGTGGCATGGAGGCCACTAAGCATCGGGGACGTCCTCGGGGTTTCCATCCCCCCTGGTGCCCTTGGAACGTGCGTGGTGAAGCATCAGTGTTTGAGCAAGCAGGGAGGTGTAGGATACACCGGCACCGGGCTTTGACCCCTGTATCTTCCCGCAGGAAACGTCATCAACACCAACTGCTCGGCTGCCCACAGCCGCCAGGCCCTGTCCTGCAAGATGGCCGTGGAGTATGACAAGTTCATCGAGTCCGGCAGAAAGTAAGCGGTGCCCGGGGCTGCTGCGGGGGACGGCGGGGCTGCAGGGGGGGGACGACCGGTGCAGGCAGAGGCCATTTGCATTTTTGGGGCCATATCTCAGCATGGGGTCTGGGGGGGTGCCCCAACCCTGCGTGACACTGCTGCCATCGCAGGTGGTTCTGCCACGTGGACGATGACAACTACGTGAACGTGCGGACGCTGGTGAAGCTGCTCTCCAGCTACCCACACACGCAGGACATCTACATCGGGAAGCCCAGCCTGGACCGGCCCATCCAGGCTACAGAGAGGATCAGCGAGAACAAGATGGTGAGGAGGGGGTGAGAGGTTGGGGCTGGCTTAATTTGGGCTGGGGTTTGCTCCCCGGTCGGCGGGAGGAGGTCTCACTGCCGTTGCTTCCCCTCTCTCGCAGCACCCTGTGCATTTCTGGTTTGCCACGGGCGGAGCGGGGTTTTGTATCAGCCGGGGGCTGGCGCTGAAGATGAGCCCGTGGGCCAGGTAAGAGCGTTGGCGTGGCTGTCCCGTGGGGATTCGTCATGGTCCCAGCGGGGCACAGAGTGGTGACAACATCTTTGGGGATGGACGTTGCACCATGTTCCATCACCTTGCTGTCTTTGCCTTGCTGAGGGTGTCTGGGGGGGGGGCTTGCAAACAAGCTGGGCAGGACCTCGGTTCCCCCAAGTCTAATTGACTTTTAATTAGAGCTAGAGCTGGGCACCCCCTATCCAGCCCAGACCCCATGGGGTGGCCACATCCCTCTGGGCTTTGCTCCTCTGCAGCTCCTCTCTCTCTCCCCGCAGCGGGGGCCACTTCATGAGCACGGCAGAGAAGATCCGCCTGCCCGATGACTGCACCATCGGCTACATCATCGAGTCTGTGCTGGGGGTGAAGCTCATCCGCAGCAACCTCTTCCACTCACACCTGGAGAACCTCCACCAGGTGCCCAAGACGGAGATCCACAAACAGGTATCCCTGTCCTGATGCCCTGGGGTGGATGGGAGGGACTGGGGTGGATGGTACCGTCACCTGGTTTCACGTTGTCACCTAAAAACCGGGCATGGTGGTTAAGATACTGATTGACGTGCTTCCAAAACCTCAGCGGAGGGGGAAAGCCCCATCAGCCCATCCCCGCGGGGCGATGCAGAGTGTGACTGGAGGCTGTGGGAAAGGGGTGAATTTTGCAGCCCCCCTCAAGCCTCTGCTTGATCCTCGTGGTCATGTCGGCTGCTTGTGTTTCCTCCCCGCAGGTGACACTAAGTTATGGCATGTTTGAAAACAAGCGCAACTCCATCCACATGAAGGGAGCCTTCTCCGTCGAGGAGGACCCATCCAGGTGAGATGGGGGGACCCTGTCCCCCCCTCCCCCAGCCAGGGTGTTGCAGGGCTGCTGCCGCCCCATGCTCAGCATCGCTCCTCTCCTCCGCAGGTTTCGCTCCGTGCACTGCCTGCTGTACCCCGACACGCCATGGTGCCCCGCCAACGTGGTTTACTAGGAGACACGTGTCCCCTCCAACCTCGTCCCGAATTTCCCCGGTATCCGACGGGCGTGCGGGACCTGCGTGCGGGTGTGTCGGTCCAGCCTCGCCGCGAGGCGGACGGATGGACGGACGTCGTTGCTGTGGTATTGCACAGTGTGTGTGTACTGAAGGCTGCTGTGCGGCCCCTTGTTCCCTGCCCTGCCTGCCTGGCTGCCCGTGCCCGCTGCCCGCTCCGTTCGGGATGGCGGGGAGGGACGGGTCCTGAGCACTTAACCGTTGGGCACCCCGCGGCGCTGGCGAGCCCCACGCCATGCGTGGGGAGCAACCGCAGGCGCTGCGCGGCTCTGCCTCCCCCAGGCTTACTTCTCCATTTTTTTTTTTATTTTTTTCTTCCTTTTAAATGTTAAGTTTTTTGGTGTGTGCCTCCCTCGCCCCGCTCCCATAACCCCTTACCCGCCCCCATCCTCTCTCCCAGCCCCAAAATCTCAGCAGCCAAGCTCCGGCTCCCGATTCGGATGAAGGGTGAGCGGCGAGTTTCGCTCCCCGGCTCGGTGGGCCGGCGGAAGGCGGGCAGGGGAAGCCTTCTGGCCACGGCGACCGCTGCTCCAGGGTGCCGCAAAGCTGCTGGGTGCTCGATGGCCGCACTGGAGGGAGACGGTGGGGTGGGCTGCGAGCCGGCGTTGGCGTTAGCTCTGGTTCCCAGAGATCCCCTCGCCTGGCCGAACTGTTGCCGGCAGCATCGATCTATGCACTATTTATAGAGACTAATGTAAAGACTTTCTATAAATATGGGGGGGTGGGAGGAGGATTCTCCCGGAGCCGTCGGTGCGGCGTGGGTGCCGTGTTTGTACAGTCTCCCTTCAGTGCCGCCTCCCTGCCGGCTCACCGGCCCGCACCTTTGCAAAGGAGCACTTCAAGGTCTGGCCGGGGGCTACGTGGGTGTCTGTCTGTCCCCCACCGTGGGGCCGGAGCATCCTCCAGCCCTGGCCCGACAGCGGCTGCTCCTGGGGTGGCCGGAGCACCCAAGAGGTGTCCGGCCGGACAGGCACCCACTATGGGCAGGCAGCGTTTCCCAGTCCGGCCCTTGCTCTCCCTGATTTAGCTGGCGAAGGGAGAGGGACTCCACATCCCCCCCCCCGGCTGCCCTGCCTGCCGCTGCCAGCCCTGCGCCCCTGGGGTAAGTGGGCTGAGCCGGAGCTGAACGTTTCCAACCCAAAGCTGAGTGAAAATAGCCCATAATGGGTGCGTTGTAAATATGTTATTGTGCCAGTATTTTTTTTACTGTGCCTTTTTTTTAAAAAAAAAAAAACAAACAAAAAACAAAAAACAAAAACACAACACATTGAGAATTATGTAGATTTTTAAAATGCTTTTTATACATTTTCTGTGGATCAGAAAAAAAAACACCCAACCCCAACTTTCCGATAATCTGTTTAAGAAAGAAAAAAAAAAATTGCGATGCCTTGTAACTATCACTTACCTTAATTTATATGTTCCAGTATCTGGAATGTCACTCTGTGCTTTTTTGTAACTAGGATGTGTTTAAAGCAATAGATGTGGGATGGGGAACCAGCACGGACAGTGTGTTCTCAGGGACTTGAACCCGATCGCTGCCACGGGGTCCCCGTGGGAGCCGTCACCAATAAAGCAGCTTTTTTGCTGACCACAGTCACCTGGTCCTGGGCTCCGGTGTCTCTTTATGGCTGAGCTTGTGCTGAGCACCCCGCGTTCCCCCCGCAGGTGTTATCGCCTCTAATGAAAGTCGCAGGGATGCACCGAGGAAGGGTTGCGCCTGCATCCCTTTTTTTCCCACGGGTACCGGGGATCCGCTTGGCCATTTGCATCGCAGGGTGCGAGGGTCCTCTCCTCCTTCCCCTTCCCCAAAAGGCTCGGGCAGGGCTTGGCGCCTCGGAGCTGGTTTTTCCCAGGCTCTGGATGAGGTGAGAGCCGGTTGTTAGCAGGGGGCTGTTAACAGCCAGCGGGCAGGCGTGTGCGTGGGAAGGTTGGGGGCTGTGGGGGGGGTGCTGAGCCCCTTCCCTCCCAGCCCTCCCTTCGCCCTCACCCCCACCGCTTCAGCTGTCACCGAGCACCCACCTGCCAGTAACGAGCCCCAGCTTTCCTGGGTGGTGGCAATAGCATAAGATCTTCCCCCCCCCCAAAAAACCAGCCCTGTTTGCGCCGCACCGGTACCAGCTTTCGCCTGCGCCACCCTCTCCTCCCCCCATCTTCCTCTGTACCCAGCATCTTTTATTTTTTTTTTTTCTTTTTTCTTTTCGAGGCACACTTTCTTGCTTCACGGTTTCACTTGAGTCTCTGGGTTATCAGGGGTTGGCCTTGCTAAAAATACAGCCTAGCAGGAAGTCGGTGTGTGCTAAAGCAGCAACACCCCCCCCCCGAAACACCCGCACAACCTTCAGCCAGCCCCAAAAGTCAAAAAAAAAAAAATCCCCCAAACTCTGCAGCTCTTGGGCTACTGCTGGCAGAGGGGGGGGCTCCGGATCCTGCCCTGGGGAACTGAGCATCACCCTAACTCAGATTCCCCCCCCAAAAAAAAAAATGTCCCAGGTACCCAAAAAGCTCCTTGGCGAAAGGAAGGTGGACAGCAAGCCCTGCAAAGCCACCTTCCCGCAGCACGGGGGGGGTCAGGGCTGGCACTCTGGTGGGTGCAGGATTTGGTGCTTCTCAGCCCCCCCGTCCCTCCCCGGTGCAGGGTCAGCAAAGGGGAACTGCGTCAGGCGCAGGAAGCTGTGCCACCCGCCGCTCGCCCGCGTATTTTCCTATTGCTCATGGGGGGGGCCACAGTTTCGGTAGCGCGGGGTGCTTCCCGGCAGCGGTGCCGTCACCCTTTCCGCAGGCTGGCCCTCCCTCGGTCCCCCCCCCAGGAAGGATGGGGAGATGCAGCCAGGATGGGGCAGCACCCATCTTACCCCAGGCAGGGCTGGGTGCGGGGGGCCTGCAAAATAGCCTAAATCTTGCATTAAGCACCCACCGGGGTGCTGGGGGGGGGCTATGGCATGGGGCTGGGATGCTGCTGCAAAGAGCAGGAGCCACTTGGTAAGAGGCTGGGGGGGGGTAGAGTGTATGTGCTGGGCATGGTGCAGCACCTGGAGGGGGCTTAAAATTAAATTAAATTAAATTAAAAATAAAATAATTAGAATAGAATAGAAATAATAGAATAGAATAGAATAGAATAGAATAGAATAGAATAGAATAGAATAGAATAGAATAGAATAGAGTAAAATAAAATAAAATAATAAAATAAAATAAAATAAAATAAAATAAAATAAAATAGAATAAATTAAAATAGAATAAATTAAAATAGAATAGAATAAAATAAAATAAAATAAAATAAAATAAAATAAAATAAAATAAAATAAAATAAAATAAAATAGAACTAAACTAAAAGCAAAACACCCCACTGAGCCTTCAGGAGCGGGGGCAGGCAGCACACCAGACCTCCGGTTTGTCCCACACCAGGCTCCCAGCCTTTCCCTCCTCCCTCCCTACTCGTGGGCCGAAAAGTAAATAAATACCCGCATTAATAAACACAAGGAAAACAAAAGCAAAGTCTGCTGCTCTCGCACGCTTGGCGGGCTCGCCAGGCCAGCCTGCGTTCATCTGCGCTGCAGTGGGACCTCCTGTTTGCTCTCGCCTGCTCGTGGCAGCTGATAAGGCGGCCGTACCTTTTGGAGAGTGACCGTGTGGGGACAAACCCGGCTCGGTGGGGACACTGCCCTTAGGTAGGGACCACTGTCGTGCCCAAGAGATGCTCCGGCACCGTGCTTGGCCAAAGGCTTTCCTGATGCCTGGGTGGTTCCAGCACGGAGAGTAGAGAGTAAACCACAGTTTTAGTCCTTTTTGCTACTCCCCCACCTCCTTTTTTTTGTTTTAATTTGCATTTGGGTCACTCAGTATCCCGGACTTTGTGTGAATGGCTGCGTTCCCAGCCCGGCTGTGGCGCGGGAGCTTCGTGGCTTCTCACCGGGGAGCTGTGTGTGTGCGGCCATGGGACGAACACCCGTCCTGGCACCCACGGGGGCGAGAAATATTTGAGGCTCGGGGAGGGAAGGGGCTGTCGGGAGACGCCGAAACTTGTGTGAATCGGCTCCAAGCGCCACTTCCAGCCGCCCCGGCCCAGCAAAACGAATATTTGTGGGAAACGAACATAAAAAGCAGCCGAATTGCAGGGCCTGAGCAATGCACGCAGCGCTCCAGCTGCGGCTTTGGGAGTCGCCCATCCCAGTGCTGGGAGAGGGGAGCGCTGGGTCCCCCCCCAAACCCCCCCCAACCTCTGTGCAGCTGGAGGTCACTAAACCCCCCACCAGCATCCTCTGTCTTGGAGCGAGGGGTTACAAAGCCTTGTGGCAGGCAGTGACGGCTGCAGGACAGCCGAGATGCAGCACCAGGGGGTGCAGGGCAGCCCCCCCAAAAACACCTCCCAGCCATCACCCACATCCCTTTTATTTTTTTCACCTTTTTACTATTTCCCACCCCTGCATCCCTTGCAGGTGGTTAAAAGAATTACCTCCCCCCCCCGCCCTCAGCCCTCCAAAGTTTATTTTTCTCTTCCTGACTTTTAAGACCAGTCTTGAATTGATCAAGCCCAATTCCGCCCCCCCCACCCCGGGGCTCCCAGCACCCGCTGTTTCTGGCCTGCCTCAGCCGCCCAGCAGGCCAGCTCTGCTCCTGTAGCCATTTGGCAAGCCAAGAGCGGAGGAGGAGATGAATTGAGCATCTTAAAAGCAGCTGGAAACACTTCCCACGGCTGCACCGCTGGACGGCCCCGCTCCCAATCCTTCCTTCCTCCTCCTCGGCGGATGTGTCCTCCTCCTCCTCCTCCTCCATCCCCCCGAACCGGGGTGGGTTCACTGGCTGGGGAGGGGGGGGATGACAGTGCCAGGTCTGTGCCTGTCCCTGCCCTCGGCAGCAAGTGCCACCACACAGCAAAGCCAGCGGCACCGGAGCAGCCAGCACTGGGTGATGCTCCAGCCATGGCCACATCAGCCTGGGGACCACCCCGTTATTTAGGGGGGGGACACACACAGGACGGGCTGTTGAGTTTGAAGGCCCCTGGGGAGCGGGGGGCCCTGCTGGCTCCCTGCCTAAGCATCCCATCCACTGGCCCCAGAGCAGCCACGTTCGGAGCAGATCATGAGTGACCGAGTGATTTATGGGGTGCAAGCGCCAGGTCCCCACGGTGTTCTGCTGGTGGGAAGAGGAAGCGGGCGGGAGAAGGGCTCCAGCGTCAGCATCTGCAACACCTCACGGTGAGAAGGGAGCTGGGCTTCCTCCCACTCCCCTCCACGGACTGGGATGGGATTAAAAAAAATGAAATAAAAAAAAAAAAAATCCCTGAGCAGGGATTTTTGCTGAGGTCATGGTGAGAAACGCCGCCTGCTCCAGGCAAAGATCTTCCTGCCTGCAGAGCCAAGGCAAACCACCGCGCAGCCATAGAGACATCAGCCACAAAAGTCCTTCTCCTCCTGCCACCATCCATCCTCACTCCACCGTGCAATGGCACAGCAGCAGGACCGGCCGCTGCAGCACAGTGGCTGGACCCATGACCCGAGGTGGCCACAGCCAGGCCACTCTCCTTCCCTGCCTGGCCACCTGAGCTGGTGAAGGCTGCCGGCAAATGTGCCGAGTGGTCGCGTCCCTCTGTACCACGGTGCTGCGACCCACGGAGCGGCTCCAGGCCGGGCTGCAAACGTGGGGTGCGGAGGAGCCCTGCTGAACCCCGGCGGCTGGACGGGCGCTGGGCCAGCAGCAGCATCTCTGCCCTCGCCCCTCCTGTGGCTGCCTCCTCTCGCAAACCCTCCCAACCGCCAAGAGCAGGCCTTCAGCATCCCCATGCGGTCAGCCAGATCGGCATCTCCCTGTTTAGGCTTTTCTTCCGAGCCGACGGGCCAGTGGGCGCTCAGCTGTCTGTCCTGGCCTCCCTGGCCCTGCGAGGAGTTGGCCATGACCTCCTGAAAGCAGATGTGTCCCAGCAGAGTGGGATGAGGGGGGGTCATTCCTTGGGGACAAGGGTGCTTCAGAAAGGGTTAGAGGAGATGAGATGCAATTTCAGCTGCCTTCCCCGGACACATGGGGAGGCAGAGCCCTGAGGAGACCCTACCAAAGCAGAGCTGTGACTCCAGCTCCCAAGTGCATCCGACGGAAGAAGCTGGGCAGATCCAGGCAACAGCAGCCGCCGCTGCAGGCACAGTGCCACGTTCCGCAGAAAGCGTCACCCGTAGCACGTGCCGTTCCCCAGCCCAAGAGGTGACAGGAGATGGGGGCACGTAGTCAGTAACTGCGTCCCAGCGAGCACGCCGCAGCCACCAGCTCTGCCTGCTGGTTTTCCAGCCGCCAACCCACCGACAGCTCCCAGAGGACACGCTCCTGGTTCGCACAGCTCAGCACACCACAGGAACCAGTAAGTTTGAAAGCATCTCCCCAGGGTGTGCCTCCCTTCGAGGACCGAGATCTAAGGGACCACTACTGAAGGCTGATCAGAAGGCAAGGTTTATTCAAACACATCCTTCACCCTCCCCGCTGTTTCCTGCCAGCTCTGCGGTGCTCGGGAGAGAGCCCTGCCCTGCTCCCGCCGGGACAGGGAGCCGTGCAGCAGGGTGAGCGAAGCCTGCGGCTGCTGGGGACGGCCGGCTGGAAAGCACTGGGAAAGGTCACTGGGCAGGTGGCCTTTGCATGTCCCCATCCCTGGTGGGAGGCCATAAACCTGGTAAAAGATTTACATGCCGAGTCTGACGCGGGCTTTATTTTCTTTCAAGCCATCAGATTCCCTTGACTGCTCCCCAAGCCCTTTGCACCAGAGAGTAGGTTTAATCTGAGATGCTCAGGGATGAAGATGGAAAAACGTGGGTTCCTCCTTGGGGGGGGGGAGGAGAAAGAGGAGAGGCAAATCTGTCAATTATTAGTGAAGGGAAGAAAACCGGTGTCTGTTGAGATTCACAGCCATGAGGGTGAAAGGCAGCAAAAAAAAGCCCTCTGTGGTTCTGCACTGTACCCATGGGCAGGACTCGAGAGCAAGGGTGTGAGTTTCAGTCATACAAATAGACGCAGCACTTAAAAAAACCCCCAGTATTAACAAAAACAGAGTTAAATCCTTGCTTAGACCAGTCTGGCCTTCCAAGGAAACAGCACATACCTGTGCACACATTCCCATGGGGAGCAGGGCAGGAGCAGCAGCACCGAGGAGGAGGGTGCCCAGGAGCCCAGCTCAGGTCGCAGGGCTGCAGGATGCGGTCCCCTCCAAGTGGCCTTCAAACCGGCTCTGCCACTTCGTGGTGACATCCAGGACCATCAGCTGGTCCTTACAGCATCACTGGGTAGTTTGGGAGTTTTCTTCTTTAACCCGTGGTTGGATCAAGAGCAGTCAGCACGGATGGAGCTACCTGCTGTCACCAAACCCTGCCAAGGGGCTTTTCCATGCCCCTTCCCACCCCGCGCTTGTTTCCTCTCCTCCATACAGCCCTGCACTCCTGCGTGAGGAGCTGCCCTGCTCCCCTGTCCCTCAGCCTAGGGCTCGCGTTCCGGTGCAGGGGCATCGGGCAGCACGAGGTGGTGTTTGGCTTTACCGCAGTTTTGGGGGTTTCCCAAAGACCAGCAGCTGGTAAGCGACGGGCTGAGGTCGGGGGGCAAGAACAGCGCAGGACCAAGGCAGGAGAGCAATCCCTCCTTTGACTGGCAGGATGAGGCAGAAAACAGATCAAGAGAATTACAGGAAGGTAAAGGTTTTAGCTCACCACTTGCTAGAGAGGCGGCAGAGCGGGCCTGTGATCAGAGAAGAGTACAAAACCCAAGAACTAAACAGAAACCGGCGGTAGCCCGGGGCAGAGCTGAGGAAGACAAGCCCGCGCTGAGCTGCAGCACCAGCTCCTCCGGCACGCGTGTGCCGCTACCGGAGGCACGTATATGCATCTCACCGTCTTCTGAAGAGGGACGCCTTCGCAGTGGCTGAGCTGGTGGTGTACATCCTCCCCCCCCCTACCGTTTTTCCACACTTCTTGTACTTCTGCTGGTGAAAATGAACCGCTTGTGCTCACTGTTGCTTGGGTGCAGCGCAAGCAAAGCAGCAGAGGGGGATTTTGGTGGGATATGCCACACCATGCACCGTGCGGAGCGTCCACATCCCCCCAACTGCTCCAGCATCTTCTGCAGCAGTGCCTGTAGCCCCCGAGGTCCCCCATACGAGGACGGCCCCGTTGCAGGCACCAGCCCAGCTCCGTGCCCCCATCCAGGCTGCCCCCTGCCAAACCTCGCCCAGGAGGGGTACAAGCCACCTCGTTCCTAAAGCAGGATTAGCGCAGTTTCCCCCGGAGAAAATGTTCACATCGATCATTTTTCTTCAGAGATTCTTTTGAGGCTGTCCAATTTGAACAGTGCGGTCTTCAAATCGGATTAGAAATCCCAAAGTCTGTGATTTCTAACAGCGGCCAGATGGGGCTGAGACCTGTGAGCGCCGGGAAAAAGCAGCCCTGCTAATACCTGCGCACACGCCTCATCTCACACAGCAGGGCTGACACTAATAATTCCATTTCTGTACTACGGGGCACTCTGCTTCCTAGTCCTTTTATCCTCTACTATTAGACTTTTTGGCTCTATTACCCAGCCTCCCTTCACAGCTCTACCACAATGTATGAAAGGTAACAAAAATTCAGGCAGATTTATGAAAAAGGGGAAAAAAAAAAAAAAAAAAAAAAAAAAAAAAAGAAAAAAAAAGAAAAAAAAAGAAGTAGTAATAATAATAAACCAAAAGAAACGCATTTGTCTGTGTTTCCTATCCAGCGCTCTGCACAGCATGCAGCGGGGCAGCAGAGTTCCAGGATGCTTTACAAAAGTGCAATATCCATGTCAAGTAAAGGAAGTGCTGGCTGGACAAAGGTACACAGCTCACACTGCAGTTACGTTACGCTGGCCTCCAGAGAGCAAAATGTTATCTCCGTAACATTCTTTCCAGTTATATTTTGAAGTCACAGAGCACATATCTCCACATCTGTGCCTTGCTGCAAGCCCCAAACGTTGTCAGAAGTTGTTCTGGGTGTTATGCCAAACCTTGGAAGGAAGCAGGTCAAGGTGGCTCCTCCATTAGATGCTGCAAACAAAAAGGCAAAGGCTCGCTCCTCCGTTATCCCTGCTGGCACAGACAGTACCACTGTGACAATTTAGATGCAACCCAAAGTGCAGTCACACGCATGTTCAGGATGCATTCTGTATACAGAAAGGTCAATATACCGAAGCACTTGTTTTCACAGGGTTCCCTACACCCTCCAGCCTTCAAAACACTTGCCTTCAATGAGTAGGACTGGGCCGCAGATTTTAGGGCAGCTCCCCTAAAATTGATAGTGTAAGTAGCAATCCGAGCACATCCTTGCAAGGAGAGACGATGGCAGAACAACTCAGTCTTAATAAGGATTATATGGCTCTTGCATCTTTCTTCAAAGCGAGGGGAAGGTTCAGTTCCCCCCAGACAGTAGTGTGCTTTGGGCCCTGCAAGCTAACCACGCCACGTGCTTGCACACCCAGGTCTCCCGGTAGGCTTTAAGACAGGGTAGAAAACCTGGTGCTCACAAGCCACAGTGTCCCTCCACACCACCTGGGGCTACATTTCCCTGCCCTTGTTATTTGATAACACAGAGGTATGTTTCAGTGTGAAGCCCATCAAACGTGTCTGAAAGGGCATACTCAGTCCTGAGCAAGAAAATCCTGCTTCCAGAGATTTATAGTGAAGTGTGAAGTTTTCTCCAAAACCTTCTCCTCCTGTCTGCACGGTGGTGCCTCCTCCCTGTCTCCCTCAGTCCTTGGAATGCCAATAGCTGGCCTACAGCTTTTGCAGTCTATTAGTGGTTTCTATCTTAAGAGGAGTCTCAAAGTTTGCTCTTGGACAGGAGCCGGTACCATTTTACAGCAGGTATCATCATCCTAGTTAGCTACCTGCTAGGAGCAATTCCTACCTCACTGCAAGAAGGCAACTGACTTGAGTAAAGGCAGATTGGTAGATCCTGTGCCCCGTACAGCAAACGTGGGGTAAACAGACATCGAGTCTGAACATCACTGAGGTGAAGACTAACTGCCTCTGCCAATGGCTCAACTCCAGTTTGAGACACATTTCCCACTTTATCTACTCTGCCAGTTATTTAATATAATGCTCAGCAGCTACACTGAGATGCCCCTGCTCAGAGGTAAAAAGACAAAAAGGAACATCAGAGCTACCCTACTGAAAGGGCAGTACTTGACAGTACCTCCCAAGAGGCAGTGTCCTCTGCCAGTAGGAAGCCGTCAGTGCCCTCTGGAGCACTGCTCTTCAGTGGAAAGTACAGCACCAATGGAGGATGTTGCCCTCTGCAGGCACCCAGCTGCCCCTTTGCAAGCCTTGTTCTGCCTCATGTCTAGAAAAACGCCTTACATGTGCCTTAACATGGTCAGGTAGTGGTTAGCAACATGCCTTGAAAAACAAAACGAAATAAAATAGAATGAAATAAAAACCTGTTCTGACAGTCACAATGTTCTCCAGATGTCACTTGGGTTTCTGATTCTGGAACACAGAAGAAGATATACTGACAATCTTGTGAGTTTGTTAGGACTGAGGCTCCAAAAACCTCCTTCAATGCCAGTTCAGCAACCCTGTGCTGTAAATTATGATTTAAAAAAAAAAAAAAAGAAAAAAAAAAGAAAAAGGTCCAGCAGAGTTCACAAGTCACTCCTGCAGGGAAAGCTTGCATTTGCTCTAAATCCATTGGTGCTTCCAGTCTCTTGCTTTTGCAAGCTGACTGTCCCATAAGATCTAACATCAGAGAGCTGAAACTCTTTAGTGCAAAAATACCCCCCCATAAAGTCTTACAAGTCTTTTCCTGGAAAAATTTGGCACCAAGTGGGTGGCTGGCTCCTGTTTGATCTATGTGTCGGCCTCATAAAGGCAGCACCCAGAACGCCATCTGCAAGTACCTGGGCTTCCCTGATGGAGCAGAGAGGTCAGGTTCAGAGCAATGGACAGGGTAGTTGACTGGTGCTGGGACCCCCCTGCTCCTCCTTGAGAATTCACGTGCTAGATATAGTGGGAAAGAAAAAGGCATTTTCTTAATGGATTTTAAAAAAAAAAAAAAAGTTAACCAGGGTAGTGGAATGGTTTGCTCTAGAAGAGCCCTGGTCTCCCAAATTACAGTGAATATACAGTGACACCATAAGGCAGGGCTTTCCCTCCTCCCTCGCACAGGGGACCAGACCAGAGGACTCCCAAAATGCTGCATTGTGCTTTGACTCAGCATTCCCTCATCGGACGCTAGTCATCTAGCCGAGCCTCTGCTTCTTCAGTGTGTCTCTGACAGACTGCTGATGCCACTGCAGAAGTGAAGAAGATCTACCACCGTCTTTCACCGAGCCCCTCTGGGGAACAGAATGGGGGGAGAAAAAGGGGGCAGAAGATATTCACCGACTTTTTCTGACAAGCTACTCTGATAAAGTTGGCCCCAGGCAGGTGGACCCAGTTTCTTGCCTGGGTACTCTCAGTTGCTTGCCTGCATGTGCTTGCTCTTTCTCGCACATCAGGTACAACAAGGCGAAGGCTTAAATTCAAAAGGGGCTTCCATTCCAATGGGCAGGTACCAGGTTGGAGGGTGGTCTGGACTGGAGAAACAGAAGGAGCTGCACTGGATTTTGGGCAGAACAGCAGGATTGTTCTACGAGGACAGCACAGGGGCACAGCAGTTGGCACATTGTTTAGTCTGACTGCACATGTGGGTTTTGTTTTTTTTGCTTTTGCTTTTTCATTTTAATGCACACTGCCAGCATCTGGACGAGGTTGGTTGGTGGCGAGGTATTTGGCTCTCATGCTGGAGGTGTACTGGAGGAAGACAAGACAAAAAAAACAAAACAAACAGAACAGAAAAGTAAGTCAGAATGACTAATGTAAACATGGAACCACAGATTACGACACCTCCCGGCATAAAATGGTCTGTATTTACAGCAAACATATCGGGGAGCTGCTGGGCTCAGTCTGACAAGGAAAGTTTCACAAGTCACTGAGTAACACTCAGTGTAACATACTGTCAGCCTGCTGCAAGGATGCTGGCCAAGTCAGTGCAGACGGGCTAATGATTTATCCAAGCTCTCTACCGAGAAAGAAATCCAATAGGCATTGAGTCAAAATATGCCATATTTCATTTGGGAGAAGAGAGGGAAATGGAAATGACGTAGATGTAGAAACCCACCTCATCCCTTCATCCTCTCTTAGTCATGTTATTGCTTTCAACCACGCCAGAAAAGGAGGTTGAAAAGAAAATGAGCGTGCACTGCATTTTTACATTGCATTTTACGGCAATGAGGGCATCAGAAGACTGCATGCATCACAGATGGGCAGTTTGAAAGAAAAGTGTGGAAGAATGAACCTCTGAACAATTTAGGCCCAAGAAAGAACAGACCCTGTCAGGCTGGAAACAGGTTGCCAGGTATTAGTTATCAGATGGGTAATAATCCACTGTGGCCTGGGATACAACCTGCGTACTGTGCAGCAGCGGACAAGACCCCAGCTTGGGGGTGAGAAGAGAAAGTCAGAAAGATGAGAGGTTGTTTTGGTTTGGGGTGGGGTGGGGTGTGTTTTTTCTTGTTTTCTTTTTTATTCTAAGCAAGGTAATCCAAAACAGCTCCCAGAAGCTACTGAGGTAACATATGCCATTCAGCTTTGAATACCAAGCTGAAAAGTATGTAAAATAATACCCAGCAGTAAGAACAAAAGACTTTGCCTTTTTATGCCAATGTGTTCAATGCCTTCATCATGACCACATTACTGCTTCTGGGATTCTGCTACCATGATACTAACAACCAAGCAACGAGGACAGACATTTTTATTCCTCTTTTTATACCAGCTGGAGCTTGAATAATTCTGTAATACCCACATCTTCCTTCCCAAGAGTGTTCTTCAGCATACTGACTTTTTATCACCTTTAAAACTGAACCACATAAAATAGCCAGTTAAACTGGCAAAGAGACAACTGAAAGGCAGCTCCACACCAGGAGGTATGATTTATCTTGCCCACTGGGAAAGAACATTATGAAGCATCTTTAGGGTCTCAAAAGCTCAGCTGTCCAAAGGGACTTTCAGACAATTAACAGTATTTTATCAGTTTTCCTTCAAAGACTGACCCAGGCTGAACCTCTGCGCAACAGAAGAGAGAAACTGCTCCTTTGGCAGAGCTGACCCCACCGGCACAAGATGAAGACACCTGTGGCTTATTCGCACACTCATCTTTCAGTGTCTTCCATAATTGGAAAACTTTCCACAGAACATGGATCTTAATATAAAACTCTGGCCTAGAAATGGCATCTATATTTAGAAGACAAAGGGTACATCTGTTCTTTCTCTTTTTAAGATGTATTCTTTTGCCAGTGAAATGGAAAAAGGTAGATAATACCAAGCTGAGCCAGTTTAAGGACTACATTCTATGCAGTTTATTAAATGTGATTACTGTTTCAGAAATAAAGTTTAGGGTATTATTAAAATATATGACACTAACCCAACAGGCTCAGAGAGGCTTAGAAGTCCAAGAACTTTCTCACAGAGTAATAAAGGCAGCAAAATGCTGAAATTACCAGCCAAGCATCACGCTAAGAAGAGGGTCTTAGAAGGAAAAATGCATTTGATTGCTTATTTTCCATTTGTATTCTATATGTGATGTGAAAGGAGATAAGTATGAACATAGAACTTCCAGGTGCTAAGGTTTTGTAAGAAGTATTTAGAAAAAAAATAATCTCAGATCATGGAAGGTTATTGTGCATCTTCCTGGACAAGTCATACAGGTTCAGCACACAACATGCAACATCAACTTTCTTTACAGCATTAAAAATCAAAAAGGGCTACTTGATGAACTTCATTTTGAGGATGTACAAAGTACACCCATCACGGACAGAGAAGTCAAAAAGAATCCACTTCTTCCTCCACCAAGAAAACACCCCACAGTTGTTTAAGCGTCACTAAAACAAAGTAATCAGGAACATGAGATTTGGACAGTCAAGCAGAGGGCATTTTACATTCAAACCTACCTGCAATCCACCACAAGGAACAAATCAAGACTCAGTAGTCAGAGTTAGGGCTGATGTTCTCTCCTTAACTCAGGATTTTTGTGCCTTTGTACCTTTTTCCATTACAGTTTGAACCAGTCACTCTTTCTGTTAAAGTGTATTTTTAATGACCGTGATAAGTACGATTGAAACCTGGAAGTAGGGAGCTAACGCTTCCCTGCACACCTCTCATAACCAGTACAGCTCTATCAGCCTGCACTGGATCTTCAGTCACTGCATTAGACTCCACATACGCATGCTTTGCTCCACGTGCTGTTGACAGTAGTCCCTCATCCAAGTCCTTCAGTGCATCCTCTGCTGGGAAGCAGAGGAAAGATGCTGTGGAATACAGAGATCCCAACATCCGGACAGGCCAGCAGATGAAGATGTATCAGCAGAAACTTGCCAGCCACACGGGTATGAAACCAAACTATATTGGCCACAGTTAAAATAACTAAGTCTTTAGATCCTCTAAAAAGTTATTCTAAAGACAAAGCCTGAGCACAATTCAGAGCTAAGGAGGTCATGGACTCTGAGATAAAGTGGATATAGTGCCTGACACAGCTATAACATATACAGTTGCATTTAGTTTCCTTTAAAGAGGAGCTTTCATAGAAGGTTAAAGAACATGAACAATGCAGTCATTCTTCCACTACTCTCCCTGGAAGTACCCACGTGCCTATACACCCTCATTTACCCTTTCAAAAACAGCACGGAGGACAAGTTTCAACGCATACCTTCACCACACTGTCAGCTACCCTAAAAAGAATACCTAAAAGACTTCTTGTTACCATTTCTCCTGGTAGCTTGTGCTATTCAAACACAGTACACCTCTCAGTCACTTACCAGTCAGCTAGGACAAACACAGCTGATTGCACACAAGTTTATTTTTGTATTTCTCCAAAGAAAAAAAAAGTTTCTCCTTCACACTCAGCCTTGTTGAGGGTATAAACTTTCATAAGTACGGTTTGCCAGCACATGTTAGTTAGGTGCTTAACATGTATAGCCTGTGTACAAAGGAATCATTGGTTGAAAAAAAAAAATAATAATGAGAATAATCAGTTAATTTTAGAGACCATAAATTCTACCAACTTCTGTGAAACGTGCAGACCACGAGTACTTCACAGCTAACTGAACTATGCTGGAAGATCACTTACCATACGAAACCATGACTCTGAGTATAAACCATTTACTATTTGTGGTTAAAAAAAACCCTTATGTATCGCTCTTCAGCTACCCTGACTTTGATTTCCTGCCAGAGCTATTCAGGTAATCCAATAAAGACCAAAGCTTCTGGATTCAAGTTCTTCAAGGTTGATCCACCTTCTCAAATAGCTAGAGCACAGTAAACACACAAGGTTTGGTATCATTAATGTATGGGAGGTACAAGATGCAGGGAAACAGCCAATTCCAGCCCGTGGGTTCTGAATTCAAAGTGACTTAAGTTTTCCAAGTCAAAAGAACAAAGCTTCTGTTTGTTTTGTTTGTTTTTAAAGTCTTGGAAAGAATGCAATGCCTTTTTCTTAGCCCTGCAGATAGCCACATTAAACTCTGGGTGTGACCTTGGGTAAACAGAAGACAGCGCAGGCTGAGATCAGGTCATGTTTCAGCCCAGAGGAGATTTCAAGTCCAGAATGAAGACACTAGAATTCCCCCCCGCTCCTCCCCCCAGTATTTTATTTCACAGAATAGACCCATCTAACATCGCTGCAATACCACCTGCAGAAAGCAAAAAGCAGAAAATCCACCATAAGCTGATGCCCAAGAGCAGTCTTTGCTAGACTTAAGACTGAAGAAAGTTGTGACCCGTCCAAGGGTGCCAGCACCATGCTTCAAGACAAGTTTGTTTGCATTCATGCACCATGGCAGAGGGCATCAAGACACCCGATTCAGAGAGCACCCTTCCCAGCACGTCACAAGGCAGGCAGACAAACAGCAAGATGCAGCAAGAATGCAGACCAAGCAGCAACACGATGGAAAGCAATCCAAGGCAAGGCTGACAAAAGTCCCAACAGGAATGGCAGAAAAGGAGGAACAGCAGCTTTATGGACATGTATTTCTGGGAACACAAAGTAAAATACAGGTCATTGACTGCATGAGTCAAAAGCCACGGGCCCTCTTTTCCAACTGGTACCAACCCCTTCCAGTTACTATGTGGCTGTAGTTCCCTTGAAGGAGCACACTCTCCTTCGTACCAGATGAGTACGATGAGCCTGAGGGCAATAATTATACCCTATATTCAACCCAGCTAAAAACTAAGGGCTAATGAAGACCACCTACTCTTTTTGTAGGCACATGGCTTCGTCATGGACCACTTGCAAAGGAAGAAACGCTGTCTATCTTGGAGGATATCAGCAACTACAGCCCATTAGGAATTCAGACAGTGAAATGGTACTAGGAAGGCCCTGCTCACAGAGCCCATGGGACATGGATGGGATGATTTGGACACACACAGAACAAACAAAACAGTAAAAGGTTTTGAAAGAGAATGAAATAGATCTTAGTGCTTATGTCTGGACCTTCAGGAAAGTTTTTTTTAAAGCTTGCTCCTTTCTCCTTTTATCCTTGCATTTGAAGTCAGAAGCTGCACACAGATCTAACGGGCAATGGAGTAACTCTTCAGGATAGGCCACCATTAGCACCTAGGATCTTTCAACAAATTAAAAATCCTACTGAGGAGCTTAAAGCACGTGGCAGATAGGTATCAGTGGTTTCAGGCACATGCTGTTATGTCCAGCCAAGACAAACAGAACAGCAGCAGGTCTCGAGGGAAGTCAAAAGGTTGAACTAAGACAACCAGTTCCAACTGAAAAGCTGCTAGATTGGTTCTCTGGTTCTCATTACTTCTAGAAAAGGGCTTCTTGTGCTGGGAGAACTTCTATTCTGCATTTGAAGGTTCTACATCCGAGCAGCTCTCAGCACTAAGTGTGTTCAAGCTGTTCTCAAGTGTAGACGCTTGAACTGAAGCTGCTATGAGTTAACCTTGGTGAGGCATGGGCACCTATAACCCTCACAACGTGCACCAGAAGCCTTTGCAAGGTTGATACTGCTCCTTGAGTCTGCACCAGAGCAAAACTAATTTTAATTTTAACCCTTGGCAGGAGGGAATGGGGTGGGAGGTGCAGAGGGAAGGAATGTGAAAAAATAAAAGGCACTGGCCTGGGATAAACAGTGCAGGGATGAAGGGAGTGGTTGGGAGTGGAGAAGGGGTTGAGCAAGAAGGACCTTTTTTCCAGTACCTGTTCCATTTGCGGGCGCTGTTACCAGTATGTCCGTGCACTGTCCGAGGGCTTAAGCTGCCAGCTCATATGGCTGCTACTGTCCATGGCAGCCAAATACAACTGTGATGACGCAAGAAAGAGAGAGAAAAAGAGAGTGCAGCCTCAACGTGCATGAAAAACACAGTGCAAGCAAGTGAAACGCCGTGGTGTGTGTCAGCAACAAGGTGGGGTCTACAACCCTAAGGGAATAGCCCTGTGGCAAGAAGGAGAAAACAGAAGGAATGAGAGAAGGGAAGAAAACAAACAAACAAAAAGCCAGGAAAAGTAACGGACAAACAATGCAGCAGGATCATCACATCTTAGTTTTCACCATTGGTTCACAAAAAGCTAAATGGAATATATCAGCTCTGTCTACCCACTGGACATAACCTGTTTGGATGGTTATCCCCACCTCCTCCCTCCCAAAAAGAGGCAGGGACACGTGCATTGGTATTCCCTTTTCATCTCTCTCCTCCCACAGATGATTTGCTACGAAACGTTGCAAGTTGTTCTGCCTCAGTACAGTCTCAGTCCCCTGCTACGGAGAGCTGCGAATACAAAAATTACAGAAAAGGCCCCGTCCCTGCTGCCTGTCAATATACGAGTAGACAGTATTTTTATTCTTTCCACTGCCTGTCTACTATCAGCCTGATCCTCCAGAAAACACATTCACCCGATACCCTGTTCCTTGCCTTGTCTAGGGAGAAGGTCCCCTCGTCTATATGAGCAACGATGCCCTCTCCCCTCCTCCTCCAGCTCCTGCACTTCCCTATAGCCTATACTGATGCCTGCCAAATCAAAAAATCTCATCTTTATCTACTGTCAGAAACCAGCCTAAGGCACCAGGACTCAGATCCCTCCTCAGGGTATTAACACAAACAGCTACTGAAGAACCAGAGGACTTCTTGCATAACTGAAATCCCTGCAGAAAGGAGTGTGCTTTCTCTGAAGCAGAAGAGCTGTAGGGGAAGGGGAAGCAGGACCTTGGTCTACACACACTGAATGAACACATGCCCTGGCAGCACCAGAGGGACAGTGCCCTTCGTTCAATGGGAGACACCAGCGCTAAAGTATTTGCCACACTGTGCTGGTGTCCAACGCGTCAGCTCTTCTCCTGAGGACCATCTCATTGCTGAGAGCAGGTAACACTACCAGAGCTTGTGATCAGAGTACCACCAGGGATCAGGGAAAACTCTTTGTGAAGGTTGGAAGAGGTCTGGCAAAGTACAGAGACAAGGATCAACTCTCCACTTTCTCTACAGCAAGATGAACTCGTTATTTTGAAGTGAAAATATGAATGTGATGTCCCCGTTTCCACCACAATTCCTATTCCTTCCTCCTCCAAGCCACTCTTCCTCCCCTTCCCATAAATTTGAACCATGCACCACGGAACGTATTTTCTTTACCTATACCTGAAGACTAGTTGATTATTAAGCATGCTACCGGTCATCCTCTGTATTCACACCACCAAGTCAGTGAGCACTGTGATGGCATGTTCTCCAAGTTCTGCTGTAAGTAAGGCTTAAAGGATCCAGTGAAGGAGGGCAAGATTCATCTAGTTCTTACACATACATGATAGCAAGCCTGTGTTTTATCCAGCACACAGAAATGGCTACGAGGCCGCTTCAAATACCAAAACCTTCCATGAAAGTTTTTTTTTTTCCTCCATAGGAAATTAAATACAAAAAATAGATTCTAAAGAAAGTAAAACAGTTGTGAAAGAAAGATTTTTAACAAAAAAATCTCAACAAAAAATAATACAGGTTTCATCCTACCGTCCCTTCAGGGCAGATTAAGGAGAGAGGTTCAGCAATAACTCTGAATTTACTGTTTTAACAAGTTTCATTTTAAACTTGAGGAACCAATGCCACAGATAGCAAGTACACTGCATGCAAGTGAATCATTCTGCTGAAGTCACCCACCAAGATACTCATGCACTTCAGTGGTGGCAGGACTGGGCCCATAGGATTAATACTGTTAATAGATTGAGTTTTATTCTTTTTATGTGCCATGTCCAAAGTAGCATAGCGGGATTTTATTCCCCATGGCAGGTGAGACGTGGCTTGTCTATTCAAATTGCTGCCATTTATGGGCCAGATCCTGTGTTTGGCTGCACAATCAGCTCCCTTGAGAGTATACAGGAGTGGTAAACGTGTATTCCCCAAAGTTGCTGAAGCAGAGAGGAGCAGTAAAGAGAGACTTACTGAGGGAGGTGGGGACTCCCGGCCAATGAGCGGGGTATTCTCGCAACGGGGGTTCTGGAAATTTGCATTCTGGCTCCTAGGAAAGGAAGACACACATGGTAACAGGGGGTACGTGTCACACTTCTCTGGGGAAGGTCTCTGATGGTGACAAGGGACGGAGTATATGCACCCTCAGAACTACCATATCAGGCCAGTCTCCCTCAAAGCTTTTCTTACAGGCCAGGTGGATCCCCTTTTTCACACAAGGGCACAAAACTAGCATTATTTTCCTCAGATTAAGCACTATCTTTGCACTCTTACTCAGAAGGGCCCACACTGAATCATGCCAAGTGATTTAAAAATAGGTCCGTGTGAAAATCTGCCTCCCTGCAGTGTTAGAACTGCCAAGCTGCAGAAATTGAGATAAAATGAGGACAAAGTCTAATGGGAAGAACAAAATGATGTGCCAGCCCCAAAAAGATGGGCCCTGAAGGCTGTCCAAGTGTGATCGGGGTTAGGCACTTTTGGAGAAAGCTCTGAAGATCCCACCTGGAGTAGGTAGCTCCAGACTGCAACAGATGTCAGAGCTGACTGCAAATATTGCAGAAGGGGCCTGCAGGTTTTGTCTTGTCTCTCAGCTGTCTTAAAAAAATCTTCTGGCAAAACTGCTCTGCCTGAAGAATTAAGTCTTCTGGGGATCAGAACCATTGTGCAGTGAGGAGCCCGGACAATACTTTCCTTCTTCTTTTCTCTAGACAGATCTCTAAATCCTGCAGGACAACACTGTTCATATGTCGGAGCGTACTGTCTAATACAGCTCTTTCTACTGCAGCACATTTAAGCTATTCTATTCTCCCAGTAGATGCTAATCAGAAAACATGCCTTTTGACACTTTGGACAAAATCCTTTATCACTTCCACTGCTTGGTCAGATGTGCCAGCCTCGCAGCGCTTAGCGACAACAGAAATGGGAGTGAAGCAACCTGGACAAGCCACAATACAGCCTTCTTGTCGGGATACTCACATGTACTCTGTGACGGGAGCATTGCTGACTGTGTGTGCTGCTGCTGGAATGCTGGTCTCACTGCCATAACTACTCCCACAGCTATAGAGGCTGGGCATGTGCACTCTGTAAAGATTATCGTGTGTTTGTCTACTCCCTTGAGCAGCTGATTCTTCTTCCCCATCATCATCTGAGCTTCTGCAAGAAGGAGAAAAAGTTCCTCCTAGAACCCTACAATTACCCCACGTGTGGGGTTTGCAGGAAACCATGGTAATCCTAGGAACCTCCCAACCATCTTCCACACCTCCACATTTATACCCGTTTGGGATGCCTCAGGGTGGCAGTGTCAAACACAGCCTACACCACAGTGACTCAGACCTCCCACAGATACCATCTGGACTTTTGCACTGTGTGATCCCCTACAGACTCCCTGCAGTCTTCTCTCAGGGCTTGGCAGACAGCACAGTTCCGCAACTGCCCAGTCATACAACCAAAGGATGGTCCTGAAATACACAGCACTTTAAAATAAAAAAAGTAAGAAAGGCAGTGGGGATGCAGTGCCGTGCACCCCATAGAAAGCATCCTTCAAAACTACTGTGTCATTCCATTTCTTGTAGCCACGTCCAAAGAACTTTTAAGGGTAATTCTCTGCAGACTTCTCTGAACTCCCATTCTGGTTACAAAGAGTCTGCTTCAGCTTCTAACAAAATCTCGGAAGTCTTTACAGAGACTAAAGTTGCAACATTTGTGTCTGGAGGCTCTCTCAGCTCATTAATGCCAGGATTTTAAATCCATTTTAATGCAGAGCAGAGCCAGCTTGCCAGCTGCTTCCTTCTCCCTTCCCATAGTATTCTCTTCTCCCTCCTATGTAATATACACTACTATTTTAGATCCCTAATTATGGGATGAAGCACCAAGATTTGAAATCTATTTTAGTGACACTTGACAAAGCGAGTAAAACCGTCTACACGAAACACTGCAGCTGAGGGGAGACAGCATGGACATCACTAAAACATCCCAAACATCACCTGCAGTTTCTGTACCACAAGGTGGCACTGAAGATTTATTCAGGGAATTGCAGCATGCACAGTCTCTTATAGGCAGTAAAGGATGACATCCTCCACCTCCCGGAGGGAGGCAGAAGAAGGAATGGTGCTTCAGGGAATGCAAGAGGGCATCCTCCAGTTCACAGCAGCAGCCCGAGCCTGCTGGGGTTGGCAGGGCAGGCAGCAGCCCACATGGAAGGCAGAACAAGAGATACCACTGGGTAAACCTTTTTCCTTCAAACGGGCAGACTACGTTCTCTTCTTGATAACGCCTGTGCAGCTGCATGTGGAAGAGGTAAGGAAACCAGCCATTTTCTTAAGTGCTATTCTGACGCATTTCCCAAGGCTTTCTCTGTGGGCACTGGTGGGCTCTGGCTTCCTGCTATTGTTCAGGACGTTCCATTTTACTTCGAACCTTGAGCCTGGGCTTAGACCACAAAAGTCATGTTTGAGGACCACAGAAGAGAATTTGTGGCACAGTCTACTGCTCTTCTGCAAGAACAGAAAACTCAAAGCTATTTTTAATAGCTACATGTGGTGCAGCAGCCAGTCAGTGAAGCAAAGGTTTGCTCAAGACTTACTGATCAGCCTGGTTACCATCATTAATACTAGTTCCAAACAAGTCTGCTGTTAGATGATTGCCACCAATTTGCAATTATCTCATCTGCCCACGCTATTGCCAACAAGACAGTTCCTGGTTTCTATTAGCTATGCAAGTCAGTCGCCCCAGTGTGAGCAAAGCCAAAAAGGCAAGTGTGAACTGCTTCCCATTCCAATTCTCTTCCCCATACTAGAACAAATGCCTCAAAGCAATGCAAGAGAATAGGTATTTTACAGAGATGGCACACAGTTCAAGCATTACTTCGCTCTACAGCTATAATCATTCATCTCTGACTTGACTCATAGTCAGTCATACAGTGTACTGAATACTCTGCATATGGTATTCCACTGCAATAAGGTTCAGATGTAAATATTAACCACAGCCAGAACAAAAGCCAACAGTTTTTTTTCTGTTGGACCTGTGCTTATAAAGCCTCATCCCTCACACTCCTGGGATCGTATGGGAAAGAACTCCATATGCTCATGGGCACAAATCCAATAGCCAGTCTTCATTAGGAAAGAGCTCTACAACGCTACAGGATCTAAACCCTCTCTATACCTCTTTTGCTGCCAAGTGTGTGGGACGCTGCATACAATGGAACTGAACATGAGGGCTGTCACAAAGGAGAAGAGAACCAAGTAGATGAGGCCTTCTACTCCATCATAGCAAAAGCCCGTCAAAGCCTGGACGTAATCCTGGAGAGAGAAATGAACAGAGTTTTCTGATCACTGGAGAGTTAACATTGAGCTCTAATTCAAAAGCCCTTCCCCTGGACTATATTCTCTGAAACAACGTAAGAGATCAGAGTCCCTTTTCCAGAGTGTACTTCTATTTTAATTTCAGGGACCTCAAGTGTTTTTCATAACTAATCTAACCCTTATTTCCCCTCACAAAGCCCAGCTCAGATTTAGATATGGAAATACTTTGAACCTCACATAATAAGACTTTAAGAGAGAAGGGAAAAAAAAAAAGCCAAGGCAAGCTTATCCACCCAATTTAAGATACCACATTTTTCATTAAGCCGCTCAGCTCCCTCACTATGTCCCATTGCCCAAGAACACAAGCACGGACTATCTGTTTCTCTGTCTTCAGAGACACAGCTAGGGCAACAGTTAAGCCATGCTATACTGCAGCTATAAGGCATTCCACTCCACAAGAAAGGCAACAAGCTATGTGCTATAGAAAAAAAACCCTGAATGCCCCTGAAACCTTAGGGCTGCATCTTGTAGGTGTATAAAGGCATGCTATCTGTGTTGATCTTTAAACAGAAAGCTAACTTGATCCAAATTCCCATTCTCCTTTCTGCTGGAGTCAATCAGTAAAAACTGTTGTAAACTGTTTTGGCACACCAAGTATTTGAAACTCCAAAATAATCAGTATGCTACAGGCCCTACATCCCTTTGTTCTTTCTTAGCTCAAGCCCAGTTACTGAGTACTCACCAAATGCAGACTCCGACAGTCTACTAAAGCTGTCAGTTGCTGCAAGTTGATCTCCGTTGAATTTAAAACCTCCTGAATCCGGGTAAGATACTCCTGTAAGCAACAAGCTAGTGATTACGGCAAGGAAATGGCTTAGCAGGAGCTGATCTTGGGCTTTGTACAAGGGTAAGGGGAAGTCAGAAAGCACAGGAAGAGCAAACTTGAGGAGAGTTACCTTGGAGGTGGGGTGCTCTTTGCTTGCTGACCTCATGAGTTCCATAACATCATCTTGCATTTCCACCAGAGCCTTGTGACTTCCGGACAGCTTCTGCTCAACACAAAAGATGCAACGTTTCAGCAATTCAGGCCACATGAACCAACGGAACTCCTGGGAAAAGACTTAAATCCTGCTTCCCAAATATTGAAGCATCATCTGTATGAATGGTACAAGTTAAGGATGTCTCAGCTGACATGGGTGCAGCTGCGATAAGGTTAAGTTTGACTTTTACCAATCTGGAAGAAGCAGAGACAGAAAGAAGAGGGAAAGAGAAGAACCAAAAGAAAAAAGCCAAAACCACATACACACACAAAAACATCTACACAGCTGGGGCCAGCTCCATGACAGAGGAGAAGGAGAGAAAGACACAATGCACTCAGATTCTCGCCACAGAACACACCTGGATTTTTCTATTAAATCAGATGGCTGAGAAAGACTTAATGTTAACACCAGAAGTTGTTTGCATTGGGGTGCAGCCTTCACATCCCATTAAAGCATCCATGGGATAGCATGTCAGAGTATAGTGAACAACCAGAAATGCAACAGATGGCAACGGTGCATCATACCACAGCTTGAAGTGTTCTTACCCCACCCTTTAAAACAGAGGAAGACAAGACTTAAAAAATCCTAAATATAAATGGTGAAGCAGCTGGTGTCTGCCAAACAGTGGGTGGTGTGGGTTCATTCTGGCCTCTGATACATACGACAAAGTTTGGGATGGGCCCAGGTGCTGTTCCTCAGCCCCCACAAAAAAGAATAATGACTCACATTTATACTTCAGGATACAAACCCTTCAACATCCAAGGGATTTAAGAGGCGTATGTGAGAATCACTCCCCCACCCACAGACGTGGCTGCATTTTGGGAGTGGAGTGTTGCCACTGTTTAACCCAAAAGAACCTGCAAGAAAAGATTCAAAGCGGGAAGTATGTAGTTTCCCACCCTGGCATTAAGTGCAGGTGCTCTGTCTCTGCGTTGCTGCTCTTCTAAGAGCGCCATGTAAACAGAGGTGCCCTGAACAAAGCCATGGTCCTCACCACATCACACATGGGCCCTTCTAAGAGGGCATCTTGGACCTGAAGCTATGCAGGTAGCAACAAAGTTGGAAAAAACTGCTCACTAAATCACAGTGCCACCACTTGCACAGCTGGAAAGTAGCTACTAAAGCTTTACCAACAGATGGAGTGCTCCCTAAAGCTAACACCTTGCAACTTGCTGCATGCTGGCATCAAAAGGCTTTAACCAATACCCTGCAGGATGCTGAGAAGGGCTGAAGAGAGCCAGGATGCTTACACTCACCTGCTGGAAAGGGTTGGGGTATCCAGCACTGCAGGTAATGTAATAGCGGAGAGTATCTACAAAGACAAAAGAAAAGAAAGTCATGCTAGATATGTTGTTCCAGCTTTGCAGTATTTTATGACTGCCACAAGGGAGGTGTTAAGTTCTGAAAGCAATATGCAAAATGAAAATGCAATAGAAATAAAATCACTTCCCTCTCTCCAGGTAGGATTACAGTGCATGGATGGGACTAGAGAAAGGGATGTAACCTGCCTTTGGGGAGAAAAGAAAGATTTGTTTTCTCTGTTTTTTTTTTCTGAACAGCGAAAGGCAATGGGGCTGCCCCACTTACATATTTGGATGAAACATCCAAAAAGTTTTATTCAAAAGTCAACACTATCCACAGTATAAAACATAAGACAAGACCTCAGTAAATCCAATGGCATGCTTAATTTCTGCAAATTCTAAGTGTCAGAATACCATTCTATGGTCACTGAAAGCAATCACAGACTGCTGCCTAGGGCACATAACGAAGAGACAACTCAACTTCCAGCCAGTTCAGTTCACCAGCTAGGTCACTACACAGCCACAAAATATTAGCACAGGAGAGGTAGTAGTGGTGGTATTAATACAGGCTGCTATCAAAAATACCTGTGGAAGCATGCTGTTGGGCCAAAGGAGGTGCAAACACACATTCCTGTGCTACTACACAAGGCTGAATATACGGCTTACTAAATGTACAAGTTCAAGCATTTAAAAGAAAAAAGGGCAAAAAAAGACATCTTCACACCTGGGGATTCTTCTGTCATGTTCAAGGAGAGACTGATTTTAGACAGTGTTCTGTAGAAGATAAAGTCCTCCTAATTCAAGGAAATTATAACTTTCAGTAATTTCATTTCCTAAAAATGGTAGCACTTCAAAAGCAAGCAAGGAAATGGATAGAAGACAACAAGTTCTTGTCTTTCTGACATGTATTAGGGATGAACAAGTAAATAGTCTATTTTATGATGGATGTCACTTGCACACAATTAGATTTTAATTAGAAGGCTTTAATTAGACTTCAACCAAAAAGAGCGCACATCATTTGTTTTGCATTCTTCTTTTGACTTAGGCAAAAAAGGTGTTTTCGGTATCGTGTCAATACTGCAGATTTGATCAGTAAAGGAAGCTCTTACCATGTATTAGGATAACAACAACATATTATCTGTTTAAGGGACCACAGATCATTTGCTGGTAACATCCTCAAAGTTAGTATTGCTACTGACTAGCACTGCCAGTAATCACAGTACAGTGAAGACGCACTCGTAAGCTTCCAGATAAGATTGTTAAAGTGCTCTGCCAGCAGCATCAGTTACTTCCAGGCTTGAAGATGCAGATGTATTTCTCCTCGTTCAAATGTGTATGAAACCAGCCTGGTGCCTTCATGAGCCCTCCATAACACTACAACTGCCAGCACGCACATGCTACAAACATCAGGCTTTCCCCTGCCATTCTCAATAATGTTATCGAGGGAGGGAGTTCTGAAAGACTTGATCATCCAAATACCTTTAGATTATTTCTCAAACATTTACAGTTCCTCTTCAGAGGAATGGGAGAGCGTCAGCTCAGCAAAAGCAAGGGTGACATTTGCTTGGTAAAGATTACAAAAGCCCCAAAACATACACACACTCTGCATTTTTCCCCTGACCAGCATCATTTTCTCCATTCGTTTTCATCTTCCATCTGTGACTTTCAGTAATGCATATTCCAGGCTGCAAAGGTATTCTAATCAGTCCCAGCTCAGAAATCAGTAAAAGGCACAACGACAAGTGAGAGGAGCTGTGAAAGAAGCAGACCTGACTGTATCCTGACTCTGCTGCGCTTCCCATAAATATTGAATGCACCTTTCGGCAAGCCAACACGCTGGAGACCAAGTGGTACAACACAGACTGTCAGCTCCTGCACGCTGGCGATGCAACCTGACAGCTGTGATTCATAATTCATTAGCCTACTTTGGGGCAGCTTCTGCCAGCTGCTCCATCTCCCCCCCCCCCCAACTCTTTCTCTGGGATGACTTACATCTCCCCATCCAAGCCTCTAAACAACAATTAGCAAAATTTGGGTAGACAGGAGGGCAGCAAGAATTGCTTTGTGTGCCTCACTTTGGGCAGACCCCACAAATGACCGTCCACAACTACTGAGCCAAGGAAAGGACTGCTCCTCCCAGGCTCATAAATCATACTCAACAGCTATGGAAAAATGGGTTAAAACCCACCTGCGCTGAGAGCACAGCACCGCAACAGCAATCCACAGCATCACACACAGTGACCTAAAGGAGCTGTGATCTTGTCGCCTATTTAGTGGTTTGTTGGTTTAAAATAAAAGTTTATTTTGGTCTCCCATGGTGCTACCCAGTTTACATCGCCCTTGTAGGCGCATTAAGTGGCATGACATACTGCTAATACAGAGCTCCAGAAACCTTTCTTCAGGGCCTTCTGGATCATCCCTGCTGGGCAGATTACAGATGAGAGTTCCCGATATCATCATAGTTTGCAGCTTGTAAGCCCAGGATAAAGATTGCTGGTTACACGTGAAGTGAAAAGCAGTACAGTGAAGTAAGCGCTTCCCTTGTTTCACCCTGGAAGGCAGGATCAACAAGGCTTCGCTGTGGTAGCGCTGGCTTTGCAGCTGACAAGTGTGACACTCTGTACATAAAATGTGCTTTCCAAAACAGCAAAGCCAGCAGGAGCAGCTTTTCCCCTGCACTGAACCCAGTCTGCTAATAGCTGTGGTGCTTTAGAACTAAAGCTACAATAGGCAGTGAAGCTGCCTTAAAGCGATCCTGTGCTGCAAAGCCTGGAAATTAAAAGGAGTGTGACCCCTGCCCTCCATACTACCAGGATGGGAAAGAGGAAAGAGCAGGAGGCACCTTCACCAGTTTTAAATTTGGTGGAGACTATCCTGTACAACACCACATCTCACATTTCTGCCCAGAGAACAGCTACACTAACCCATCATTTGCACTCTGCTAGCAGCTCCAGGCAGTTTCTTTCTATAATTATCTTTTCAATGCATTTTCCTCTCACGGAAAATTCCTGAAGGTTGGATCTGATTTTTGAAGCCAGCCTTTAGGGGATCTAGTTCATGGAAGGGTTAGGCAGGGTCACATTTGCAGCTGCCTATGCCTGCTGTTCCTAGCAGCAATCCTCCTGACCCACGCTCTTGGTGCACAGGCAGTGTGGGAGCAGAAGGAAAGGAAGGGAACTACCCAAAATGCTTTATTTTTGCAAAGTCTGTTTTTCCTAGAAAGGAAAGTAGAACTGCTTACTAAAGACAGCTTCAGCTGCTAGGACTACTTATTGCTTCTGCAACCATGGAGACTTACTATTCACTTCAAAGCTCAGCCGAAATGCAAAAAAGGCATTATGCACCCACCAAAAGGCAGTGAGAAGGTCTGTAGGGTAACGAGCAATCAGAAAAAAAGACCCTAGTTAAAAAAAATAAATCCCCACACTTAGAACAGCTTTTCCCAGCCCTTCTTCATCTCTGCTTGAGCATTCTCTTAAGCAGCTGGCATTTTTACATATACACCAAGATGAGACTGTCTCTGTGGGTTCAATCATCAGAGAAAGTTGAAGTGTATCACCTGTGCTGTCAAAGGAAGACGACTCTTTTGGCCAGATTTTCTTGCCCAGGTAACATGTTCTCCCCACCAGGAGTTTTGTTTCCCTAAGGCAACAGTCTGACAGCAAAGGGAAGTATCTGCATAACATTTATATTTCTCTCATATATGCTACTCTTGTACTGGTGAAATCAGCCATCGCGAGCCTTCAGCAAAGAGCTCCTAGCCATCCCGCATGCCCTCCACTCAAAGCTTTCTGCTATTCAGGAGTCCAATAAAACCATGCAGCTTTTCAACGCCAACATCAGCTCAGCAGGATTCTCGAGCACACTTCTTTGGGCAAAGCCTTTTCTGCAGTGCCCGCTGAGCTCAAGTAGTAACTGTGCAACCACCACATGTCCCATGTGAGGTTTTGTCCTGACCTTACTTCTAGAGAGGAAAGGAAGGTGGTGGCAGTGTCAGCCCCCCATTTCATTCAGCTCTGGGCTTCGGAGAAGAGAGTGAATCAGTGAGAGGCCAATTAGGAGGCTGGACGTGGATTGTTTAGTCTGGAGAAGAGAAGGCTGAGGGGAGACCTTCTTGCTCTCTACAACTCCCTGAAAGGAGGTTGTAATGAGATGGGCGCTGGTCTCTTCTCCCAAGTAACTAGCGATAGGACAAGAGGAAACGGGTTCAAGTTGCGCCAGGGGAGGTTTAGGCTGGACATTAGGAAAAAATTTTTCACGGAAAGAGTTCTCAAACATTGGCACAGGCTGCCCAGGGAGGTGGTTGAGTCACCATCCCTAGATGTGTTTAAAAGTCGTGTAGATGTGGTACTTAGAGACATGGTTTAGTGGCAGTCCTGGTAGAGTAGGGTCAGTGGTTGGACTAGATGATCTTAAAGCTCTTTTCCAACCTAAACAATTCTATGATTCTATGACAAGAACACTTGCTGCTTATACGTGAATAGCAAAGTCTCTGCATCCAGCCTGACCAGCTTGGCTGGACTGGAGGTAAAAGGCTCCGTTATCCATTCCCTGAGGTCTGCAGTTCCTTCAGATGAAGGAAGTGTCTATTCATCATGCAGATTTCCAGTAAGAGAATCTGGAGAAAGCTCTTCCTGTTGTTTAGACAGATTGTCCCTTTTTATTTAATTTTATGCAATAAGTCATCTGATAATAACATAATATCAATGAAAAAAGAATGATACTAGAAGATGGCCTCCTGCTTTGAAAATAAACATCTTGGCTGCACCAAGTCTTTTTATGAGCAGCAGGAGCTGATTATACAGCCACTGTTCAACTCCATTGGCTTTATCTCAATTAATGAATACTGGGCGAGTTAGGCACATATGTCAGCCTCTTCTGCAAAATTATTTAAGTCTCTCCTTCTCCAGGAAACCTGCATTAAGGCTTTGCCCCCCCATTCCCCCTCCTTTTTTTAATGCAGAGCATTTTAGCTGCAGAACAAGGATATCTCCTCTCCAGCTGAAAACATGACAACAACAATAATGCACTTAATCAGATTATTCTCAGCTCCATTAATTCTGTTTAGATTTGCAAACAGCAATTAATACACAAACAGGAATATTAACATACTAGTTGCCCAGTATCCAACACAGTTATTTTTCTATGAAAACTCCTATAACCACCATCAACAAAAAAGCATCGCAAATACGCAAACCTAGATGACTCAGTCCTAGTCTGAATGCCAGAGCATAGGGCTGGGAATATTACAACATATCATATTTTAAAAAGCAACTAAAAGTAGTGATTAAAGGGAAAAATTGACCCAGCACTGCAAAGCTGCTTAAGATTACTTGTTGGTTCTTATATCCTTAATAACAGATGGCAGCACCTAGCTGCCATCGTACACCAGCGCCGGCCAGAAGCTGACACCTAGGCAAGACTGAAAATATGAGTGCCCTCTCTGCCTAACTTCAGCTCAAGTGTTACCCAAGGTAAAGGTGATTCCTGCGTATATGGTAACTCCCAATGGATTCTTCTTCCATGACCAACTGAGCCCATCCAGCCACTCACACCCACTCTTAGTCATCTCTTTTCTGAACTGAAAAAACGCATGGTCAGACACACTGTGGTGAAACCAGCTGGAGCAACCGTAAAGTGTTTCAGCCTCATCTGTCTGTACTGCGGTTAATGTCGGAGAGCATCACTCACAGGGCAGAGGCAGCAAACCAGCGCATGAAGAGTCTGCGCACTAGAACTGGGAGCCTTCAAACAGGGCAGCTTCCTCCCAGAGGATGGCATCGATGCTGGTTCCCAGCTGCCTGCCCTGTCTCCTGGAGCTCACCACTCTCATTGTACATATGGCTCAACTGATCACAAAGCAGCTGCTACAATTTACAGTCAAGCATAATAAGGGATACCAACACTTACTTCAGACTTTTAAAGATGTTTCTAAGGAGACATTATTGTGATTAAAGTGTCATTGAGCACCGCCACACTGCAGTCCTCGTGTTGTGATTTTCCTTCCTGCTCAGGTGCCCAGGACGGTCCCAACATCGGGGACCAAGAGCTATTTCTGTAGCTTCCTGATCAAAAACTATAACACAGCAGTGAAAAACCACATGGGAAGGCAGAACATTCAACCATCTCCCAACCAGCTGCCTAGGGTGATGGCAGGCTCAGAAGTTAGACTGATTTCCTTCTGAAAAAAAGGAAGAGGCGCTCACGAACGCTCAACGGCTGCCTAACAGCAGGGAGCTGACACACCAGCAACCCACGGAAGGGGCCACCCTTCCAACTCAAGCCTGTGACAACACCTGCTCTTCCTCCTCTTCAGTGTTTCGCTTAGACCCATTCACTGTTATTTATGGAGTCTTAACAACTGTTATAGCTGGTGGTGCTGCCAGAACAGAGCCTGATTTCACCCGGGGGAGGTGACTGTCCCTGCCAGGGGAAACAGGAGGAAGGACAGGAATGTCAGTCCTGCACTCACCGTTAGCCTCCAAATGAATGATACCGATTAACAAAAAACTGCAGGAGCCAAGCAGACAAGGACAACTGAAATGGAGAAGTAGCATGAAGGGGCATTTCTTCAGTTTCCCAAGGTCAATCTAATCAAACATGCTCCAGAGCTGATTTGGGTTACCAAATTACTACAGCACACATCTGGCATTAGTATCAGATATTTCCCCTTGGCCCCACTGACCTGTTTGCCTCCTTGAAAAACTAGGAGGCTAGCTTGGTACCTGAAGCCACATCTTTGTCACCTTCACAGCCAAGAGAGGATTTTCATCTTGTGTGGGGTCAAGCATTTATTCTCTTCCCTTATTGCATTTTTTTGTTAGAGAGAGGAGTTGCCCGGCTCTATCCTCTCCTTCCCAGGACATCAATAAATAAGGCATTCCAAAAATAAGCTGTAGGGTGGTAATATCAACTGTACATAGTCTTTTATACTACGTTCTGCCTCCAGACATAAGCATTTCTTATTGCTTCCAATTCCCGCATCCTCAGCCATAGCTACATACCTAATTTCCTTATCAATTGCACAGTAAGAGGCAGCATTTGGCTAAGCACACAGCCATACACTAGAACATCTGTACACAAGGCAAAGATTCTCTGATTCCACTAAATAAGAACCAGGAAAACCACAAGAGGGTCCTTTTGCAAACCAGGGTCATTGCTTATTTGCGTTTTATCATACACAAAACTACACAGAGGAACTACCAGGGGGAGAGAAGGTAGGAGAAAAGAAAAGTTAACTTTGTTATCTAGGCAGCAAACTCAGTCCTGAAAAATACTTTTCCTTTTTAGCACTTATGGTATCTCTGCTGGCAGGCGCCCAACCACTTTTTTGTTACACCACAGTTCTGAAAAACACTTTTGCCCCCCTGAGGTCCAAATCGGAGTCATCCCTCATCTCACTAACCACTTCAGTCTAGATTAGGAGCCATAAACCCAAAATCCATCAGTGCTTCAGCTGGGTGCCACTGTGATGCAGACGTATTGCTTTAAATGGAGAAGGGTAAACAAAGCAGTCAAAATACTGCATTTATAATGGGGAAAGTCATACTTCTCTGTAGCTGTTTCCATTCATTCACCCTTTAAATTAGCTTTAAAGAGACTCCTATTTATAACCACCATTAAGAGAAAAAATTATATTTGTTGATAACATACAAAAATAAGTATTCTAAATTCAGGAATAAAGACCCAAGAGCAAGTTTCAAAAATGACAACTCAAACTGCACGCTGCTATTGCCACAGTTCTGTCACTCAGAGAGGAGAACAAGATTGAAGAGTGGTATATTAAATGCAAATAAAAATAAGATGGAACAGAAGTTCCTGGATTATCAGCTATTTCCACCTAAGGGCCAAGACAGAAGAAAGATTCTGAGGGCTCTTCCAACAAAGAAAAGCATACGCATGCACTTCTGACCAGGGTATAAATGCTTCTTTGGGAAGAACATTGGTTTTCCAGAGCTCCACACACATCTGTTTTTCCCACTGGATGCAAGCTCCTCTGTTCCAAACCACGCCTTAAATTCTCAGCCACTGCCATGCTCCTGTGTGACAGCTGGAGCCGCAGTACCCTGTGCCAAAACCAGTCCCAGCACTTACCAGCACTAAGCACTGCATTCTCTTCAACCACTTTGGAGACATAAGCATCAGGGTTAATACAGAAGTCACTGGAGCCCTAGATAGATGCAAGACAAAAGGGAAACGGAATATCAAAGAACACCAGTATCAAAGAGCAGTTGAGCCAGGTTAACATCAAAGAACCCTCTACTATCAGGGTGTTTCAGATGCTGAAGTCTCTCATCATCATCCCCACCAGCACTGCTTTACACAACCGCAGCAGTACTAGAGTACGAGCCAGCGCACCACACTACGGAGGAAGGAGGAGCTCTGTACTTTTCATAGATGCAAATTGCTAGGACAGCTACTTAGAACAAGACGCGCTACAAAACAGGCACAGCATAACATTAATCTCCTGTCAGATAAACCTGCAGGAAAGGGTGAAGGGGACTTGGATCAGAGCCACTTACCACAGCGACAGCCAACTCCAGACCCAGGGATCCCCAGCTGACAATCAGGGCAAACACCCCAAGCAAGCACACCCTGTGGGAGACAGACAGATGGCAGATGTAGAAGCTCTGGTTTCAAGCAGATCTTTTCACAAGATGTACTATTTGGAGTCCAAAGCAATTGCCAAACCCAAGAAATTATCAACCACTGTATCTTCAGATAAACCATTCAATTGTACGTGTCGCGGACAGCAGCAACCAGAGAAGCTTATGTCCGGTGGTTGGTTACCACATTATCTGGCTCTGGGGCTCCAGGGGAAGGAAGAAGAGGCTGGAAGCAAAGTCTTACCCTGCTTCTAGCAGGAAAGCCATAGGGAAGGCAGACTGGCAGATGGATGACTACAATCCCATTGCTTCCACTATCCCCACGCTGGACTTTACTTTCTAAGTCCAAAAATATTCGAAGGAAAATATCTCATATAAAAAAACCCCAAAACATACTGATACAAAACTGGACAAATCCACTCTGTTTCTAGAATAAATGAGTTTAAGTGTAAGCGCTGCATGGCTACAGACAGTGGGAGGGAACACTCAGCCTGCGTTAGGACACCTGACTTTGGTTCCAGGCTGCATGCATCTGAAGAGCGCCTAAGCATCCCACATAGCCCCAGAAGAGAGACAGTCACCTCCAGGCACACAGTTCAGAGCAACAGTTTAGGTGCCTACCACAGCCAGGCAAGTGCATCTCTGCACAGATTTAGAAGTTTTATTCTGACAGCTGGACCTCGTTACCAACAGAAATAGTGGGAAGCGTCTGCTATTAAGCAGACACAAGCCAAAGGGATGACAGCGCAGTGGTCTCAGTGACATTCGGCTAGCAAACGTCAGTGGAAAAGGCTTTTGCACTTCCCCAACCAGCACATTAGCTCTTCACCTTTGCTGTCATGATAAGTACTAGAGATACTCAGGTAAAAGTGCTCCTCAGCTCCCCCAGGTATGGGGATGCAGACTAATAAGCAGTTTTGTTTTATGCATCCCTGTCTTCAAAGTAAAGGGACACTTGCTCGCTCTCTCAGGGATGCTTTTTCCTTCAGGCTTTGAAACACAGGAAAACAAAACAAAAACCTGTTCATAACCAAGATATTCTTTATTAAAACCTAGTGCAAGCATCTGTGAGGAAGGGACACAACTCTTTTCTGCTACATTTGTCTCATTGAAGACTAGAGCTTTAAAAAAAAAAATAAATAAATCTGTGGGTCTATGCTTAAAAAAAAAAAAAAGATTTATCCCTCAGTTTACAAACTTATTTTAATTCTGAGTAATCCCTATTCTGTGAATGAATCTCTGGGTCATCTTGCAGAAGTAATGGAGCTTCACCAGACTGAGCTCTGTGCACCACTCTGGAATAAGATGGCTAAAGATTTTATAATGCTTTTTCCAAATGGATGCAAAAATTATCAGCCATGGTTCAGCAAGGTTCTGTGGTTTTGTGACATAAGGACAACGCAACTTGGTGCCTCCAGCTAAGCATGGTAATCAATGAGACACATTTATTGTTTTACTTTAAATGAAAATGACTGGGTCAGTAACTGATTGGTTGGCTAAAAGATCTAAAACTGGCATTTCACCATCTTCCTTGGCTGTGACACACTTGCTTCTTTATGCCATGTGCTCCCTTTGGGGAATGCCTTAATATGAACTTCTGGCTAACAGAGAATGAGATTCTAATTTAAACTCTGGGTTTACCATCTGTGCATACACTTGGACTTTTGTCTGTATAACCTGCCAGGTATGAAGTCATCTGGCAATTAATAAATCTGAATATGCATTCCAATTATTAACAGCATCACCATGTACCAGGATCAACTCTTGGCCATGTCAGTTGTCAAACTGTCACTGTGTTTATGATACTGGCATCTTTGCAAATATGCCAAGCTAAACCAAGTCACAAGGTAGAGAGAGGAATATTTTTTTTCTTGTAACAGGGCCTGAGCACGGCAGCATTTGCAGTGCTTTTTAGAAATAGACACGCATTAATATTGTGGTACCATGGCAACAAGACTCCTCCTCATAACTCTACAAACCATTGCCTGTTCTCATTTTAACATTTCTTCAGGTGCGACAGCCAAAGGTAAACAAGAGCAGATCGTGACACAAAAGGCATGCTACCAGGCTGTGTAGACACATGCAATGCTTATCATCCATTAACATACATGCTTTCACAACTGTAGAGAATTAAAAGGAGATTTTTAAAGCTTGTACATTTAAGGGAGAATGTTCACAGTACTATCTCCCAGCAAAGAGAGGCTACCAATGCTACCCAGCAAAACGCAGACTGCCCAGATGAGTTCCTTGTCTTTGATGCAAAAGCAATGGACACCAGTACCGTCACATTTTATAGCTCAAGAACCTTTCTGCAAATATCTCTCACGTAGCCCTAATCCTATCCACAGAGTTACACTCTACAAAGTCTCTCTACATTGAGAGGTAAATTTAAGCTATTCAGTCTCAGTCCTTGAAATCAACCAACAAGAGTCTAGAGGTTTAAACTAGCAGGCACTTGCATTCAGCTGACGTTCTTTTATGCACTGCGCCTGGGTCAGGACTTACCCCATAAGAATGGCCCTGGAGTTTCTAATGAGCCCAAAGAGCACCAGCAAACATATCAGGACATGGAACAGCAATAGGCCCAGGTATCCCAGCCACCTGCAGCAAAAAAAAACAACCCCAACATAGTCTGCAAAGGAAAACCAGTGTGTAAAAGGCACAGATCAAGAAGCTAGTGTGACTAGTGGGAAAAACATAGCCCTTTTCTTCAAGTAAAAGACACCACTAATGATTAATCTCCAGAGAGCTCTGGATATTTGCTGGGTCTGGAATCGAGGCAGGTAAAAGCATTTACACAACATGCCCAGCATACACAGTTGTCGAGAATGCAACTGGACACCATCACGTGAAGAACAGGCATTGCAGCTTCTGGAACTTCCTAGACATTTGTTAGAAAATGCTTCAGTTATTCCATGTGTGTGAATAGAGGTTTTCTTTTGTGGAATACATTGGATGCAATCTTTTACCGAAGAAGTTTAATAAGAAGGAACGTAAGGGTATGATGTTAACATATGGAACTAGTTCAGTTTTCCACTCTATTTAGTTAATGTGTCACACAACTACAATGCACTTATTAGGACACAGGCGTAGCTATCTCTGTGGCTGGTTTTTTGCCCCAGTGTTAGAACACAAGCTACGGATTTTGTACACTGAGAATAAGTTAAGAAAAATGTTGTTGTCATGCATTTTGATTCAAACTGGACGCAGTTTGCTGTAAGGAACAAGTCAGCTGGGTGGGCCAAGAGCACCTGCAGTAATACACAGAGCCTTTGGCTCAGTCACCCAGAACATGCACATTATTGTTGCAAAACATACACTACAACCACTACACTGCAGCATGCTACACACCTGTACCAATCATAGAGGTCAATCTGAATTGCCAGCTCCTCCAGAGACAGCTCTTCATTCTTCCAAAAGGGGATCTCAGTTGTTTGCCTGACCAGATCATCCAAGAGACCTTGCAGTTTCTGGATAACATGCAGATAGTCTGTCTGCTTTGTGAACATCTCCTCCAGGATGAGCAAGTTTGGTTCCACTGTTTGGTTCAGGGCCACTGCAGTATCTAGTACCTACAGTATGGGAAATAAAAATAAAAAAATAAAAAAATAAAAGAAAAAAAAAAGGAAAAAAAAGAAAAAAAGAGAAAAATAATTGAAGGACAGGAAGTCAAGGAAGTAAAAGAGGATTCATCCTTACTAGACAGCTTCCAGATTACCAGTCCTCTATCTCACGGGGCTCAGACTGCTTACCCTTCAAAAGCAACTTATAAGCATCTATAAAGTAGATTGTTTGCAAGTAGTCCAATGATGGCAACTCAGCTGAGCCTTTAATACACGTATGCATTTTGCAGCCATCAGGGTTGCTGAATGACACCATGAAATTAGAGCTAATACAGCAACAACTGATTGTACTAAAATGATAGATTTTACTAAGCGACTTGTCTGCTTTGGCCTGCTTCCTCTTCTGGGTGTGGAAGAGTACTGATCAGAAGCTGTTTTTAGACCTAGCAAAGAGAAGACTTCATTTAACAAGCTGCATTTGCTTTGATATTTTTAGAAGAGCTGAAGAAAGCACCACTCCGTTAATGGAAATTTTAGCACATCTCTAAGCCCAGAGACTAACAAAAAAGAAGAGGAGACACAGGCACAGCCAGATTCAAGAGAAGAGGTGCTGAGCAAGTCTGCTCATTCCCACACTCCCCATTTTTTGCTAGCGTGTCTCCCCTGGTGCTTACCCGGTCTTGGACACCTGCCACAGTGCGGTTTGCATGGCGTAGCGAGTACGTCAGCCGGTGAATGCCATCACTGGTCTCTCCATTCCCATAGAAGCCAACAGCAATTCCAGCACTGCAGAGAAAGCAAGCAAGAAAGGCTAGCGTTAAAGCCAAAAGGCAGGCTATATAATGCACAGCTTACTGCTACAGCACCCTTCATAGTCACATCAGCACTTTCCGCAGAAAGGGAAGCCATGTGCCTCCACAAAGGTACCCGAGGTAGTCCTATTCCTCAGCAACCACTAAAAAAAATTCACCTGTAAATATCTGCCCATGTTTTCCACACAGCCACCAATTCTCCATATGGCATCCATATGATGAACAGCGGAACACCATCCCTTCTCAATGTTTCATTTAAGGTACCATAACAAGAGTTCAGATCTAGCCATGGACAACCAGAAATCCAGCCAGCCAAGCGGCTCTCCAGTGGCTCCTGCAAGAGCTACCAGTGTTGTGTCAGGAGACACATGCCTTCTCTGGACACGAAATACAGATTGTTTTGTCACATTTTTCAAAAGGACACAAAGAGCTTGCATGGACTACTTCCCCATGGTGGTGGTTCTTCTAGACATCCATGCCCTCTCCTCTACACTGTGAAATACCTATGAACATCATCTATCTTGATTTATCTTCCTATTAGAAGCGTTTGTGTCACACTGATTTAGAGTACTGGGAACGAAGGCTTGATAACTTACTGGGACAAAAGGCTTATTTATTTTTAAAGCAAGTGAATTTCAAGCTTGCAGATACAATTCAACTCCAGCTGCTTAGCAAATTACCACCTATCAGCTGATTTGCTGTAACTGTCCACACATATCAGTCTGCCCCAATTATGAAGTACACCATATTAGCTTAAGCCTCACTTAAAGGAGGAAGATCCTGTAAATGAGTTGCAACCAGGAGATTATCTCTTGCAAGTCAGCAATACCTCTTCTATTAAGACATTGCTACAGGAACTCATAGTTCGTCTTCCCAAGCCCATTTTTCCTAATAACAGAGGAGGAAAGAACTTGTGAAGGGGTCACACAACGAAACTCAGGGCATTACAGGCATAAACAAACTTTACCAAGATACAAATTTCCTATTCTCATGTCATATTTAGCTTTAGGGCACCCAGGATCTTTTCTGTGAAGGTTCTCAAGACACCAAGGTTCTGTTTATGGTAGTGGAAAGGAAGGTGGCGGTGGTGGTTTTGGGGTAAATCTAAAGTTATTCTGGATGAAACGTTTAGTTTCTCCACAACTTTGTGCTCGGGTTATAGCACTGCCCTCACAGAGCTGGTTTGAAGGAGGAATAAAAGAGGAAGGGAACAAGCCAAACAACAGCTTTCAGAACAAGTAAGCCTAGCGCCTTTGTTTAATAGGAAGGGTCACTAAAGGACGTTAGGTATTCTTCACCACCATCATCACCGGGCTCGGAAACAAACCCAAGCAGGCAGGCCAGAGTGGGCTTTGTCTAGATAAGAGACTCTTGCACAGATTTGCTCCGGCACATACATCAATCTGCAGTCCAAGTGACTGTTTCTGCTCTAGCTCTTCTCCTGTGAGAGGACAGCATCCATCCCTCCTTTCCTGGGCTCATCCACTTGAGAAAAAGTGAGTAGAACAATACAGTTCACCTGGTTGCATTTCTACTTTCTCCTCACGTGTACAAGAAATGGAAGCAAAGATCATGCACTGGAAGCAGATCCACTACAAAAATCTGTGTCGGCCTCATGCTTTTTCCAACAATTGAATCTCCATAAATTATAGAGAGTTTGGCCATAAAAGCCTCAGCTGAAGAGTCTTCCAGGGACAGCAGGCAGCCTACATCATGCACAGAAAGAGAGGCAGCAGGTATGTGAAATATTTGGTGTTAATACAAGAAATCAGCCTCTTTCTTCATGAACACCATCCCTCAAACTTTTCTCCAATGCAAATGATGCTGATAATGAAAGATAGAAAAGCCCTCTGCATTCCTCATTAGTTGCAGCAATTATCAGAGCTTGATAACGCATGCCTAGGATGTGTGGGGGTGGAGAGGATAAAAGAGACACACGCACCCCTCCCCTTGGACTACAGAGATTACAGATCCAGAGCTATGCCCAGGATAAGGCAACGCAGCATCCCATCATGGCAATTACAAAACTCTGGCTTGAATTTCCCCCTCTCTTATCAGAGCAAACAAATTCAGACAGACTCTTTCACTCTCCTGAGCAGCAGAAAACTTTAAAGTTGTTTCTACTATAGACACCAAATAAATTCCAGAACATTCTTGACATTGAATATGCAGATCTGAGCCCTTTAATTGGCGAGAGATTGTTATTCAGCCTGTTACAGCTACTAGAAGCCTATTCTTTCAGCAAAAGCTTGGTAAGTGCCCAAAACCTGCTGCTTGGCTCTCAGTATTCCCAGCACAGTAGCACTGTTTTGGTGGAAAAGACTCAGAAACAGCGCTCTGAAGTAGCGGCAGTCATCTTGTCCTTAAAGATGCAGCACAGCTAGGTACATTAGCCAGTTTACTCAAAGGTACAATTTATGAAGTTATAGCAACTACTGGCAAGTGACTTGAAAATCATTACCCTATGTAAGGCAAATCCACCCCAGCAGCCATCTTCGGAGGCTTCCTATCCATCCCTGCAGGAACCACAGCTCCAGCTGCCCTTAACCCTCTAGGCAGAGTCACTACTCCTGAAAGAAAACACTAGAGCACCAGGAATTGGGATAAAAGCCATTTAATTCAAGTAACAAATTCCTCTAGACATGCATATCACACATTCACTGGAAACTACACATAAAGCATTAATATTCCATTACTGCCCAGCAAAAGCCAGCTCTGCGTTCACACCTTGTGCTAGCAAGAAGCCATTCCTTCTCCTAGGAGCAAGCCGTTCAGTTTTGTGGCAGTTACCCTTTCTACCAAGCTAGAAAGTAAAGGAACCATCCCCGAAGCCCAGAAGCCCAGGCAGCGGGGGAACTGCCGGTGGGGGAGGAGGAGAGGACCACTGCTGTTTAGTTTTCTGTTTCCATTTGGCTTCATCTAAATCCAACAGTTGTTTCAAATCCCTGCCTACACACACTGGTGTAAGTTGCTATTGTATAAAGCAGATTTAAGGATTTGCACTAGTTTTTAACTACCTTTTATTTGATTAAAGGGAAAGAGAGGGGCTCCTTCTATCTAAGGGCATTCTTTTAAAGTAAAAATAGATCAACTCATCTTAACCCAACAGCGTAAGTCCTGGAGGTCAGGACAAATCACATGGCTTCTTGCACAAACCCCGGGAGGCTCCGTAGCCTAAGATACAGCAGATCCATCTCCCAGCACAAGATGACAAAAACATCACCCAATGGGGATGCCTGCATTTCTGTCACGCAGTGTAGATAGAAGAACAGCATTCCTGAATGACACAGCTTTTTTTCCACCCTAGCACCCTCTGGAAGATACTCCAACGCATTTTCAACGCTTCTGTAGGAAAGTCATCCCCACTTCTGCTATTCTTGCTTCTGTCACACTCCCCTCCCTTGTGCACACACCCCCCTCTCCTCCCTATTCCACACTGCCCCATCCTCAGTTCTTCCTTCCAAACCTACTTTTGTCAGTCTCATGTCGCTTCCACTAGCCCCACCTCTCCCGTACCTTCCTTCTCACTTGTATTTTTGAACAAATATCTTAAAAATCAACCTTCCAAGCTCTTACAGGCCATTTAAAAAGTTGCTTCTGCTGTTCAATACTGCATTTAAAAAGCCACTTGACTACTCATTTTGTTAAGTTTTAGGAAAACCACTTATGCTAAGTCAGAAAACACTGCACTCCTGAAATTAACACTATCATCACTGGCGCACATCCACAGACACACACTAGAGAGAAACAGTACACTGTACCAGCTCTTCGAAGAATTATATGACATGAGACAGAAGAGTAGCATGCCATGATTTCTATGTATTCCTACAGACACAACAGTATGACTTAAAGTACTGCAGGTTGTGTACACGTACTTCAGTTATCACTTTTCAGCAAGACTCAAGAAATTCAAGTCTGGAGTATAGCTTCCCTGTTGTTTGCATGCAAGAGTCATGTGGGCTTAGGACATCCCTTGATAAAGAACCAGAAGAGAAAAATCAAGTGTAATTCCAAATTAGCTTGCAATCTGACCTGCAAAAAAACATCTTCTGGATTATGCAAGGTGTACATGAACAGCAAGGCATTAATCTGATACAGAGAGCATATACATGCCTTGTGGTGAAGAGATCCTCCCATTGTAATACCCACGCACACACAGTGAAAACCCCTCTGGGTACCCACTCATCGGTCTGAAAAGATGAACACTAGCCATTCACATCACATCCTTAGAAATGAATAATCTAACTACACCAAGTCAGCTTTAATTACAGGAACTTCATGAGGAGAGCCCTTTTTAGACTTCATGTTCTCAGGAGGAATGTTAATTTGTCTGTCTAATTACCACCTTGCACTTTCACACTAGGGGGAAGCGCTATTACTGGCACTCAAGAAAGCAAGTTTTCACCATCTATTTGTACCCATTTTTTTCAGGTACCTTCTCCATTAAGCTTCCAACCCACTTTCAGAGCTGAGCTCCCCTCTGGGAGAGTTAGGGTCACCTAACTGGTGGATGAGATGATTTGTAAGACAACTCCCCGTACACAGAAACTGATCAAAATTGGTAAGGAAATGAGCTAAGTGTTCAAGGAATAATCTAGGCAAATCAGTCCTGCAGCTTTGTGGCTAGGGCAACTGGGAAGGACTGATTGGAGAAGTCCTGTAAACCAGTTATGCCTTCCTGCTGGCTCAGCCCTCTCCCTTTTGCTCAGCAGGAAATACCAAGCCATCAGGAAACAGGGATCCACAGTACTCAGCAGGTTTCACAGTACAAACAGCCCTCTGGGATTAAGTACTATCTAGATAACTATCTACTAGGCATGGGTGGACTTGACCAGAGTTAATTAACTAGTTCTCAGATAGGAAAACAATAGTCCACTTTATGGTACTCGGACAGACCAGATCAGCCGCTGTTTGGAACCTCTCGCTGCTTCACCATCCAAGCTACTTCTCCCCCCTTGTACATGGTGGTACAAACTCCCTCCCAGGTCAGCCTACCATCAGGCAGACATTCAGAACAGTCTTATTCCCCATCACCCTGAAACACAACAGCATCTGCCAGTCTGGCACTTCTGTAATGTGTAACGCACAGCTAGGATAGGATATATCCAGCAGACTAATCTTTAACTACCGGTACCTAACCAGGACTTCCTGCTAGCACAGATTAGATTCCTTGCGCGTCAGAAGCCGTATCTGCATTCCCAGCCAGATGCTGAGCCCAGAGTGCCAAGAGGCACCGGTTCAAGTGCACTAGTCACATCCAGCTGCTCTAAGAGGGGCAGAAAACCGACCTCGGCTTTGCCGGAGCAGCGCTTGGACAGCACCTCCACTCACCACGGATGGCACCCACCTGCTGCCGTTCAGACGCGCTGGACTGCAAATTTAAAACTTAATTACAAAGGTCAAGACAAATAGTCATCCAGCATCACTGTAGATTCAGGCAGAATCTTAGTTTTAAGGATGCTCCTGCGTTTAATACCTGCTAAAACAAATGGTACACTAGGGGTGAAAACCAACGGTTCACACCTTGAGGAAGCCTAAGCAGTTTTCCAGCTTGGGGACTTGAGTGGGAGTTGCGTCAAGTTTACCAGAATTCATATGCTGACCTTCCAACTTTCAATTGTCTCACGCACGCTCTGGGAGATGTGCAGAATACCTCCTTCTCACCCTTTCTACAATTAAAACCAAACACAACCACCACCCTCTGCAGCAGCTGTCTCGGACACATATGCTGCGTAACAATAGCTAACGAGCCTGTAGCAGTGGCACAACTATAAATAGCATCAGCTAGAGCTTCTGTAAGAAAGGGTTAGGACCACAGCACATTCAGTGGATTGGAATGGATGCAGCTGAAGCTCTTGCGATCACTAAAAAGAAAGGTGACTGAGGCTGAGATTTCTTCTCTGCAAGTTGTTTTCTAGTTCGCCTTTCCATTCCAGGCAGCGATTTGCAGTCAGCGAAGCACGGACAAGCTCCCAGCGAAGACGGCAGTGTTTGCTACTGCACTAGCTCTCCTCCTCAACACCGAGCCCCGGCCTCTTCAGGCAAATCCATCCCCAGCTGCTAAACTCACACCATAACTCCTGCCCTGCAGTGTTTGTTCCAGTACTTCAGGGGTCTTCTGCTCTCTTAAGTATGTGCCTCAAAAGAACAAATACGCAAACGCATTAGTAGCGCAGTCTAGCCCTTGAACAGCTAAGCCTGGCCTTCGAGGAACACGTTCACCTCCAAAAAGATCACATACCAGATCCACCACCTATCAGCAGGTTAATACAAAAAGTGAGCCACGAGACACTGCAAAATACAGTCGGCTTATCTCCTTTCTGAACTGGGGACTGCTCCCAGACCTGCCAGCTCTGCAGAGGGGCAACGAAGACCTCCTGGAGCCTTGGGGAAGAGTAAGAGAACACTTGGAACTGGTAAGAAACAGTGCTCAATCTCAGGGCACACATCCATAGAGCTCAGAGTATTCGTTCTGCCCAAGTCAAAACAAACTAAGCCTAAGGTTCCTTCCAGAAGTTTGCAAACATGTCCCTGCTTTCAGATGCCCCATCATTGACTTTCTAGGAAATGGGATCCTCATCTGTGTTGACTAAAAAAAAAAAAACCCACCACAAAAAACAACCAAACAAAACCCTCAGAAAACAACCAAAGTATAAGTTCTCTCCTTTTAACTTCTTCTGCCCATGTCCTCCACTAATTACTTAATTTTTCTTGTTTTTCAGCAACCCTTCTTTTCACCCCACCTCCAAAAGCTTTCTATTGCTCAGTCATAACGTGAAACATTGCTGACACTAGCAGCATTACTAGCAACCCTTGGGGATGGCACATTGGTACAGATAATGACATGCAGCAGTGTCCTACACAGGCTGCGAAATCTGAACGTCCACCCCAGTCAAACGCCAATACTTCCAAACCCAAAAGAATAATCTGTGCCTTTTTGTTCCTATGCTAGTCTCCTATGTAGTCATTCTTTCTGGACACCAGATTCTAAGAAATCTCCATCTAGACCTGATAAATATTTCAACTGTATCCATCCTATTTAAGTGATAAGCTTCCAAGGACGCAGTGTCCTTGATTTACGACTTGCGAAGCATCAAGAGCAGGACATTAGCTATTCCTTTCCACATTGCTTAAACCATTAGGCAGTTCAGCAAGTAGTAGAAAGGAAGAAAATACATTAGAGATACTTAAAACATACATATACCAAGTGGAAAGAGGGATTACTGCCAACACTGGCAAGCTACAGACACAGCATACCAAGTGTGAAAATGCACACACAGGATACGCCACCCCAAGTAACAGGGAAGATCCCTTCCTTTGAGGTATGGACCGTACCTGCACACCAGGGTTGCGATGATGACACACCATGCTGTACAGCAGCAGTCAGCATTTAGGTGTTCTTCACTCTTCCGATGGCGGCAACACAGCCAAAACGAGTAGAACAGGAGAAAGAGCAGGTCCAGAGCCAGGCAGGAAAGAGCGATGCCACCCAACAGCAACAGAGCCTGCGGAAAACAGAGACGGGCGTCACATCTGACCATGGCACAGCCATAGCAGGGGATGTGGATCAGGGCCCAGATGTTTGAGGGCTCTGCAATATGACAGAGCTGAAGGCATACCTTGAAAACAAGTTGTTTCATGGCTTTTGTATTACTTTTTAAATATGGAAAGGAGAATTTTAGCCCCACTTTCTCCCCTCTCTGCATCCCACTCGATGAAACCACCTTCTGTACCTAAGCAGCAAACAGCTGAGCCATTTAGTCTGCGCCTGTCTGCAAACAGCCTAAGTGAATCAGGGAGGGTTTCCTCTTCACTCCTGATCAGAGGTCAGCAGATTTAAAGAAAAAAAAAAAAAATTCAGCCAGCTGCCTCTATCTGTACAGTTGTTTAATCTTCATGAATAAATATGCAGGCTTATTCATTAGAAATCCAAGTGCATGAGTCGGTTTGAAAGGGGGTGGAATTTATTATACATGCGTGAGATTGATTTTAAAAAAAAATGAATCCCCATGCAATGCTTCTGTTCAAGGTAGACCTAGAATAAATGCTAAATCCCTCCATATACCATCCACACATATAGGTACAACAAACGTGGATGCTACAGACATACTGGCTTGAAGCCACCACAGGCTGAACTATTGTGTTATACCTATTTCTAGTCAGATGTTCCTGGGAGGAAAGGGAAGCAATAAGTGTTTAATTCTATTCCAATTTCGTTTAACTCCACTCCAATTTTTTCTTATTCAGGAAATCCTGGGTGAAACCCAAAAAAGCAAACCAATTTTGTTACATAAGATAATAAAAAAAAAAATTTAAAGTCTATTCTAATACCAAATCCAGCCACCCTTTCCCACATGAATGAATCAAATAAAAGGATGTTATTTCATTCACAAGGTTTTTCTGGATAAACCCTTGGTAGTGGTGGCACATGCAAACTTATTAGAAATTACTTAAATATCTGGAAAGGGCCTAAGTCACCTACTGCTGTTCCAATACCAGGAAGGCAGACATAGATCTGTATCAGCAAACCTAAACCAAAGGTTTGGGGTTTTTTAAATCAGTATCTCTTTTCCTCCCCATGCAGAAAGTCCTTAAAGAACATTTATACACTTCCTCCTGATTGAAACAATAACTTCCTCCTGGTCAAAGAAATACAACAAAGAATGCCAGGATTGAAGTAAGATTCTCAACAAAGCTGGTGACTGTTTCTAACAGGGTTTGGCAGTAACTCGTTCTTGGTAGGCTTCTTCCCCTTCTTTCCCCCCAGTCTGCTCCACAGGTACTCCCTGCTGAGTTACTATCCTGGCAAACTACACGAGCCACACCGCGTACGTTCCAGCCAAGCACAGACTGCAGGGCTCATCAGCCATACATAACGGGATTCACGCTAGTTAAACCCAACCGCTGCATCACAGATACTCCATGTAGCCACGTGCTCTTTGCTTTCCCAGCCTTCCAAACCCACCCAAAGCCCGCCATGCGCACTGGGATGGGGGCAGCTCACAGGTGCTGCTATCCCAAACTAAACAGCAGAAACTCGGTCCCGTTGTAGAAAGTGAACTTTGGGATCTTTAACAGAGAAGAGTGAAGCTGGAAGGGAAAAAGCCCCGTCCCCCTTTCCCATGATCATGCCAGATGGTGTGTGCACTGTCTGAGCTCCCGAGCAGAAAGGGGCCTGCGAGAGGGAAGCTGCGTTCGGAGCCCCACGTTCTCCCACTTCTGAAGGCTTGCCATGTACGAGCGCTCAATACTAATTTAACTAACACGTTTGGCATACCAAAGCTCCTCGGGGATATTCTTTGTTTTTTTTAAAACACGTCAGGCTGCTGTAATGCAAAGCTTTCCTGCACCGCTCGCCTGCACTTCTTTCTTCACACCCTCAACCTTCCTGCACATGCTAAAAGGCATTACCCCTGCAAAGATGAACCCAGCTGAAAACATCCTCCCAGCAACTCTTCATCTGCAAAAAATTCACACTGCAGCTCCAGATGTAGGGGAACAGCCCCCATTAAAAGGGAAAAAAGGAAATAGCGAAAAGAGAAAGACATAATTAAAGACGGCCATGCAGCAAGCAACCTGAAGTTCTTGACACTTAATATATGCTTTTATTTATGCATCTGGCCAAAAGGACTTGGCTGGCCACTACATCACGATCCGTGTTTCGTTTTCCAGAGAATATTTGTTTTCCATTAATGGATATGTGCCATGACAACAAGTGAAATCATCCAGCAGAGCAGTTATTAATCTTTCTAGCCGATGAGTCAGTTTAGGACCCAGAGGCTGGCTGGCAGGGAAAGCCTGGTCGCAACCAAAGATATGCCTGTGCCTGCTTGTCAGGATTAAATGACAGCATTTAAAAAAAAAAAGGGGGGGGTTTGAGGCTGGATAAACCCTCAGACTCTCTATCCTGCAACAGCAAATCTGGGACTCGGTTATCCAAGGCCACGTTATCCCGAGTAAACGTAAAATTATGCACTGGGCCTTTTGCCACAAAAGAGCATCAATTCGTCGTCAAACATTTGCTGAGCTATCAGAACCTTTACGGCAAATGATGCATGAACTGCCCTTACAGGAAAATAGAGACAACTTGGAGGAGCAACATTTTACCACTGTGCTGACACTAATGGCAGAAGTGGAGACAGAGCAGTCCCTGAAAATGAGTGTAAATCCAAGCGGTATCAGCGAGACTGGCAGGAGACGAAGCTACAGTGTTAGGAAGCACTTTCAAAATAAGAGTTAATAGCAGTACGCAGGAAAGTAACCACAAGCAGCATTGCTAGTTTGGAAAGGCACCATGAAACCTGAATACACGCGGTCTTGTGCAGGCACAGTGCTCCACAGCCTGCTGCACTGCTAAGAAGAGCCTTTCTCAACTCCAGCACGGTTGCCAGGATTCATGGTACTTAGTTTCTCAATGGGAGTAAGCAGCCAAAAAAGAGGCAGAAAATATCTAGGTCCCCAGGCACCATCACAGTAAGAAACACAGGGTACGGCAAAAACATCTCCTGCAAAAATACCCAGGGCTGGTTAGCTCTTCCACGCGGTATAAGGGTACCCATAGGTGCTGATATTATACCTAAGGACATATATGTAGATCAGCCTGCAGTTAGCACCATCCTTGGTCCCCGAGACCACACCTTATGTTACTGTGGATGGATTCAACCCATATGCCTACTGGATGAAAGATTTCCAGACAAGACAGCTGGTTTCAGCTCTCAGACCGCAAGTTCCAAACTGCGATCCACAGCATTCGTTACCTGAATGTATCTCTGATCCCAGTGGTCCGCTGGAAGGCTAATTTTAGCTGCTGAAACTGCACTTAAAGGGAACGTATGCTCCATCCCATCCTACCTCACCAGTCACAAAGAGAAGTGATAGATAACATGAGAAAAGGATATACAAGATGCATTTGAGTATGTTTCCTTAGAACGGAAAGCCTAAATAAAGCCACAAAGCATTGTAACGCAAGAGGTAAAAGTTGGGTTCTGTTCACCTAAGCATCAAGGTTTAGCACTGCCTTAAGCGCTGTTTGTTTGTCACTCGGCTGTTCAGAGGAGTGTTGGCTTAGGGACAGGCACCTCCTTGCACCACCGCCTCCCCTCTGCCATGAAGGTTACTTGGCATAAGTAGTCCTGGCAGCAGAACAGGTTTAGAAAGTTAAATCTGAATACACATGGGAAAATCATCCATGTGTTTATTAGTACAAGTTTTACCAATCTCAACCTACCCAGCTTCCAACAGCCACATTCTTTACACATTAACTGTACTAACAGCAGCATGGCATATATTGAGTAGCTCTTCACATGGAACAGGCGATAGCTGTTTCTGGATAGCACTACTATTTTACTACTAGTTAGAAAGTCCGCTAAACGGTTATTAAGAAACTTGACAGTAAAGTTGAAGCCTTCAGGTGGCTTCTGAAAAGCATGCAGTTTTGCTTTTAAACTCCCATCAATAATTTTAAAGTTATTTCATCCTAAAACTTTGCAATTTCAACCCACAGGACAAAAGGGCTACAGCTTTTGAGCATCTCAACAGCACAGCTGTCTTAATCATTGCCAGATTGAGAACTGTTTATAGTTTTACCTTTAAGTTAGCTTTTGCCAAAAGAAAGCTTTCCACTGAATCTGTAACTAATGTTCCTTCTGGATTTCCATGCAGCGACTTGCGATTGTGATAATAAAACAGAGAGAAGAGGTTAAAGGAGTGTGGGAAGAGAAAAACGTTCACCCAGAAGAACAAATGAAGCAAACTGGGCTGCTGCCAAAGGAGCACTCATCTCTATTTATTCCATGAAGGACGGAAGTCTTCTTAGCAAGAAAAGAAACTGCTGTGGGATAGTGTCATGCCTACACTACTTCCTACACTGGTTTTTTTTGCAGACTTCAGGACATCTCTAAGAAGCTTACGTACTCATAGATAAGTAACTACGTCCTACCAAACTGATTTCTTTTGCAACACTGGCAACATGAGGAACACACTCTGACCTCCTCATCAACTTGTCCTGAACATGCTGTGTGTTCAGAGACTCAGTTTTCATTTCTGAAAAATGCTGTACGTGATGTTTGTTGAGATACTTAAGCGTCTCAGGATGTCATTCATCCCACAGCCTCTACAGAAGGATGCAGGCTTTGGTAGGGAATGCAGCCAACCCTGTATTGGCAAGTGTAATGCGGGGGGAGGATGTGGAAACCACTGCTGATCTCAGCACTAAACCATCCATATCTCCTCTGCCTGGGGGACAGGCCTTCCCAGGCCAATTACTGTACTCAATACAGCAGAGGAGCAAGGCCGGGCAGGAAACGTGCTGTGGAAGAGGCTTTTCCCACGGTACTGAGATGTATTCTCCTTCGTGAGGGATCCCTCAGCAGCATAGAAGAGCACCATGGAAACAGAGGACAGGTTCCACTGTCTCATCTCCTTATTCAGACATCTCCCAGAGAAAGCACGCTGTAAGGGAATGCAGTACATTTTTTATATATATATATATATATATGGCATATATATATATATATGGCAAGTCCACACTGGAGCAAGCAATGTAGGCCAACACTTTGCCTTTAGCTTTTTTTGGCTATTAGCTTTACTTTCTGGAAAAGAGAAAACGCCAAGGATTATGTCATGCCTTTTTTTTTTTTTTTT
>VFFE01007016.1:864386-883303 GCA_008921705.1 Burhinus oedicnemus
GCCACGCTCAAAAAAAAAAAAAAAAAAAAGGGGAGCATATGCTTTTTAAAATTCACCTCCTGAACGCCATTCATGAGAACAGGGCAACAGGTAACAGCAGATGCGCGTATAGATGAAAAAACCTGGCAGTTACAAGTCAAACGTGGTGCCGCAACGTGTATTTACAGAGGGCATCCCGCTTTGGGTCTGAGCGGCTCTTCTCACAGCTTCTCCATTTCCCCAGCAGGGCGGGGGAAGAGGGGAAACCGTCTCCTTTCAACTAAGCAAAGATGTTCAGCTCTCTCAGGGCTTGTCTGCCTGCAAAGCTGAAAGTCGTCATGGACCACTGGCCTAAAAAAATTTAAAGTACTGGGTTTTTATCAGCTATGTAGGGACAAATACACCTTCGTTTTTAGCTTCCTTTACCGCCAAGCTTTGCAAATACGTAGGACATGGGGCTATTTTGCTGTAATAGCAGTTACATCACAGTTAAAAGAAGCAGGTGTTTGCCCCACTGTGTCCTAACAGGATTTTTCATTAGGTGCTCTGCTTTCCCAAGACAGACACGTTGTTTCCACTAGAAATCAATGCACTTTACAGGTAAACTAACACGCACACCATCCTCTTTCAGAGATCCTTCTATCCTGCTCGCAAGATCAGTGCTGGTAGGATTCCTCAAGCTCCTGCGCAGGTATTCATTCATCCATCAATTCTTCTGAACTGCATCTTGAGATTGATTTTTTCAGGAAAGTTCCCAGAGCTCCCTTAGAGGTTCTGCCCACACTGATCTCATGGCTATATTTAAAGAAGGAATCCCACTAAAGTGCTTTATAATGTGCTCTGGCAGGACAGTGTAGACAGAGCTAAATCCTATTAAGCTACTTAAGTTGCTTTCCCCCTCTAAAGTCATCTGTCAAATGCTGGCCCTAAACACAGCAGCCAACTATCAAACTAGCTTATCAAGAGTCATGCTTAAAACAGCAAATAAAACAAAAAAATTAAGCCATCACACACATGAGGAAGAGAAACTGGGGCAGTGTGCTGCTCCAGTAACCTCCTGAGATCCCAGAGGGTGGAGAAGGCTTGTAATTAGCTTTTCATTACAGTTAGATTGTAACCCACTTGCACACCACTGGACTTTATTAAAGATAAAATAAAAATTACTGTTTCTTTACACATTAGTCTTGACTACTTTGAGAGGACTATATGGAGAACATGTGAACGTAAGGCATACTTTTTAAATAGAGATCAGAGTAGGGGGGGGGTGGGTAACGGAAAACAAAGCACCATTCAGCCTTAACTCAGCACCCCACGGAGAAGGGGGAAAGCAGCATTCATAGTCATCTGGTCTCCTTTCCCAGTAACTTGAAAACAGGCTTCAGAGTCCTGAAAGATTAATTCCCATAAACGTTAGATGTCCACATTTAAAGCTCTGGTTTTATAGCATTCACTCCACTATGTCAACACATTACTGCTAGATTTCGGAGACAAACCTCAATTTCACAGATTCCATAAAAATAGCAAACAATAGGCTGGAAAAGACCTCTGGAGGTCACTGTAGTGCAACCAGCTGCTAAAAGTAGGGCTAATTTAATAGATGGGGTTGCTCAGAGCGTTGCCCAGGCAAGTTTCAAGTGTCTTTAAGGCTCAAGTTTCCTAAGCTTCCCTCAGCTCCTGCTATGGCACTACAAAGAAGGGTTTATAAGTGATTGCACCCAAGTGCCATCTCCCATTGCAACTTGAGGTTGTTGTCGCTTGTCCTTTTGCTGGGCACCTCTGAGAAGAGCCTGGTGCTGTCTTCTCCAAGTCCCTCCTTCAGGTACACAAAGGCTGCTCACAGATCTGTCCTTTTGCCGCCTTCTCTCCAGGCTGAAGGGTTCCAAAGCATCCCATCCTCTCTTTACAGGTCAGGCTCCAACCATCTCAGTGGCCTTCCCCTAGGCATGCTCCAGTTAGTCAACATCCCTCCTGCACTGGGGGCCCCAAATCATTATGCAGTTATACAGCATTTATGCTGGCACACATAACTGGAGGAGAGCCCATGCACGCAAAATGGCTGATGACCCCATTTTAGGGCTATTTTCAGCTTGCTTAGAGGGCTGGGCAAAGCACAAGCCTTCAGAGCTCAGGTTTGCCTCCAGCTTCATGACCTACCCTACCTGATATGGTCACGAAGCACCAAAAGGTGACAGATCTGCCCCCACGCTGAACAGCACGGACAGTCGCTCTGTGGGCGTGAAAAACGCAGCAAGTAGCGTTTGAGCGAGAGACTCAACAGCATGAATGTTATTCCTCAAAACAACAAAATGAGACAGCTGAGGGGGGAGGAAAGGAGAGGTAGGGAAGGAGGAAGGAAGAAAAAAAAAAAAAAGGCAGCAATAGAGAAGTTACACGCTTCAGACTGAAAAGAAGGCACCTCGGGAGTTATTCGGAGCCCAACTGCACGGATGCTCGTGCATCCCATTGGCTGCTGCCTTTCCGAGCTGCACAGCAACGAGCCCGGGAGGTGGGAGGCTGCCAGCACGCATGAGAGCTCCCTGCTCAACCCCTCCTCCGCATCCCCGCAGCCCAGCCTGACGGGTACCCACACCGCTCCAGATCTCCAGCTAATCGCAATATTGATCGCTCTTCCCCCACCAGAGGTCAATCAGGGAGAGACAGCCAAAGCAGACAGAACCTCGGTTAAACGAATGACAGGGTCGATGCAGAGCAGCCACACCAAGTTATTTCAACAAAAGCAGGATAGGACAATCCCACGTTCTACCTCGGTCCACAGCTCAGCTTTTCCTCAGCCAGCGAGAAGACAGTGCTGCAGAAACAAGGACGGGGTGGAGGGGATGGGGTATGATGTACAGTTGTGCTCATGTCTGACACAGGTCAGAGAAGTGCTGACACCCAAAAGATATTAATAGTCCCCAAAAGCAGCACTGCACAGCATCAGTGCTCCTCTTGTAGGTGTTTCACTCCATTAATTTAAGAAAACGAAGGAGGAAACTCACAACAGAAAGCTACCCAGCCTCAGCTTCCCTACAAAAAGCGGCTCCAATTCCAGGGTCCCAGACCGCACCAACATTTACAAAAGAAGATCAGAGCTTCTTGCAGAAGGACAAGCAGGAGAGCGTATAGAAACTGCCATAACGTGGAAGAGCAAGTGATCCAGCTGTTGGGCTTACCACCACCACAGCCACAAAACAGATCTCCAAGTGTGCTACGGATGTGGAGGAGGAAAACTAGTTCTAGTGCCTGAGCACAACGGCTCACAGCTGGAGAGCTTGTTACAGGTTTTTTTTCCTCTAGCACAACCACCTGAACCAAAACAACACTGTACACGAGCAAAAATTAATCTCTAAGACACACAGAAAAAAAGAAAAAGTTGCATTTCGACAAAGAACTCAAATGCAATGGTTTGCAGGGTCTAGCACAAGCAAGGTCTGGAATTCTTTCTGCCCAGACCCAAAATCATTATCTCCCAGAAGTACTTAGAGCCAAGCAGAGGACACTCTGAACTCCTCTGCCCCGCTTCCCAGTATGCTCAGGAGAAGTTCATCTTCCGAGCAGTCATTACCGATCAGGTGCATCTTTGCAGACAGCGCCTGGTCACAACACTGCTGACTCTCAGCTCGGAAAAGCAGAAGTAAAAGAAGGAAGGAAGCTGAAAACTGAACAGCAGAACTAACAGCCCAACTTCTACCATTTTGCAAAGAAAGCAAATCAAAGGTCTCTGTTGTTACATTTCCGAGTTGGCCACTGAAAGCAAAACCAAAGACTGTGGCAAGGTCTTAGGGCAGTGACCGCACAAAGAGTGTGACAAGTTAATGCTGGCTACTACTGAGGCCCATGGAAGATCCCAGGTAAGCTACCAGCATGCAGCAGGGGAAGATGACAGAATTTTGGGACAGGGAGAAGGTATTTTAAAACATATGCACATACAGCTCCGCTAGTTTTTTTCCAACGGTCCAGCTGCTACAAACCTCAGGAGTCCATCACATACAACACCGTCACCTTCGCCTCTTCACTGGCAAAGAAGCATGCTAGAGGGTGGAAAAGCATTAGCACCTCTCCCTTCTGCCATCACACAGCTGTAATTACAGCAATTGTTTATGCAGCCTATAACAGCTACCTGCTTACCACTATTTATAAACCAAAAGTCAAACCACTGCAGAAAAAAACCTGTGTTTTCTGTCACTGCCTCCCCGAAATTGCCTGCCCCTCAGCTGATCAAACTGCACCGAGGTAGATGAGAAGCACCAGCATGAAGTCAAATAGATAAGCTTGGCTCCTGACAACCAATCTCTGCACTGAAATGGGAGGCCCTGAAGCAATCTGTGCTGCCAGCTCTGTTGGGGATAGAGCAAAGAGCAGATTTAGTATCTTAAAGACAATACCCACAGCTTCCCCACACGCACACATACACATGCCCATTTCTGCTATGGTCATCTCAAACAGAGAAAAATCTCCAAGAAATACAGCACCTTCCCCATACACTTTCTTGTCAGAGAGAAATTATCGAGCCTGCCAACATACCCAGTACAAAAACATTTTTAAAGTTTTTCGGGACCAAGGGTACAAATTCATTTGAAAGTGTCACATCTTTTGTTAGTCCCCTTGAGTTACGTACAGCAAAATAGTCGTGGAGACATTTGACAAGCAGACAGCTAAAGATTAGATTTCTTCATTATTTGGCAGTAGCCAAAAAGGTTCGTAATCATTTATATGGGCATAGTTCTCAGTCTTATAAATTACTGTTATTTCTGCATCAACTTGTTTTTACGTCAACAAAACAAGAGAAGTAAAATCATAGTTTTAACAAGTGAGATCTCCCCAGTATTGACAAAGTGCTACTTTCCCCATTAACAGCTGCCGCTATATAGGAACATGTCAGAGATGGGGTTTTTCCCCCTGCCCTTTCTCGTCTCCAGCATTGCCGCTGAACATTTAGCAACAGAAGAAAGCTAGAAACACCAACACAAAAAGGTTGTGACAATCCAGGCTGGCTCTTGCTGGGCTCAAGCAATCCACTCAACATGCCACTGGCGTGGTCTCCAAGCTGCAGACAGTGCCACACTTTTAGTAAAACAGAGCCAGCAAAAGAAGAAAGGAGTAAGCAGCACAGCTGCTTCTAAAACTTGTTATCTACCCCATCTGCACGGGGAAGATATCAAGGTTTTCCTCCATTTTCCTCTCATCTTACAAAAAGGCTATCCCTGTGTCCTCAAATGACAGTCTGACTTTGATACCCACTACACAAATATTAAGTTGTGTTGTTCAAGCAAGCTACCCAGAGGTCATCATCTATCCAATCTGACCTGCTAGAGCAACAGAGGGCAGCGGACACAACTCCACCCTAACGAGCAAGGTTATTTTTGCTGCCGCGCTTGAGGATCAAAGCTTTTCCCTAAAAAGCTACGATCCCAGGGGCTAAGAACGCTTTGGTAACAGTTAAGATGGGAAGAAAGCCCTCTACTTTCAGGATACTTCAGACTCAAGCAAACAACAAGTTCAGGGTAACAAGCACCATGCAAGCTATGTCTTAAACTAGTATCATTGATGACACAGCAGCAAGAATGCCCTATTAAAACCTGTAACTAAATCAAGGAATTCTGATATTAATAACAGAACTTAAAAGCACTACCCTCTGGGATACTAGAGAATTTCCCCTCAAAGACTGCTCACCTCACTGACAGTCGTGTTGCTTTTCATAATCTTGTCCACAAATTCAATCAAGCTCCAGATAAAATCTAATCAAGTTAGACAAGCTGAATTGCAAGGGCTGTCTTTTCAAGTCCTTTAACAGGAGGTCAGCTCAAAATAAGCCTCTGATGTCCCAGGACTTGAGCAGGCTTATTTCATGTAGTTCATTGCTGTAGGCACCAAAAACCATCCTAGCTCCCCAAACTATTTTTAATACTCACTCTAGTGGAGCATTTGATCTCTAGACAAGCTAGGTTTAGTCTTCTGTCTTTTTGCTCATATCCTTAGCAATTTCTCCAGGCACAGAAACGGCTCTCCTACGTATAGGAAAGACCTCCTATTCACAAGGCTCCATTACTACAATCATTCTTCAACTTAAGTTTGTCCTTCTGGAAAACATTGACCATCCCTGAGAACTACTGCTAGTCTGAAGCTAGTGACCATCCTAAAGCAAATACAAAAAGCACCCATAGATTGCAAGGGCAGAGCATTTACATTTAGGAAGACCTCATCATTCACATGTAAGACATGTTAGTCACTTCAGTCCATCCTTCAGAGACACCCTTTTTCCTTTCTTCTCCTCCCCCCAACTGAAAAGACAAACTTCAAGCTACAGCCAAAATCTAGATCCTTCGCTTACTCCCTAGCAAACAAGCATTAGGAAAAATTTACTCCTACAACAATTAAATAAGAGAAACTCTGTTATATTTATGCACATCAGACTGAAGCATTCAAAATATCAACACACCTTACAATCTTTAAAATACTCTCTTGAATATTGACCTGTATGCTCATATTGTAAGAAAAAAAAAAAAACAACTATTTAAGAGGTTCTCAGTTCTAAAGTTCATCCATGGAGCCCAGGAATAACAGCGTTAACATTTAAATACCATACACGACCAATGTGACATTGCAAACCAATGTGACTGGGGTTAAAGCAGGTCCAGCCATATCCCATGCAGGGCTACCATCCGACTGCCATTCTCCTCTTCATCAAGCACGTAGAAATCTTTATTCAGACTAATAGCTCTGATGCAGATTCAAGGCAACTCTCTCTATGAAAGTAGTGTCAGGGGGGGAAAAAAAAAGGTTTTGTAACCATGTTAGTCACAAATTTTACTACAACTAAAATCTTATAAGAATACCACTTCTTCCCAGCACCATACTTCCATAGATAACAAGACGGCGAATGTTCCCACTAGCCAAATTCCTAACATTTCAAAAGTAATTATTTCTAAGCTACTGAACAGATAAACAGAACTAACAAGTTTCCAGCCAGCAAGCCACTCCCCATCTTCCTCTTGTTCAGTGTGTGTAGCTCAGGTCATTTCCGATTTCCATTCCAGCAGGAAGAGCTATTTCAACCAGAGCACAGAAATAAGATGCCCAGAAGCCCAGACTCATTGGCTCTGCACTGCATTAAAAAAGCACTTGGAAAAAAGGCTACTGATTAAAGGAAGGGTGCTGTTATCTCCAACACACCAAACATCTGAAAGGATGTTCCCTCCCAGACACTTCAATGTATGAAGTTCAGTTCCCTTCCTCTTTTTTTTTTTTGTTAAATAAAGTCTTTATAAAACAAAAGAAACTGTTTGTTCGTTTCACTGTTTATCCAGCCAGCTTCAAAATTAAAATATTCCTACCCTGTCTCCACTCCAGGTTGGTCCCTGGTGAGTATCTCCAACATTTTACATATCAATATTTCTTTCTAGAAACTAAGCTCTAGGGACAATGAAGAAGTGAGGAAGCTCGAGCGTATTTATCACACTTGACACTTTCTATCGGTATGCAGCACTAGAAAACAATTTCCCTGATAAATGGATGGGCCGGAACTAGTCACACAGCCCTGTATCTTGCTTTCAACCTCATTACTCTTTTAAAGAGGTACAACTCTGCCAAGGCCTTCAAAATGCAGACGGACTTGCAACAGAGGAACTTGCAGGGAAGGTGGGGACTGTAGCTACGTTACAGACACGCTGCTGAACTCCAGGGGTCTACTGAAGACAGTTGGCTGTGTTACTGGTTGTCCCGCACTAAAGTGGCATTACACCACCACCTGAGACACTCAGTGTCGACACAATATGGCTGTGTGCGATTTCGCGGGTCACGTCCAAAGCTTTAATACACTTTGGTGAGGAGGAGATGCACACACACCACCCAACAAGAGCATCAAATCACAGATAATCTACTGCTGTAGTAGTGAAAAATTCATCAGCTGCTCGTGTGGCAACAAGAACTGTTCAAGACTGTTAAAGCGATGGAGTTTGGTCTTCAGGTCAGAGAGAAACAACAAAAGAATAACCTCTGATAAGGATGGGTTGATGCTAGCGCTTTAACAGGAATATTCCCTGCTCAGCTACAGTTCTGCCGGTCACAGAGTAACCAGAAATAAAATGCTATTGCAGACTCCTTTCACTAGCAGTACAGTGGTTTGTTCTACCAGCTTTCAGCATTGTTTCTGACTCCAAACCAGAAAGAAGCCATAAAGGGCAGGAAACAGCTAATCTATAAGCCAAACCCAGAAGTGTTTTTTTCCATGATGGTTTAAAAAAAGCTACAGTTTAGAAAAACCTATGGGGTCACATGAAGAGAGAAGTCAGCCAGGAACCTTTTATTTGCCTCCTGAATTCTACTTACTGATTCAACACCCCAAAATATTCCAAAAGGTAGATTCAAGACAAAGCCTCGCACATCCCACACTTTTCCACCCAACCCTCTTAACCACTGAAGCACAGGTACTTTGTTCCTGCCCCAGGTTTATGCCAGACCAGGGTTACAACAACTCACCTAACAAGAAGAAACAGCATTTTACGCCTGGATCAGGTGCTCGACCTGGTTGACTGGGCAGCTGTTCAAATACCCCGGCTTCTAGTTAGCAGGACTGCTTCTTTTCGCACCAGGGCTAGTTACACTATAACTTGGGTCAGACATACCTCTGCGCTGGTGTTGAAACCTGTTTCCAGCCAGGTCAGCTCCCTGATGTAATCACCGAGCAGCTCCAGGGTGCAAAGTGTGCCAGCCACCTTCCCTGGACCGTGACCTCAGGAGCCACAAACTTCCACTTCAGACGGGTATGATTAAAGGGTCTGAAGCCGCAAACTTTATTAGGGATGGGAAAGTCACATCAGTTTTAGGCTTCCCTATGCAGGCCCTGAGGTTTAGGTCCCATTTACGCAAACAAAGTCACAATGTTGAAACCACAGTTTTGCACTATTTCTCCACTGAGGTCTTGCCTGAAGAGGCCTAGGACAGACAAACATCCATGTTCACAGCCCAAATCTAATTTTTAAAATCACACTTAGCATGCTAGGATACAGTACTATAAATTTTTTCTCTTGTACAGAAATATTGTCCAACAAGGAATATGCATGTACTTATTCCAGATGGGTGCTGGAAACAAACACACGCAGGTCTCAGCACTGCAGCAGTGGTACAGCAGTGCCATTCCACAGGAGTTCAGGAGCAAGAGTCTTTGATGCCATTAAGAAAAAAATAAATAAAAAAAATCCAGCTTTCCAAGGCTGCAGCTCAGTGCCAAATTTTGTGCAAAAGACCTCTACAGAGAAGAAAAAGCTAATAAGGAGACTTTGAGCACACAGCTACAGATAATGCCAGAAAGAGCTAGTTAGACCCTTGCTCCCCATGAACCACACCTCCCTGGAAACACAGCTTAGCATTGCGGCTCGCGTGCTCCTGCGCAGCTTTCGCCACAACCTTCCTGGGAGATTTCGATTAACTTTTATTTACTTTTGGCTCTACTTACAATTACACCAACAAATAAGTGAGTACGTACTACCTTAGACTTCCAGGTGGTTTAGGAACTGCCAGCAAGAGCACGCTCCAGCCTTGCTGTTTGCGGCACAGCCGCCTTCCCAGTGCATCCCAACGGAGCACGCAGGTACAGAACATAGACATCCAGTTCAGCCACGAGCAGAAGTTACCTGTGCTCAGGGCGTTATCGCTTTCTCCTGTGCGTTACGCAAGCACGTTTTCCAGTGTGCATTTCAAAAAATCACTCATGGCCTGCCTAGCAGAAGCAATTTGTGGATGCTAAAAAAAAAAAAAAAAAAAAAGATCTGCCACTCTTTAGAGAAAGGGACTCATTCTTCAAACATTCAGATCAGAAGTACAAAGGATGCAGCAAAGTCTGGACTGCATGTAACTATGGTATTTCTGGGTTTTCAGTTGTCCTGGTTTAAGATAAAACTGAACCAGTTTTCTGTTCAGTAATTTTACTTTGCAGCCAAGCCTCTTCTAACTAACTCAACTCTCTGAAACTTTCCAAAATTAACAGCACATTGCGGAGACACTGTTCGCTTCCCAGAGAGATAAGACCTGACTAGCTGTAATTTATGCCAAGGAATGGGATGCAGCGAGGCTCTTGCTTATCCCTATTGCTGACACAACCAAGGGCAGCCAACTTTGGTATTTGCCCCGTTGGAGGGTGGGAAGCAGAAAAGCACAGAGGGGTCGCACCTGCGGGGAGGAGGGGACAGGGCAGTTGACCCAAAACTGACCAACAGGGTATTCCATCCCATCTGCACCACGCTCAGTAGAAAAGCTGAGGGATCAAAGAGTCAGCCCTTTTTCTTCAATGGCCACTGTCGGAGGAAGACTCTGTGTTCATCTGCCTTTGATCCCGACCCGTGCATGCCTGAATCCAGATCCGGAATCCAGTTCCCATCTGTTGCTGAGTCCAGTCTGGGACTTTCCCAGTGCCTGATGGTGACATGATCGTCATCTTGGGAGCTCAATACTGGTTTTGTATATATTTCATTATTTCCTTTTTATTATTAATATTTCATTAAAGTAGTTTAATTCCTTCTAAACTCGTAAGTCTCTTTCTCTTTCCCCCCTCTCCCTGAAGAGAGAGGTGGGGAAGATCATCTGTCCTTCGCCTCAGTGGCCACTCCGGCCCAAACCACCACATCAGTGTACAAACAGGCAAACCTAAAGTCAATTTGTTTGCATGGGCTTCTACAATATAAAGGTGGCTTTTTTGTTGTTTTTAGACAACTTCAAAGCTTCTGTCCAACTTGTGAGGAAAGTGACAATAGTTAGTTTTCTCTTAGATCCTTTGAGCATACCTAAGCACCTGCACGTTGCAAAAAAAAAAACCTTAACAAAAACCAAAAAACCCCACGCACACAGGACTTGAACACCCTGTTTTTCTGGGTTATTAGAAAGAATAGTCTTTCCAAACACAGCGCAAGGGAGGAAACATTTTGTAATGCTTCACAGTTCCCGGACCAAAGGGTGACCTCTTCCAGCACTAACCCCAGTCTGTATGCTGCAGGCTTGGACACCATCAAACCCTTCGGCGATGTACAGATGCAAAAGAGGAAGTGGTGACACTTCAGGCAGCCAGAGCTTTCCTATTAAGCCTGAGAATGAAAAGTCTGCAAGACAGCAGAATTATAAGTCACTGTCATAAATTTAGCAGGAAACTCTGCTCTTATCAGCATGGCTTCAAGCCACTCCTGTTATGCTAATCCAGTAACTTGCAAACACTGAAGCACCCTTGATAAAGAGGGCCATTGTGAAAAAATAAGTCCTTCAACATTTGTTTTCATAGAAGCCACATCTGGGGAAGAAATTACTGCAAAGCATCTACCTCTCGGTAGAGTACTACTTGGATCAGTTCGAGAGGCAGAAATGCAAACACCGTATGCTCTGCTGAAGCTATAGCTGCTTAGAGCTCCATAGATCCATGCCTTGTCAATACATGCCACCCCAGCCCTCCGCACCGAGCTGTGTGTGTCTCTTGGACAGAGCCACCAAGCATTCTTCATTACTTGGGACTGCTGCTCCGAAGCTGGGCCTGGAGTACCAGTGTTAGCACCGAGATAACAGCAAACAGCTCCCCTGTTGATATTGTCACACCTGATGACCACAGAGAGGCAAGCCATCATCCTGACATGCCTTCACCTGGCAGCGCTGTTCTTTTAGGACCATTCAATGCATGATTTACATACTGCTACTGAGGCAGAGGTGCACTAAATGCCAACTTTTGTCTAGGAAACACAAGCTAAAAGCAAAATTTGTGCCTTTTATAAAGGCACTGACTGCAAATTGGTTTCCCAAACTTGTGATCAACTTACCCTTTGCAATCTTTCACCTTGTGTTTCATTGGGGTATTTAAGCCACTTTGGACACTTGCTGTTGATATGGAGAATTCCCCATTTCTCCACCCACCAAAAAGGCTATTCATCTCACCACTGCAGTTCTGCATTTTGAAAGCATCGCATCCTCCCACCAACGGACAGTGTCACTAGTCAGCAGCCCTGTGCCTTTAACCTTGAAAACCTTACACACACTGAAGCCTTCCTTCAGACAGCAGCAACACTACTCACTGAGGACAAAGTTATGAAGTAGAAGAAGGAAGTACATTTTCTTTCACATCCTAAATTGGCTAATAGTTCTCCCCTTACAGTGTAATCCTGAGCTATGCTTCCCATGGACCCTTTTTTCTTTTATCTCTAGCTAGGTATACCACAGTTACTGTATATACTGTATATTTCCATGTCTTCTCAATGCCACCTTTAGATTAATAGTGCTTGAGATGAACCCTTTCTATCCACGAAGAATCACAACAAGCCAGAAGCACTACAGCTGAAGAGCTTAACAGGTCAAGTCTTTCTGAAAGAAAACCCAGCAGCAGACTCTTCACCCTGCTGTTTCATTTTTAACCTCGCATCTTGAGATAGAAACACAGCCCCCTGACATTCAAACTGGAAATACAAGGAGGGATCCAGCAAAAGAAGAAATCCAACGGACAACAGCCAGCTGCCTTGTCCACTGACTATTAAGCACTCATGTACTGCAGCACTTTGAAGCAATGTGGAACCAGGACAGACTCCTAGCCTGAAAACTCTTGGAAAGGACTACTGAATCCAGCCTCCCATACAACATCCAGGGCACAGCCATTTGACAGCAGAGCTGAGGGCAATTCCTGCCACGAACCATCCTTGAGTTTCCTCTGACCTTTGGCTCGGCAAGCCACCCAACACACACCTTGTGGTGCTTTGTAATGACTTCAGTATGCTGTCTGCAATGTCACCAAGGTTGGCCAACACCACTAAACAAAACAAACAAAAAAACCAACAAACACCACCAAAAAACCAAAAACAACAACAAAAAAAGCATTTACCAGTCCTCCAGGGAGTGCTTACAGACACTTTAAAAAAATTAAGAATTGGGCTACTTAAAAAACAGCTGTTAGGGCTGCCACCAGATCAGCATTCTGAAGTTAGAGGTTCCCCAATGCTGAATGCAGAAATATATGATCTTACTTTTTCTGGCTATTGTGGTTCCTGAAACACGTTTTCATCAAACCTATACCAGTAACCAGTGCTTAGTTACTTATTTATTATTTGCCAACTATCTCCTGCTTTGTTTATTTTTAAATCACTGTCTTTTAGTTCACTACTGTGGCTAGATGGACTTTCAGCCAGTTATCTTGACTGGTGAATCACATTCCTTAGCTTTATAATAATCTTCAGGGTTAATACCTACATTTATCTTCATGGTTAACTTTGCATTTGAAAATAGCTCTCCTGAAGCACCAAGCATCTTGTTAGCTGTGCAGATCAGCAATTTGCCTATTTGGAACACCATCACAAGGTGGGATTCACCAATTTGTAAGCAGAAATCCCCCAGGCTGTTCATGAACTCTCCTATAAAAGACACCACAGAAGGGAGCCAGGTGGATCTTTTTGCGTTTGAGTAGTTTTATACACATCTTTAAGCCAGGTCACACCAGACATTCAACTTGCACTTGAAATCTCGAACTTAAGATCCACCCTTCCCTACACACAATTCTTCTTTCTACTCTTTATAGACAGGTATTTTCAGCCACATTTGTGAACTTATTTTCAGAGAGAGTATCCTAATCAGGAACAACAAGAAGCAAAAAGTCCAGTATAGGATTCACAATATCTCTTACTGAAGCTTATTCTCTAACCAGGTGAGGCTGGCAGACCTCACTAAGCACAGGACCAGCAGTTTAAATACATCTATTGCAGATTCTCCGAAGCTAGAAAGAAGACAGCCATGCCCTCCTTCGCTCTATCACCTCTTTTGTACCACCACTAGTGGTCACGATCCCTCGCTTCAAACACAGCTCGGCTCACTAAAAACACCCACCAACAAGAAAAGGAGTTTGGGCAGTAATACAGAGTTAGATCCGCTCTGACAAACCACATTAGATTAGAGAGGAACATTATCTGACTCCCAACCTATACAGAAAACTGGATCTTTGACAAGAGACTTTTCACAGCACTTACAGGCTGGCAGCAGTTGCCTGGAATTCTTCACCCTTTTAGCAGGTGTTAAAGCTTCTGGGAAAGTGCCAAGCAGTACTTTTGACTCACTGAAGCAATCGAACTATTTGTTACATCACCCAAACGCTGCAAAAAGTGAGAGCAATTCACTAGAAAGAAGTTTTGAGCAGCCCCAAGATAAGATACCCTGAAGCCACAAAGCAAATATCTGCAATAACTCTCGTGTCTTCGTGTTGCTTTTTCTTGAATGAAAGCAAGCGGTGCATAAACTACAGAACCTAGTAGAGCAGGGCATCTGTTCAAACACTCTTCCAAAGCATTCAGTAACTGTTTTCACTTAACTCTATGCAGCATAAAACCCACCACGATACCTCTAGCAGTAACTGTGTGCAAGTGAAGTAGCTCCCTTTCCTTTATGGGTCTGCAGAAGAACGTCACAAGACACCGTTAGTCTTCACTGCAGAAGGAGCTAAAGACAGAAGCTTTGGATCTTCCTGGTTCTTCCCATCATCTTTAACAATAAAACAGCCAGCTCAAGTTATTTTAGCAAAAAGAGAAAGCAAGCTTGAATGTGTATTGAGAAAGCATTTTAATTTAACTCTACCTAGACAGTACGAGTGGGGAAAAGACTCAGTACTTTGTAGCAGACAAACCTTACCCTCTCCAGTATGGAGGGTAAGCGCGTTATTGACGGGGAAGTGGAAAAAAGGAAGGCGGGAAGAGAGATGGCTAGAGTAAGTCCCTGGTGCCTTCAGGATTTTAATCACGTTAGTTGAGACAAGGCAGCCTGCCGCACTTGCACCTTGAGGTCAGTCACAGGCTCTCTGTGGGGTTTACCTTGGCTTGCTAACGCCACAGATTCACCTCTTAGGGCCTTGTTGCATTAGTTTAAGGACACACGTCATAGTACACATGTGCCTGTGTGCCCTTCCTCTTCCTCTGTTCTCCTGGTGACACAGCCTCTAGATGCCACACAGCACGCAAAGCAGGATGCTGCTCTCTGCACGTATGACACTGAGTTTACCCCTCTTCGCTCCATGTTAATGAGGGTATTTAAATGAGGGGACACTTCCTTCCTAAATTCTTTGTGGCCTCCATCCTTACTAGGCACCATAATCCTGTTTACGACAGCTGGTTGCTGTGGAAGTGATTATATTGTCACTACATTATACCTTCAGGTGGAAAGGAACAAGAGCAGGTTTTTGCATACATTTAAAGACATGATAGTGCAATCCCCATGTAATGATGAGGAGCTTTAACAGTATCTTCCGGAGGCAGAATTTGACCATGAGGAATAGGACAGGATCAAGTTTTCATTTGGTTTCCTCCTAGAAATCAGATGTTTCATTTTCCTGTCACTGGCTCCCACTATTTAATTTTAAACAGTGCCCTACAGCAGAACAGTACAGTCCCAGCCACTTTCCCAGGACCCTGAGAATTTTTCTGCACTCAAAACACTACCTCCTTAGTCCAAAGATCAGGGTGAAAGAGTGACAAGATCATATAACCAAGCTCCACAACTCTAACTGCCCTTTTGTTGATTACTGTCTTTTATAGAGCAAGGATTCAGAGAGCAGAAGCAAGAGAGACAGACCATCTCAGATCTGACACGCTCGGTGAGACGCATGACTAACCCAGCTTGAGCTAGCAGAGCATACGTGCCTGGAATGCGTAACCCCACTTGGAAGCCTGTTTACCAGGGGCACAAGGATAGGGGGTTATCTGGGCGCTGCCTGGAAGTTAAATACAGGACAGCTAAGAGCACAGCATAAGTGGCCTAAAGACCCCATTCCTTGCAAGCAGCTGGGAATCAAACAAGACACTTTCCTACCTACTGAGACCCCACTCAGCAGCACTGGAGGATCTTTAGATCTTTAAAGCCAGGACTGTACAGGGAGCCAGCACCCCGAGTACAGCATCGATGCTCACATGCAGCAGCTAGCACCATTCCCCTAACTGATGCTATATATGTATGCACACGTGCCTCTCAACTCTCGCCAGCCTATATAGCACAGCTTCAGCCATCAGGACACTGATCTAGATCAGGTGGTGCAGAAATACTGTAGTAGAACCCAAAGAGCCATTGCACAATCCAAACCACAGCTGCATCAAGAACAAGATTCTTATCCCAGTATAGTTAGTGTTTTGACTACAAGAAGAATATAAAGCGTGCAGTTAACATCAAACTTTACGCCATGTAATACTTCCTTACTGCAGCATTAGAACAACGCTGTGGTTCTGTTTCACACGTGTCCTGTTCTAACAGAAAAAATATTTCTGAGAATAAAGCTGAGGACTACATTGTAGTTTCCAGAAGCTCTCAGCCCTTTTTTACAGTTAGCCTGCATTCATAGCACACCAGAGAGACCATGCACTGACCACGGTCCGAGTGCAGCTACACAGAAAATACCCAGGATCTCTCTTTTCCCAGAAGTGACCAGTGACTTGCTGGAAGGCAATAGCGTGTCAAAGGCTAGTTGAGTACATCCCCAAGGACAAAAGTCTTGTAGGACTAGTTTTAGTATCAAAGAAGTGGTGGTGTATGTGTTTGTGAGTAGGACATAAAGAACTAAATTGCTGGTGGATCCCATCTGAAGACACAGGTGTCAGAAAGAAAACTCAAGCATTCACTACATCAGACATCAAGCATAAGTTTCACTTTGAAGGGGAAAAGAAATACTGACATGCCTGGTTTGAACCCAAACCTTGACGAGCATTCAAGGCCTGTCCTTGAAACCGGTTCTTTCTTAGGAACCTTATATTTCATTTATTGCATCAAGTAATCAAGATCACACTTACTGAAGTCAGCACAAGTAAAGCAAACCTAATCATTAAGGTAGTGCTGAAAGTCCTGCCCATCGGTTATACCTGCAGAACTACATTTCACCTGTTGGATATGCTACTCCTGTGGTACAAGAGGCACATCTCCTCCCAGGCCGAAGCGTAACCAACATCAGCAGAAGGTAATTCAGATCTACCCACCAAACAAACCTGGATCTGCAGTCCTCTTCAGCACTGGGAACACATCACGAGCTGGGTCAATCACAGGCAGAAGACACAATAGCTAGCAAACAGCTATTAAATGTATTTAGAAGTAGTAGTAAGACAAGCAGCAGTCTCTCAGAACAACATGTTCTTGAGAACAAAATTAACAGCAATGAAATACTATAGCAGCCAAATGAATTTTAAAAGCAGCAACAAAATCCACACAAACACCAAGAAGGTTGAAAGGGCATGGGAGCGAGACACACATGTGACCCAGCAAGCAGTTGCCTCAGTAAGAATTTCAGACTTAAGATAGGACTACATGGAGAAGAAGAATTAACACGCCAAATGGGGATTAGGGTAACAAGATCCCCATACCTTCTCATCATCTTCTGCTGGGAGAGGAAGCAAGTTCACAGCTTGTCCGTTCCTCCTTCTCCCATAACCTCCACATCGCCTGAGGCGAAAGCTAAGCTGCACTAATAAAAACAGCAGAGCTAGCGTAAACTGTCCAACCTTGTTATTTACACCTCAGCAGAATGCTCCCAGCATCTACTATCACTCACACGGCTTCTCCAAGACCCACCTGCTAACTCACAGGCATTGAAAGCACGTCCCAGACTACCACTTGTCCACACAGAGAATTTTGTCAACAGCACTGGACATATTTTATATTCATCGCCTTTAGTTTACCCTTTAATATTAAAGTGTTTAAAATGCTTTTGAAGAGCTGGTGTTTGAAGAAATTTTAACTTGCAGCAGGCAAAGCTGAAAAAGCTTGACAAACAAACCCTGCAGTGATCAAGAGGTTCACTGTTAGAACACTCAGCCTGTCCCAGAACACAGTCTCCGAGACCAGCCAAGAACTTTACCAGGATCTTTACCTGGTTGTACTTCGGAGAATGAAAGGCTATGTTAATCTTGTAAATTTGTTGCTCCCACTAATTTGTCTACTCAGGTTTATTCGACATCTGTTGTCTAAGCTATATGTGTATATCCAAAATTCTTATACAAGGAACACCCAGTGATCCAGCATATTTGACTTCAGAGACCAGGGATGAAACCCTGTCCTACCCAAGCTCTATGCACTACTCAATAACTCAGACTGCATGGGGAGAGGATGAGAGGACAAACAGAAGACATCGGTCACATTTTGAAATACTGAAAGGCACACAGGAAGCGCTGTACAGTGCTTTTAAAATAGCACCCTCATCCAAAGTAAAGACTTCTGTTTAGCTACAGAAGTGTCAAGCAAATCATTCCATCCTCACTGGATGCGCTATCTGTGCTTTCCACTAAATCCAGACAGAAAAAGACCCAAAACACAGCTGATCCATTTTTTCCTGCCACCTACTACAACTGAAACGGTTTCCCTCTTAAGGGAGCATGAGCATTAATACTTGCCATTGACTAGAAGTACCTCTAATCTAGTCTTGTGCAATAGCTTCCATTTACTCAAGTCCAAGGTGTTCAGTCTAACCTTACTCAAGTTCAAATCCTAAGAAAAAAAGAAAAGGCAAACCTATCTTTTTAATGGTATCTGTCTAAGCCCAGTGACAGCCAGCTATCTCTTGTCCCTAGCCTTTTCCTAGGTCTGTGCCCCTCGGTATTGCTTGCACTTGACAGCCTGTCAGTCCAAAGCTAAATGGAGATCATATTTGCAGGGTCTACCATTGCATTCACAGTGATCATAACTAGAAGTAGAGTTGCAATAGGGTAGAAATAACAAGTCCTTCCCCGAAGTCCTTTTAGCCTTCTCTCTACTTCTCCTTCCGAAAAAAAAAAAAAAAGAAAAAAACAAAAACACAAAAAACCCACACACAAGTATTTCAAAGATACCAGAAGTAGCACAAACTTCTCTCAGAAGACCCTAGTCATCTGTTGCCAGGGGTCACCCACACAAATTAGTTCTGAAAATTACCTTCCTTCATATTTCAGAAACAGGAAGAGATTACAAAATAATGGAAGTTTACTATTGAT
>VFFE01007016.1:883323-915868 GCA_008921705.1 Burhinus oedicnemus
GGGGAAAAAAAAAAAAAAAAAGAGGCTTTTCAAGAGGACAAACATTGTCTTGGTGCAGATGCCCCAAGCTGCCAGTGGCTGGCCACCATCTGACCAGACTAATGCTTTTAACTCTGGTTCTACTCTTCCAGCTAAGACCAGCATGATACCTTCAGAGCACCACATGCTGCGTAGAGGCCTCGTAAGACTGGGAAGCTCACCAGGCCTGGCAAAAGCATCCTCTCTGTTCAGGATTAATACTGTTAGGATTCTACCCAGATGAAGCAAGCATGGTTTACATCTTTGCACACTCACTTGCATCTCCTTCCCTCCTCCCCCCACAATACGTTTCACATTTGTCCAAGTCACCTTTTACCCCCCTGTGTGTACTTTGGTCTGCTAAAACCATACATTCAGAACAGTTACTTTTTTTGACTAGAGTAAGGTAATCTACAGTCAGGGTTTCCAGAAACTGTCAGTTCTCAGGAGACCATCTGAAAACGTAGCAGCACAGCACGGGTCAGCAAAACAGTAAGGCTGGAGACAGAAAGCTGGCAAAGGTTGACTTTATTCCCTGTCTGTGTACCATATGCTGCTGCATGACTGGATTTATGGTCAACAGAAACGATTGTATGTCTACCTTTGGTAAAAATCAGCCATCAAAAATTGTCTTGATTCTACATTTTTAGTTACTTATTATGCTGCAGTTCCCTAGTAAAGGCTCTTCCAGATTAAATACACAATAGAGGCGTCAGACTACAGCACCAATTTGCTGATAAGAGGTATTACCGCATGGTTGCTCATGCAACCAAAACTGATGAGTAAAGGGAAGAGGGGATTTACCATCAGTTCTTAAAAACCTAAAAGTAACTTCAATTTAACTAGAAAACATTGGATTCTACTAACCGGGATCACCTAACCTTTCTGGAAACACGAGCAAACTAGTGTTACAGCAGGATAGCTGATCAGACCTTGGAATTGGTCCATCTATTCTTGAAAGAAACCTTCAGTCTAACCCCTTTAAGAAAGGCACATTACCCTCTGACTTTGAGCCAACTAGACAAGAACACGTCATCCAACTTGACTAATACACATGTTTCCAATTTACAGAAAGACTCTTGATTTCAGAATTGAAGTAAGACGCCAGTACAGTAGAGGAAGTTCTAAAACAATCTCTCTAATCCAAGTTTCTTGGCAGTTTAGGCTCCATCGTGTTTCTCCAGCCAAGATATACTTCCAAGGACGACATTAGCTGTTATGTGTAGGAAAACAGCCTCACAGAGCCAGAAAGTACCTGACAGAATTAATTACTTGCTGAACCTTTGCCTACAGGTTCAAACACACATGCCTTGGATTAGAGTCTGCAAGCCAAGAAATGGGAAGCATCATTTGGCTTACACAGCACCTTTCACTGCTGGATCCCCCCTCAACACACATACAGTACTAGAAAAAGAATGTTACAACACAAAAGCACTGATAGATGTATGATAGGAAACTCCCGGGTAACAGGACAAAAGAGACCATCTCAAAACCAAGGGCTAGAGCGTACCCCTGTTCTTATCAATGCTTCCTTTAGCATGGTTCTGCATCTTAATTGGCGTGAATCAATCATCCAGTCTTTTTCCAAAGCACATGCTGTTGCCAGTACACCTACTATCCATGCATTTGCAGTTATGACTCTTGCAGAAAAAGCACGACAGTGGTACAAGGGAAGAGTTTCAAAGATACTGGAGACTTTGGCTTTATTCTAGCCTGATTCACGCATAACCCATGCGTTTACACAGATCCAGGTCAACCTTGCCATTTTCCAAAAATTAAGAAAAAGCAGAAATTCAAGTCAAGGTGCTCTGTAGCTCAGCTTTTACAGCCTCTTCTTCACTGTTTATAGTACACTCCTCAGCACACAGTGAGACTTAAGAGTTATAATAAAGTGTTGTAGGCTCCTCTTCTGTCAGTACCAAAAGACGCCCTGTCTCAAGCAGATATCCCGTTACCTGTTGTCGTGCTGTATTAAAAAGCTATTCAGCTTTTCTACTTCTTTCCAGCACGTAACCTCCACACTACCTCAAGGCTCTTAACCAACTCTGCCCTGAGAAATAAAGCAAATTCAATGCCCTGCAACTAAGTCAATCACAAGTAGAAGTACTTACGTTACTAAACAGATTAAATTAGTGACAGCAGCAGTCTCAGGACCATCTTACTGGTCTGGTTAACTGAATTGGAAAGTAAGTGGACAGTACTGATAAGATCATCATCATTTGTTGAGGAGCAAAAGACACAGAGACCAGAACTGGCTTTAGCACAATGCTGTCAGAAGGAACACGAGCTTTGCTCCATTTTTATATTCCCTTCACTCCAGAGTTTGTGACTCACTACACAATGAAAAGGCTTTGCAGAGCACTGCAGTATGACTCAGATGAGAATACAGCCAGAACAAAACTGTTCATATCAAGGTATCTTCAACCCCAGTGATTCATGGATTAGGAAAAGAACTGGTCTGATAAGATCCTCTATAGGGAGGACTCCATGGAGCAAGCCCTGCAAGCAGCACACGAAGGCAGCTCTGACAGGACTCACCAGCATGCCAAACTCCCTGGAGAAGGATCACAACCCCAGCTCATTCTACATTGAAGCTCACCTCCATTCCCTCAGAAAAAGAAACAACTAGTTGTACTGCTGTCCACAGCTTGTCATGATGGAAGCAAAGCATCTGAAGGACATATGTATACGCATGCATTTTTAAACAATCTAGTCCAGAGGGAAAGGATCTGTTCTGCTCCTCCACACTCGCACATGTTGTTCTAACCTAATGCAACAAGATACGCTGTGGGAGAAGATAAGAAGTAATAAATACCAAGAGAGAGCATTTTAGAGACTGACTCAGGTGAAGAAGGTAGGCAGCCAAAACCTGCAGCTGCATTGATCTCAGCCCTTGCTAACAACATTGCCATAAGTATTTCTCATGCTCTCAGACAAAAGGAGGAAGCCCCTGTAGGTTGGTACACAATGGACACAGCCGCCTTGAGACAGGCCGGTGCACAGTGGGTGTCCCTGCTGCTCTGACGAAAGGGACTGCATGGGACAGAACAGCGTGACTAGCCATTAGATCTAAGTCCTTCCAGATATTCTCCATCATCCAGGGTCCCAGAAGACACAACAAAGACTCAGAATTCAAAGACTGGCAATATGTGCTTATCTGTGAGCTACACGTGCGTCAGAGAGGTTTCAGGGGACGATAGCTTGTCTGCTGCTTCAGTGGAATAGCGGCTTGTGCATTACAGTAATCCTTGCTAGGTAGAGGTGGAAAGCCCGTTAAATCAGCAGCCTCCTCACCTGCAGGAGCACGTGGCACTGCAATAAACAACATGACAACATTCAAATCCAAGCCACTGTATTTCACTTTTGGTTAAGTGGGATGTTCAGTTGATGTACAAGTTCAAAGCCTATCATCAAAACACTGAGTACAAAAAAAAAGGTAGGCCTTTACGAAGAGGTTACGAAAGAAAACAGTTTTATAAGGAAAGCAATGCTTTCCCTTGGTCATGTGTTGGGAAACCTTTTCTAGAGAAGATGTGAAGATTCAGAAAGGATACACTGCTTCCTTCCTCATAACAAATGAGAATGGACGCTGAGCCCTGCTGTATGCCTATTTATGACAACAGTCTAGCTACCTGATGACTTGAAGTCATGGAAACTTAAAAGGTACTTTCAGTTTAGCAAAGGTAATCCTTCCTTACCACAGCTAGGGACGCTCTGCCCTTTCCCATCCCCATAAACTCCTAGCTAGCACCCCCCACTGACCTCTCTTCAGCCACTGGAGAATTCGAACACAGCATGCAGTTTAATAGTTTATACTTAAGAATCAGGGTATCAACCACGAATAGAATAGAAAAAAAACCACACACAATTTGTGCCAATGAGACTGATAAAGAAAAAAAAAACCCGCAGAATTTAAATTAAAAAATGGACCTTCTTATTTTCAGGACTTATACAATCTTGCCTGCTAAACGTGAAAGGTTCCTAAAGCAAAGGAGAGACCACGCCAGCACAGGCTGCAAACAGAGCAAGAGATGCAAATTCATCTAACAGAAAGAGCTAGAATTCAAACCAAAATGCTTTCAGAACAATTTAAAGCACGAGAGAGCATTTAGCATCGCAGTTCCCACTCCTGGATTAAGTTTCCCCGTTTCACCGCATTAGAATTAATCTACGTGGCTACGAACTCCAGAGCCAACTTGCAGAGCCACAGCAGCTTCGTTATGTAAGGGGCGACACCGATAACACGGGCTGCGTTACCGGAGCCTGCTTCCTATCCCTCACCAACGCCAAAACCAGCAACGCTGCTGCTGCCCAAATCATTCTCTTGACGACAGACGCTTCAGTAATCCAGACATTCGGGTTTGGATTGGATAACATCAGCTCACAAGAAAACGTTTTAAGACTTAAAAGGCCATCTACTGCTGTGCAAGAAGTCCTGAATATCATCAAGGGAGGGGAGGCAGCTACAGAGGAGGAGAACAGCAGAAGGCTTTAAGTCAGAATATGATTACTGTAGAAAAATTATCTGACAAACGAACACAACCCCAGATTGTTGCAAGAAATGCTTTTAAGCAATTTAAGTGAAAAACAGTACATCTTCTGTCTATTCAAAGGTCAACGAGTGCTTGTTTCATGATAACACACTCCCAAGAACATCCTTCCGTGAACTCTCAACTTCTGATATTCAGCATCTCATATCCCTTGTTTTAAAGGCAACTGCCCTCTGAGGTCACGGAAATACAGTTTCGCTGCTGTGCAGCGTTACATCTGCATGTGGCCATCTTGAACTCTGCTAAACCAGGGGAACTAAAACAAATTAACAAATTGAAGCTCCAAATACAAAAGTTAGATCAAAAGTCTGTTTTGTTTACTGGTTTAAATAGGTTTCTTTGTATCTACCCATTGCTCTTTCAATACATCTCTCACATTTTGCTCTAGCTTCAGCCCGCAGATCTGTTCATCCGTTTAAAACAAAAAGCCGAAACATACTGCTTTCTAAAGTATGTCTAATACCTTTTACTTCTAGGATAAACGAGAACAGTTTAGATGCCCTAGCCTTTCTCCCTGCGTGCACCATGGCAGGCTGCGTATATAGGACACTGCAAGTATGTTTAGAAAAGCAAAATGGTGTTTTCAAAACCAGAGACCGTGGCAAAACGAGGCAGCAGAGCCACTGCAGCTCTGTTCCAAGACGACAGCACAGAACACAGATGTTAGAGCACGCAGATCCACTCCACAATCATTTTAATTACATGCCTAGCCAACCAAGCACAGGATACAGCCTAAGCAGCATTAGAAAATAAATAAATAAATAAGCAAGCAGCACACAAGTATTCTGCGAGCATCTTCCCCTGCACTTGATGCTAACGCCGCTCTCATGCATGAAGTCATCTGTTTTCCAGCAGGCGGTTAGTCGCTTTTGGAAAGGCGCTGCTGGCCTCTCCGCAGGTGGCGGCGGTGCGGGGCCGGCGGGACGGCTGCCCGGGCAGGGCCCTGCGGTTACCACCGGCGATGAGGGGTCTCGGCCCGGCCAGGGGCATCAGGCCGGGCCGGTGCCTTCGCCCCAACAGCGCGGCTTGCGGGGACCCGGCCAGGGCAGCTGGCCAGGGCCGCCTCCCGCCTCCCCTTCCAGGGGACCACCTCGCCTTCTCCCAAGAAGAACCTGGAAGCAGCTCGGGGCTCCCGCTCACGCCGCCGGCGGGTGACGGCCTTCTGCCAGACCCCCACACCCCGGCCTGCCCCGACCCAGCAGGCAGGCAGCCCTCCGCCTGCCCCTCGTGGGGTGGACGCACACCACACGGAGGAGGGGAGACACGGCCCCCACAGACACCCACCCGAGCACCCCCAGCTGGGACCGGGCCCCCCCTCCATACCCCCCAGGCGGGCCGAGCCCCCTGTCCCGCACAGCCCACGGGTGTACAAATGCCCCCCCACCCCCGCCCGGCCTGTGAGGGGTCCCCACGCGGGACACAGCCCCCCCCATCACCACACACACACTGACCCCGTGTGGGGACCCACCTGCTGGTACTCGGCGTCGTGCGGTCGGAAGTCGGCGGCGGTGAGCTCCCAGCGCAGGCTGAGGTGCGGCAGGCGGTGCAGCAGGCTCACCCACCAGGGCGGCGAGTAGCTGACGCCCGCCATGCCCGCCTCGCGCCTCGCCTCGCCTCACCCCGACCCGCCGGCCATGGAGCGCCGCCGACCCGCCGCTGCTCGCTCGCTTTGCCTCCTTCCCTCTTCACCCGCCCCCCGGCTGGCGGCCCCGCATGGCCGGCACCCCCCGCCTCCTTCCTCCCTCCGCGCCGCTCGCTCCCTCTTTGTTCGCCGAGAGGCTCCACCGCCTCCGCGCCCGGCACCGCCCGCCCGCTCCCATTGGCGCCGCCGCCGCCCGCCCCGCCCCGGCCGCCGCGGCCCCTCAGGGCTCCCCCGGCGCCTCAGGGCTCCCCCGGCGCCTCGGCTCAGGTAGCCGCCGGGCCGGGCCGGGTTGCCCTTCGTGCTTCTCGCTGCCCCAGCGCACGGGGGGGGTCGCCCTCTCTTCGGCAGCACCGCAGAGACCCGTGCGGTAATATGGCGCCTTGGCGTGTGGTGGCGTGTGGCAGAGGGTGGATATCCCACACCCGGCATCAGCGGACATCCCCTTCTCTCCTGCCAGCACCTTTTCCCTCCAAAATAACCCCAAAACGCACCCAACTGCCTGGCCGTTCACTTCCCTGAGTGCCGCTGAGGAAAGCACGGTTCCCAGGCCTCGGACATTGAGGCGCCGGCTGCCCTGACAGAGGAACAACGTGCCCTCTGCAACACGCTCCCTGTTCCCGTCTTGGCTTTTCCAAAAACCGGGAGGAAATTTCTAGCAGTACCGAGGTGTCTGGATATGCCGACGGGCCCCTCGCGTGATTTTCGAGTGTGCCCAGTCTTCACCCATTCCATGGAGACGTGGAGCGCTCCGGTTTGGCTTCCACCGTTCTCTCTGCAGGCAAAGGTTTGGCCTCTTCCCGGCCCTGACCCAAAGCCAATTACATGGCTTCGTTAACTTCAACGGACTTGGAATTGTCAGCTTGTTTTGACGACGACGTAAATCAGAGCCGTGAATTAAACACCTCGGTATTTCAGCAAAGGCAGCATCTTCCTGCAGAACACAGCGGAGCTGCGCGTAAGGCCACAGCAGGTGCGGTGCTCCCCGCAGAGCCCCTCAGACACAGCTTCCCCAAGGATTATACTCCGACCCGGTGGGAAATGCCTTTCATTTCTTTCTAAATAGAACATAACCAAACTATTTTTAGTCTTAAAGGTAAAAAATACGAACATATCCTCTGGGAGGGGGGATACATGTCAGAAACCAGCGAGTACAGAAATGCTCTGGATAACGTTAGGGTAGCATAGTAAAATAGAAAAGATAGCAACAGTAAGCAGCAGCAATCCCAAATTCATTCATTACAAAAATTGTACCGTTCCTATTACAACTGAAACGTATAAAAATATTTCCTTTTTTTTTTTTAAAAGGAATAGATCAAATAATTTCCTTCTTGCTCTAACTATGGAGTGTGGTCCAGCATTAATGCAGGAGTTCCTAAACGTGACCAGTCTATTCAGACCATCTCCTGGGCCTTCGCCCTCTCCGTACGGTCGCACGGACCAAAGTCTCCGCGTCCAGCTCTGCAGCAGCACACCTCACCCACTGCCCGCTCGACGAGCTGAAAGCAACGTGTTTGACATATCACTCAACGCAACTCGGAGTCGGAAGGGGAAAAAGGACCATCCAGCTTCTAACAGGCTTCAAGCAAATGTCTCACAGGTCTGACAGGCTTGAGAAACCCTCATCTAATTAGCGCTGTTTAGAATTAGAAACGGTTGTGGCCCATGAAAACTCCAAAAATATTGGTGTGCTGTGTATCCCATTGGAAAAAAAAAGGGTAATGCCAACAGCTTTTTTCTCCTAAATGGTAGCAAGTCAGTAGATATTACAGACATCTCTTTTGCAAGTATGATTTTATTACTTTTCCCAAATACAGCTAGGACTTTATGCTTTACGCCATCCTCACTGATGCATTTTATAAATAAGCAGAGCAAAAATGCTAAAATGGGCTATTTAACACGTTAGGACCAAATAAACATATTTCTGCTGATATTCTAAAATATAACATCAACTTTAATAGCTTTTGACTAGGACAGGATTTTCATATGAGTATTATCAACATAGCTAAAAAGAAATCTTATCATTCACAAATAGCATTAAGTGTCAGAGAGTTCACAGCCACGCAGTATGTGCACAAGAACAAGATATACAAGGGTACAAGATATAAGACCTCAACTCTCCAGCCTTCTTCAAGAAAAGTTCTTACTTTTCTGCAGGAGGACAGCTGAACGACAGCCAATTCTGTTTTCTTCCTTTTTTTTTTTTCCCCCCTCTTTTTCACAGTGCCAGCAAGGATGAGGAAGAAATTATTTTAAAGCCTGGTGGTCTAACATATTTCACCTCCAGTTCAAAACAACCCAAAGACAAGGAGCGGAGAGACCTCGCTGGGGGTGAGAGATCTCTCTGCGTAAACCACTTATGCCACAGAGTTTATGCAATTCGGCTCTAAAACGCTCAAGGCTGGAATCTGTCCTGCAGATGTTATTGCTGCCACGGGCCGCTGGATAGATAGAAAAACCCCACCAGGCTGCGAGTCCAAGTACCTTTTGTCAGCAAAATGATGGACACGGAATAGAAGCAGATGCAGCAAGCACTCCGCGCTGAGATCTTGTTTGACAGCGTTGATGTAAATCAAACTGAACAAAACGTTTTGGAACAAATGACAGAAAAAGCTGGATGCTATTAAATGGGGGTGTAAGCTCCGGAGTATCAGCGCCGTGCGGGGGACAGAGGGTAAGTGGGAAAGGGGGCAGGCTCAGCAGCGCTGGTGTGCATGCCTCTCTCACAGCCATTTGCTGCGGAGACAACTGGATTAAATTACAGTAGAATGAGGATTTGGGATTACAGAGAAACAGAGGCATCAACAGTTTTCATTTCTCCCCCACCATTATTTATAATGATATGGGAAAATATGAAAATGAAGAGTAAAATGAATTCAGCAAACTAGGAATAGGAGACAAACCGCAGGATCTGGCACTAGCCATACTTTCCATAGCAGGGCACTTCAGTCTGTTGTACCACGGCTGGAAGCAGCGTTTGCATTTCTTAGATGTCTCGCATCTCTCATTCGATCCTATTCAGGTAATTCTTGATTACATGACAAGACGACAGTTATCAACACTCTTGTGTTTAGATTATAGCAGCCTTTTTCCCTCACCACACCAATAGGTACTCTCTTTTGCCAAAGCAAAATGAACAGACAAGCCACTGCTGCGACATCCCAGGAATAAAAACTAACTGTAAATCACCCTTGCATGGAAAGCAGTTCTGCAATCAACCAAAGCAAACTGCAAATGTCAGCTTGTTAGCTGGTAATCCTGCTGAAAAGTAACCCTGAGAGCTGTATTAGCATTGGCTAACTTGCTTTGACAGTGGCTGTGCTAAAGAATCACTGGGCCAAACAGGCAAATGAGAGATGTTCCAAATTAAAGACAACGGAGATAAAAGGACTAGTTTAAACCTCCAAAATAAGGCAACCCTGTCCCCTTGAGACCATCAGGCAGTCTCAGAAAGCACTCCTAGAAATGTACCATTTTTCATTCTTCCCAAGCTGACTCCAGACATCCTTACTGCTGACGTGATACTTGCAATGAGAGCACCTTTTAGAACAGCAATCCCATACCCCTGGCTCTTTTTATTCACTATGAGATGAAATAATTCAGCTTTTAATATACTGTGAAGCGAGGAGTCTTCCCCTGACTGTCAGACCTAATATGCCTTATGAAAGGTTTTAGCCAACAATGCAGATTAAAAAGAAAAAAAAAAAAAAAAGGCAAGTTTGAACTCAAAGTGCCAGCAGATGGATGAGTTACCCTCTTGAGACTAGGGACTAAATTACGGGCAGTTAGAGGGAGGTCAGCGAGACAACTGTGTCTCAGCACTCAGCTGCCACCATTAGGCAACTCCTCCGCCCCGCTCACCTCTGCCGCTCCATAAACTCTGCCGTTACATCAAGCCATGCCTCCTTCCCGCTGAGCTAGGCTGTGCCTCTATTAAGATTACCCTTCCTCTCCTCCCAGGCCTTCCTCTGTATTTTTCTGCTGAAAGTCAAAGGAAATAACAAAGCCAGGGCTGCTCTCCAGCCTCCTCCAGATTTCGTTGCCCCCTCCACGACAGCGCAGTCCCCAGCCTCCACCCTTCCCAGCAAAGCCACGTTGCCAGAGCTCTTCCCAGTTGACTTCTCCTCCTGGCTTGAAGGATTTCCCTTGAGTGGAGGCAGCTGCAGACAGGAACAAACATTTGGGTCTTCATCGCTTTCCTCTGTAGTCCTCCTAGGGACTTTTGGGTTTAAAGAAAGCCACAACCAGGGCCAGCATAAAAAGCTTTAAGGAAACTCAAAGAAATCATATGAAAAGCTTAATTCTGTCATTTCCAGTCCTGAGGCAATGCTCGCTCTCTCTCATGTTCTACCAGTCTTTTTATACTTGGTGAGTTCCAGGGAAATGGGCGGAAGATGTGGAAATCCTATCGCAAAACCACCTGCCCGCTCCTTTCCTTTCCCCAGAGAGCCGCACAGAGAACATTCTATTATTTAGTTAATTGCAAAGAAACAATTACAAAGGAACTCGGCAAATTCTCTCTAATCACAGCGAGACCCATTGCAGTTCAGTAAGTTCAGCAAATTAGCAAATAAGTGAATATAAAAAGGAAAGAATAACAGAGCTCAAATTGCACTTTGTTCATTTGTTTTGTCACTCACAGTTTCTGTTCAATTATTTAAGATATTTCTTCATAACATTCTAGTACATTTTGTATAGTAATGAAGGTTTACTAGCATAGAAATGCAATACGTGGCTATTAAATATCTGCCAAGAGGAGGAAGAAAACTGCCAATTCTATGTGTAAATTACAGAGACCCTGCTCAGGAAAAACTTCCAGGTTAGATAAATAGAAGGTTCTGCCACAAATTGTATAAGATACAAACAAGAGTTATTGCTAGATAATGACAATGCTAAGTAATGTTTGCACAGAACGTTATAACTTGTACTACAGGCATTCCTGGTCAATCCCCTGTTTATTAAAAGCTGCTCTAATTTTCCATGCATATAACTTAAGGCCATTTAAACATAGCCTTTTCTTACAGCAGCACTGTAATCAAATGACAAATTTTACGGTATTTCAGTGGTATTTCATATTACAGGGAAGACTTTCAAGCTCTGTTACATTACTGACGCAGAGCTTCATCTCTGCAGAGCTGATGGACTGAGGAGGGGCAGAGGAGCGAGATCCAGGTGTGATATTATCGGGCTGATAGCGAGGGAGGTAGGACAGCCCTTTACAACAGGCATGATGTCCCTCCTGGTTCTTCCCAGACCATTTTGAGCATCAAGATTTTATGACACATCTGTTCACGGTACCAAGAATAGAAGCCCTAAAGGGGCTTGTGCAGTACCCGGCGCAAAGCATCTTTGAAGCTTGCTGGCTAAAAACCTACAAATAGTAGGGGAGCTGTTACACTCTGAGCAACATCTTGAGAGGGGAAGTTTTGTTTATGCACAGCTCCGATGAGGGGAACAACATGAACGCTTTCCTGGAGACCAGAAAAGGTGTACGAATATATATGCTATCAGATCTGAAAAAGGTAATTAGGACAGCCAGACAGCGGAAGGGGCAAGAAGAGCAGGGTACAACTTAATCAGTAGACCACAGCAGTGTATAGTTAATAAGAACACGGCAACACTCGCTGTTCAAGGCTATTCCTTTGAGCACAGCGAGGACGGAATGAGTGCTAAAGGCCATGTATAAACAAGAGCCAACGTGCCTTACTCACGTCTGAAAATAGGGCAAACATTCAGAAACTGATGTCAGCGCTGTCTCTACCAGGCAAAGAACCACATCAGCAAATGTTAGAAGGAAATGTCGGAGGAACTGATGCAGCACCAGACCACCAACCATGCCTGAAAATCCTCCCCTAATAACCTGGGGTCTAACACAGATATTTCGCTCTTTGCAGGTCTTAACAATGCCTGCAGAATGAATGAAACTGGGGGGTTTCTGCCCTTAGAAGTTCATGTAGGGAAAGCAATTAGCTGACAAAACTACCATAAGCAGATGCTGCAAAGCTTGAAAGAGTCAAGGGCACTCTGACTTCAGATGAAGCCAAAGTATAGTTTAATACAACAACTAGTGTGAACACTTAATTGCTTTCAAATGAATTCAAGACCAGTCTGCTCCAAGAAATTGTATCAAAACTTTTCCATTCATGCCGCATGGCTTACCTCCAGCGTTTAAGATTTAAAACTGAAGTTTCTGCTAAGAAATCCAGAGCATATGTCAGTGGAGCAGAGAGAAAAGAACAAAAAAGTGAGATTTAGATAATATATTCATCAAACGCAGATTGTTTGTTTCAGTCTTGTACTCATTATAGCTGTTGTAGTCCTACAACAAGGACTCTGCTTGATAGGAAGATGACTACAGGATTCCCATGTCTTCACAGTGGTTAGCAGCGTCTTCTCTCTTTATGAAACAGCATAAGGCTTGTTTTCCTGGGAGTCCCCAAAGGCTTTTTCAGGGGACCTGGAAAGGAATGCATATGTCCTAGTTCCTTCCACCAGAGCTTCACAAACAGCAGCAATAACCGAGGTAAGGGGATACACTATAAGCAAACTGGACAGTCTTCAGAACCCTGTAGACTCCTCCCCACAGGTGACAGCAGCCCAGTTTCACCCACTCCTCCGCATGTCTAGAGCACTACCAAACCCTAGCACAGGGAGGGCTCTGTGAACTCTGAGTTCAAACGCTGGTTATCCATTCTGCACCCCCTTCTACAAAAGGCTTCTGAGAAATATCCATCAGTAACGTATCTAGGCACGAACAGTCACCACAATGACTTCTTTGAATCTTTTATCTGAATTTCACTGGTCTGGTAACTGGTCAGTGTGACTGTTGCAACCAACAAGCAAGCAGCACAACAACAGCCAAAGAGGCATAAATGAAACCTGCTGTACCGTGCACAAAGCCAGGTATGTTTAAGGCAATGGCGTGGCTTTTAGTTATAGAACTACTTGACAGGATTTCTTTTCCGAATAAAACACTGGAAGCCAAGACTTCAGTCTTGGCAAAAACCTCTCTCAATTCCACTGGGCTTTGGTCAAGAATATCGTTCGCTCCTGATGGGACAATCTTCAAGGTGTACTAAAGAAGAAATTTCACACCCTACATGTTTAAGAGTTATTCTGTTACTCCTGGCTCAGGAAAACAGAGGTAAAAGGTCAGCCTAGGTGCAAAGTGAAAACAACAGGAGCATGCAGCAGAGGCCAAGGGAGCAATGCAAATAAAGCAACTGCAGCAGAAATGCATGAACAATTAATTTACAAACTTTATTTGAAAGTTCAGCAATTAGGAGAAAATACATTGCAATTGTTTTAGCTTTTAGAAGATCCCAATACAAATTACATAGAAGACTTGCACAGTTCTAAATATTAAAAAGATCATAAAAATTAATTCCTCTCTCATATGCCAAGATTAATCCTTTTCCATTTCAACTATATTAAAAGTTGCCTGTGCAGGGAGTACTTTTATAGCTATGCAGAAAACAACACAGTTTTCAGGTCTTGATGCCTCAGTAAAGATTTACAGGCATAGGCACTTAGGGGCAAAAAGAGATGAAGAGAGATAACATCCCATGAAAGTCAGATCTCTATGTTCACACAAGATCTCTAACTAAAGGCTACTGTAAATTGCAGAAGGTCTTAAGTAGGCAACATTATCCCATATCAGTAGAATGGAAAGCGTGCTGTTAGATTACGCAGGATACAGTGGAGTTTAATTTTAATTCAAGACCTTGACGCCCGCCCCCACAAGGTTACCAGTGTTTTCTACAGAAGACGTGTTTTTCAGAAACTGAATATATTAGTATTGGCCTATCTTGACAGGTTTGAGCCACACCAATTTTTCCTGTCCCCAGCTCCCCGTAAAGGAAAAAACACAATTTATTAAAAAATTTACTTTTTCTTCCTTCCTTGTTCCACACTTCTTCCCAGATTCACAGGTGCTGGCATTCAGATGGATAACCACAGAATGAAACCTAGTGTCAATTACTACTGCTTTCACCACATTCCATTACAGTATATAACAAAACAACATTAAAGACTACTAATACTGTGGAGGCTTCTCTTTCTACTGTACCACACCAAACTTTTCACATGCAGGGAGCATATAGTTATCTTCCAAGCTAAGATCAGAGTTTGAAGTCTGGCTCAAGTTAAGTATCAGATTTTTGATGGCAGACTCAAATTTAGGAAGCTCTAGACACATTTTCATTCATCCCAGAAAACGTTCGCTCCTTTGCACCCTGATTTCTGTCTGTGCCTTTGGGTCATACCAAGATACTATCTCCCCTCTACCCCAGAGCTTCCCTATTGACAGCACTACTGCTAGTCACGTGCTCAGTTAAAACGCAAGTCTTTCTGCTCTGTATCTACTTCCTAATATTTCATATTGGTTATTACAGCACAGTAAAGTAAAAGAATGTCATCTTCATTCTATTTGCTGTCCAAGTACCTCCCTATAGGGTAACAGCTAAGTAGGTATTTTATATCAGTCTTGGTCCTGAACACTACCTGCTCTCCCCGTAACGTGTCAGCGTCCTCAGCTCTAGTTACTCTCTCTGGAGGTATCCATGACAGTCACAGTTACAGACCTGAAATAGTATACGTAAGCAACTCAGTATAGCTCTGCTTCCATTTAGCAAAATGACTCTTTTTCATAACATGACTTCCAGAAAAAGAGGGAAAGAGGTCTCAGCTTCTGCCAAGAGGATTCTATCCCTTTTAGTCGTTTATTTTAGATTTATTTTTTTTAATCCTTTCTGCAGATGACAGTCATGTGACCAAAGTACCACCAGGAAAAATTTACCCAACAGGAGCGTATATGACATTTTTCAGACTGCTTTGGGTATGGAGAGCTCCCAAAACTGCCTTTGGAAATAGCACAGGCAGCATTTCCACTGATGGGATTAAATGAAATCAGCTGCATTGTGCTGCAGCCATCCAGTTTCCTCTTTGGCTGCAAGTACTGGCATGAACTATGATAAGCTTCAGATAGCATTTCATTGAAATCAAAGAACCGAGACAGCTCTGACTTATTAGTATTCTGTGAAACTGTGGCGACTGATTTTTAATTTAAAAAAGAAGGAAAAGGTGATAAAAATCTTATATTTAAAAGTCTGCTTTCTGTTTACAGGAGTCTTTATTACTCCTTGATGACAAAGAAACCATTAGGGTCTCCACAAAAACTTCACTGTGTGTTTGTAAAATTAAATTCTCTTTCCCGTAAATATCATATAATTTATCGCGTTCACCTTAAACACCCCCCCACACACACACATTGTAATGGCTATGAAGGATGTTGGGATGATAGTAGGAACTGTAAGGTCTTCCTTCCAGTCAGGAAGGGGTACAGTCTGCAGAAAAGATCTGGGAAGACCCCTCTGACCGTATTCTCCACAGCCCATTATGTCTTTGAGCCTTCCATGGACAACAATATTCTCAAACAGTGTTATTTCTGGGTGTAGTCTTAATTTCTATTATAATCCAACCTACCACTTCTGCTCCTAAACCGAACTGCATGGGTTAGGTTTTGAGTATTCTTCTCATCCCAACCTGTATCCCTCAAAATAGAGCTGGGAGGGCCCATGCTTTCCAGCACTCAGCCTCGTAGCTTTACCTGATGACAGAAGATGGCTGTATAGTGTGATCCTTCTCCCAGCCTCTGACTGGACTTACCGTGCACTCTCAGTATATATACACACACACACACATATATATATGTATGTGTGTATATATATATATAAAAATAATGTGTGCATATGCAAAGTAGTACTGAGAAGAGAGATCAACAACAGCGAAGCAACATTAGACTTAAACCTCCCTATTAATGCTCGGCGTATGAGCAATCTAGTTAGGTGAAAGTTTCAGACAGTCAATTGATGTAAGCTAAAACAGGACATAAAGCAACATATCTCCTACATCAAATGTTTTCACATATTAGAGATGACCCTGCATAATCCACTCATATTTGTGATACGTAAGCAGAAAAAGCAGTCACAAGGGCATCCTTCACAGAACGCTCCTGCTATTACGTACCTTCTCTGACAAACACAAAAAATTGATTACGTGATCGGACATTTCAAATACAAAATACTACTATACCTATCATAGCAAGCACACTTGGAAAAAGCAATAAATAAGAAAACCCTGCTGATACAGTAGGCTTAGATAGCTCTATCACAAAGACATGGCTTTCTAAAAGCCTTTACAAGGTCTGCACAGACTGTAAGTGTTCGGTATAAAAATAAAAAAAAATTAAAATGTGACACAGTAAAATCTTTAATTAGAGAGGACCTGGTAACAAATACAATCTGTTCCCCCTCACATACACAGGCTGGATCTGGTAACAAATACAAGCTGCTCCCCTTCATGTACACAGGCTGAAAATTGCAGCCATGTCATTAATCACTTTCCGAATAATCGAGTATTTCAGTTGACCTGGAACAAAACTTTGACATGAAATAGCTTAAGGCTTTATTGCTTTCATTCAAATTTGGCAATTGAATTTATAATCCTCATTGTCAGGAAAAATATTAAAGTGTTCTGGTTTAGTTTTTAAACGCAAACTCTCTCTGCATACCAGGAGGGCAAGGTTAACAGTCAGTGTCTTTTAGCCATAAAGTCTGCAGAGATGACATATCAAACAATTACTCATTTATAGCTAGAATAATGACAATTGTCATTAAAAATGGGCTGATATTGCCCCTTTTTTCATCTTTGATATGCTTTATCTTGGTAGACATATTTTTGTTTGTGAATCGAATAATTCACTATCACCAGAGCCTGTTACCAAAACTTAGAAGTGGGTGTAGTTTTTCTTCATCTGCAGCAACGGAGAGACAATGACGATATCATCTGAATCGTCTGAGTGAGTTTCATCCACAGACAGCGAGGGAGGAGTCTGCGATTGCTTCTCAGAGGACCTGGCTGAAATAATTACAAAGGAAACAAAGCCATCAATAAACAACATTGACAAAAACAAGCCCTTGTGGGAAGTGTAATATTCTCTGAGCCATTAAGTTTCCAGAATTACCTGCAGTTATGAATAACTCTGATCTATCTTTTCCTGCATATAACTATTCTCGTTCCTCTTTAATGAAAGAGCATGCAGGGCAAGCATTGACTTACTGACCACACATGATTTGTCTTATTGTCTTTAAATCTTTGCAAGTGGTTACACACCACAAAGTAAAGCAATTCGATACTGAACCATTTCAGGTCATAAAAATAAATATTTATTAGATGGCCAGAAAAGGAATATTTGACCCAAGCAAGCTCAAGCTAAGCAGAACGGTCATAATGAGAACTTCAGTCAGATATAGATAGAGAACAGAAGCTCTCTGTGACCGTCTTTCAGCCTTGTATCTGTAAAATACAAAAAAATATTATTCACATGCTGTACTACCTTACTTAATGACAATAAAAATGGTGACCACACCATGGTGTTTTTTTTTTTTTCCTTAATCTTTTGCTTCTTTGCTGTTTTTCTGTGTGCATGGTTCTGTCCATCTCATTGATTCCAGCATTTGAAGAAATGTTCAGGGCATGAACAGATAGAACCCTGACAATTCCAGTAAATACTGGAAAATCAGAGGGATAAACTGGATACATATAAGACCCCTAACATCTGATGAGTAGAACCAGCAGCTTGTATCTCCTCTGCAAGAGATCTATAAACTAAACGATGACATCTATTAATACCTTCTAGCACAGTATCTTCCCCTCAGCTATTAATACCTCCTAGCACAATATTCTCCCCACAGGTCCACTTATTTTTCAGTTGAAAATATACAGTCTCTGAAAACACTGTCTCCCAGAGAAGAAAGCAAACCAAGAAAACTTGTAGTAGAAAGAAGATACAGACAAGTAAGAAGCCATACACTGAGATTTTGACACTGAAATGGAAGGGAAAAATGGAGGGGACGCAGAGAATATTACTTGGGGAGAACAACAGACGTGCCATGGCTCTCATAGTGAAAGAAGAGGTTCCTGACACAGAAAAAAACCCCTCCTGGTATGGAAGAGGAGGCATACACAGCAACTGGAATGTGGAATAAAGAAAGGGGACCACAACCAGCCCAGAAATAGGAAGAGAGTGACAGAGAGCCTGTGAATGGAACGGAGGGATGCAGGGAGGCCATTACGTTGACGTCAACCTACAGAAGCAAAGGAACGTGACTTTCTAGTTCAGTGAAATTCTTCTCTGCATCAGTCAACAAATAATATAAGAGTTTATCAGGAAGATTTATGAGCCAGCAGTACTGGTGATAAGGATGAGAAAAGAGAACTTCCAGAAGCAGGCATGATAACTAGAAGATGCAAACCAAGAATAAACAGATATTATACATGAAATAGCTTAATATTGTCCATAACACTCTTGATTATATCCTGTTCTTGATGTCTGAGATTTTCTTGTCCTCTTCTTCAGGTTAATATACTTCAGAGTGACAACTTTATATTTGTGCTTGTGAAGGGGTAAACACTGATTAGACTTAAGGGTCGTATGTAAATTCGTTATGATTTCAAAAAAGCCTCAAATAAAGTTAGCAGTTGTATCCAGAGTGGCTAGTGATATGCAGAGAGAAACGTTGCCCTTATTCAAGATTGCTGTGCATTTACAGAACATGTTCTTCCTTCCTGTCACTCCTCTGACAGAAAGAAACAAAATGCTAAGTTTCACAGACTGAATTGTTATTATCTGTTCCATTTCATGGGAAGCAGCAGAAATAGCTTTACAAATCTCCAAGTACTGCCCACATTCTGAAGGCAAGCAAAGCAGTGTTGAATACTACGTGACTTTTTTTGGGGGGTGGGGGGTATTTATTTATTTTTTTAGAAAACAGAGACATCTAACCTGATACAAACAATGAATTAAAAGTCTGCAATGCTAGACCAGGATTATATAAATTTATTCCAGCAGATACATAAGGTTTTTTTAAAAACACATTTTCATCTTTCCCATTCCTCTCAAAATAATGCCGAAAGGCTCGTAAAATTAAATGACTTACTGCAATATATACTTTCACTGAAAGTTTGAGATCATTGCACAATCTAGAGGTCACAAAATGCAAGTTTGGACTTGGGACAAATGCAGCAAGAGCTTGTTCAACAGCTGCATGATTTAAAGCTAAAGGAATTTGATTGCTTTAAATCACTCAGCTGTTAAACAAGCTCATGTATGTTCCAAGCTGCAGGATAACCAGTGAAATACATTACATCAAAACCCAATTTTGCTAGTGGATTTTCACATCAGTCATGAGCTAGGAATGACAGATGTTGGACTTTTAGTTAACTTTAACCTGTTCAAGCTACGTGAATTCAAATGGCAAAAAAACTGCTATAACCAAACAGATTGCCGAGGTGTCACATTTCTTCATAGAGGATGCTCTCCTTCCTTTATTAAGTTTTTCCTGATTTGCCTTTTGGGAGAGTTTGGTTAAACCCTCCAATGCACCAAGACCTAATATTTCACAGAGCTACTTAGTGCAAGAGTGTCTTTTGGGCAGTTGTGCAGTTACAGAAGCACATACCCAGTATGCCTCTTCACAACCTACCTAGATACATTCTATCCTCATCCCAGATTTTGAAAAAGTCTCCCATATTCTTAAGATTAGCAGCAAATATAACCAGCTTTGCCTAATATTCACCAGAAAAGGGCCACAAGGAAGAAAGCTTGAATGCTTATGGTCTCCTTTCTATCCCTTCTGGTATAAATTCTTCCAGAACTTCTTCACTCATTACTTTGTCATCATAATCTGCAATGAAAGTTAGCTATGCGATGACTGTGCTCTATTAGTATTCACACCATTGCATTTACCAGACTAGCTTCATCTTATACCCTTCTTTGGGTCTTAGAAGCGCTTCTTGAGAAGCACAAAGTGTTTTTGTGGGGTTTTTTAAAGTGATTCTTTCTCTTTGGGTAGAATTTCACAACTGATTTACTCTGGGTTTAGACTGAACACACCAATAAGGACTGCTGCAGCAGAGGCCAGGCAAAACAGGATGCTGCAGCATTTTTTCTGGATACTGTCACTAGACATAACTAAAATCACTCAAAGCTCTAACATCTTCAGAAGCAAGTACTGCCTACTCCTTCACAAAGTAGAATACACTCCTGAATATGGAATACAGTAAAGTTTCTTAAACACATTTTCCTTCACCGAAGGGTAACCTCTGTATTCACAACCCCTGCAAATCTGGCTTATTCCGCACCTCATATCTTAGAGAAACAGCCTCAGCTACTTACAGCATGCTCTGTTTCTGAGCAAGTCTGCAGGGACTGTCAGCTTTTCACTGACAAAAAACCCAAGTCAATGTTTCTCAGGTCATTCTCAAAGTTGCTCTTTTTTCTCCAACTAGTCCATAAAAGCCTAAAATATCCCACTCTGGATAGAACCAACTTCTTTCAATTTGTTTTTAATTCCTTTGAAGCTGCATGTCTAAGGCTGTCTTATCTGCATCATTATTTTGCCTTTCCTACTCAGTACTTCTAAACATCCTCTTAAAAGCCTCTTTGGCTTTAATGCCATCTTCTCACAAACAGCAATGAAGAATTCAAGAAGGAAACCAAATGGCACAACAGCCATAAAAAAGACAGACATTTTCCCAGTTTGTATTGTACTAGTACTAGTTGGCGAGGTTATCCAGGACTTCATTTTTCCCCTTACTACAGTGACTGAAGACTGCTGAAAAAATCGTGACTAAATACACATGGCTGACTAGGATGGTTCTTTTTACCAGATGTCTGTCCCCTTCAGAAACTAAGTCAGGATGGTGCAAACGTTCTCAGCTTGTCTATGGCTTCAGGCCCAAAACGTAGTGGAAAGTACCATACTACAGCTACAGGGCTGGGGGAATTGAAGAGGAAGTAGAGAGGCAATACAGGAGAACACCATGTTCCTTCAATAATTACCAGTCACACCAGAGAGAGACCTTCCAAACCACAGTTGTGACAAAAAGGCAAACTACTGTGAGGAAGCTGGTACTGATACTGTCAAAGCTTTTATTTTTTACGTAAGGGACTGCACTTGGCAGTATAAGCAACACGTCATCAAATTAAAAGATGACACACACACACAGAGTACAAGTATGCCTTTGCACACGTGTGTACATGTGCAAATGTTCTCTATAAAATTGTGTGTGCACCCACTCAAAACACATGTACTTTCGAACACAGAGGGAAATGAGATTACCAGGAACAGATGACATGGAGATTGAAGGAGGTCTCTCGAGTGCTGCCGAGATCAGTTTCTTCTCTGTAATGTAAACTGCAGAATCTGCTTTCTCACTTGGTGCACTGGACACAGAGGGCCTGCAAAAAGACATACTGCATAGAGTGAAGCACAGAATAGGAATTGCAGTCTGTCTTCAGAAGGTATGCTGAAAAGTTTCTTGTGTTGTTAGCCTCCAAGAGACAAAAGCTTATCACCTGCAGAAGTGAACTCAGACACTGAAGTGAGGTGACAGCTATGCAACTCTCCTTGTAACCACGGCAGCCAAAATTAAAAACTTACGGAGCAGTAAACCGTAAGAAAGAGAAAGGAAGTATTTTTCAAGACAGTCACCATAAACCTAAGCCGTAAGCAAATCACTGCATTATTCCTGAGCTAAGTCATGACTATATGCAAGATGGTATTCTAGGTCTTCACTGTTCTTCCTCCGCATAACCCCTAACTTTTACATCTCAGGGCTTCACATTGACTTACATTAAGCGAGCATACTAGCAATCAGTTTGATAGCAACTGTACCTCCTTTTTTTTTTTTTTTCCCTTCCCCCCGAAGAGTAACTATTTTACTTTACTTTTCCTCATTGTTATGGAAGAGGACATGCAACAGGATATGGGAAGACTACTGCCGCAACAAGAAACCCTTTTATTTGCACACTCTTTGAATTTTTTCATGAGCAGGCTCTCCATTATATTTGTTGGAACAATGACCTTGTTCTTCCTCTCTGCTAAGGAACCCACACTAAAATTGTACTAAAAAAAATGACCCCTCTCCAGTAATAAACCAAATTTTGCTACAGCATGTTGCAGAAATATCTGTTCCTCACTTACCTCTCCTCAAGCAGTACTGTACGTGCTAAGTGAGCCCTGAAAATGGACTGGATGAATGTCACAATCTCATCTTTCTCCTTGCAATCAGAAGACAAGCTCAAGGAGTTTGACATGGAAGACATGCTGCAGTTCTGCAAAGCAATCAAATTAAAGAAAACTTACCTTTTACAGGTTGCACAGAAGCTTGACAGAAGCTTTCACAATCTTACTCCTGATTGTGAAATTGGCAGTAGAGGAAATATTCCCATCTTTTGGTCTGCAGTCTTTAAGGTTCTATAAGACTAAATCAGCAGGAAATGCATATCTGATCATCATACAAGCTTTGAAGATCTGTATTCAATTAATGAAAGAACAGACACCTGCAATGGAAGTTAATTTATTTTTCAAGAAGGAAACCTTTCGAGGTCGAAGGAGGTAAGGCAACCTTCATGACGGATATGTCTTCTGCTTGTATGAAGTATTCAGTCCTACTACATTGGGCCAGTTTACTGAAATAAAAGTGCATGTAAAGTGCAGCCAGATGGACAACCTGAATGGAGAATTACAAACTAACTTTAGCCTGCTAAAGGTCCAAAGGATGTTCATATGAGTTGGCAAATGATTTACAGAAACTACATGTTTAATTGGTAAGGAATTTTTTTCTTATTCAGAACCGAGCAATCTGGAGCAAGTTTGATGTGACAGAGGACACTACAAGCCATTGGTTGAGCACGCCACATGCAAGACTCTTAATTTGCAATCCAATCAAAGATGCTTTCCAAACTCTTATTTCTGAACTTCAGTGACAAAAGTGTGTTTATTACTACAATGATTCAGTAGTGAACACTTGAGAGCAAGTACAGTTTTCAACAGCACTCTGAATTAAAAAGTTAAATGGTATGTCATTAGCTGATGGGAGAACAAGAAAAAAAGAGGAGACCTAGTTACAGTCCATAATGCAGAGAAGTTATAGCTTGACTTCTAAGAAAAACTGTGAACTAAAGATGATGGTAAGGAAGGCTAGGGAATGAGCTCGATATCTTTCTGGAATTACAGTGGTGCTGCCAACCAGTACATTAAAACAACATCACCATATAATTCAGAGAATTAAGTCTGGATTTACACAGTGAACTAAATATAATGGGATGCCTGGATACCCATTTGCCCCAATAATTACCTTGCTGTGAGACTTTGCATCATGCATCCTGTTATTCAGTAACAGTTTTTGTCGAGCTAAGTGTCCTCTGAAAGCTGCCTGAAGCATTACAACTGCCTAGCATGGAAGGAAATAAGTAGATGTTAGCTCCTTTGAAAGATGGCAGCTATAAATTAAAACAAGAGTCCAGAGGGAAGAGGCACGTGGGGGAAATAACTTTTCCCTGTGCAATGGAAACTCTTTGATGCCTAGATATTTTCTTACGTTTGAGGGATATACACACATCCTCATTACTTCACAAGTACTTTACTGCAATCCAGAGAATCCCCAGCCTGTGACAACCCATTGACATACAACTCCATGGTTTAAATTCAATCTGGGAGGTGTTTGTGATTGATCCTATCAAATGCAGTTAAGTTCTAGCTGCCAACACTAGCCTGTATTTCACAAATAGAGCAACATGCTCCCATTCCCATATTAGATTCTGGCTACCCAGCAGGTAGCATCTGTGATGCTCTGGTACAATCAGAAATCAAGCCAAGTCTGGCATACCATTGTGGTGATTACGCTGAACATAAGTCTTTCCTCTCTACTAAGAGATTTTTCTGGATTCTAATCAATAAAAAGCATCTAGACGTAAAACAGTATGTTTGCATCACATGGTTAGAATTTGTTCTAATTTCTGAAAGGAGGATTTTTAATGTTTTGGAAGAAACAAATGTAAGATGCTACATTGTGCTATTTGAAAAAAACAGTTTAATCAAAACCTTTATGCAAAACATCTATCAAAAAGTGACAAGTTTGTCAAAGTCAGTTTCTTCATAATACTCAGAGACGTTTCCTCTTAGCAAAGGCTTCAAATTCCCACTTCAAATCTTTCTGAAGACTCACCATAGTGAAAGTGAAAGCATTGTTAGAATTATCTAAAATAGGAAAACTTTCCTGTTTGTTTGTATCAAATTTTGTTCAAAATTTTCAGAAGCATTCATCTTCCAGAAGGTACCAAGTATAGAACATTTGAGACCAAAAGGGGAACACTTTGACAAGATATATGAAACAAAACTGGGATATCAGAAGGTAGATCGTGAGCCAGCCTGAAGAACAAACATGATCTTGGTACAACAGTTCATATTACAATAAAACCTCTTTAAAAATAAAAAAGTTATTTGTTTGTGCTTTGATACAAATTAAATGTTTTACTGTTTTGTTGGGTGTCATAAACACACTCACCTCATCCAGAGCAATTTCTTCTTTCTGAAATGAAAAATGCTTAAGTTAATGCCACAAATATATACAAGTTCTATTTAATAAAGATTTTTCCAAATTTTTCCCAACAATTAAAACACGCAGAAAAACCTGTCCCACCTCTTCCTGAAAACTCAAACAAGAAATTTAAGGAAAAAACAAAGCTTTTCATCTTTGAAAGATGTGTGGATAGTTCTTTTGTCTTTAGTTTCCTAAGAAGCATTTACAAGACCCACCCCACACCATATGTCCCATATGTGGAAAAAGCAGCATTATGTCGTTGCCCACAGAACAAAATTTAAGGTTAACACTTTTTTTCTAGATCATTTTGTCCTAGTTGAGTGTAACCCAATACATGAAACTTCCTGTATTGTTTGGAGGATTTCTGCAAGGGAAATTTAGCTTCTCAGTCATACTCCAAGGAAGCTGCTTTAAACACTGCTATGCTTCCTTAATTCTCTCCTCACCCAGACTCCCCCATTCAGAAACTGGCTGTCTCACAGTAGAAACAACAGCGTTCTAGGGAACAAAGACAAAAGAAGCAGCAGGGAGGACTTGAAAAAAAGCAGTGGAAGAGAAGATGGTGGTAAGGAATCATACTGGGAAGCACTGCTGCAGTTCCTGGAACCCAGCAGCAGGTTACCATAGATGCTAAAACAAGAGTAAGATTCAGAGACGGATGTCCTCACTGTTCCCTGATAGGAGAACCTCACCTTGTTTCGGTACGTCTTCCACTGTCTCTGGATGATTTTGGCTGCTTGTTCCTTCCTGTGATCTCCTATGCCTTTAACCGTGCAGACTGGTGAAGACTGCAAAGGAGAATCTGTAAATTAGTACTCTAAAGACACAAGCTGGAATTCTATGAGGGAAACAGGTTACATATGACTCGGAAAACTCAGCACCAGAGTTGTTAAATGTTCATCCTGCCTGCAGAGTGGAAGGAAGTTAAAGAGGAAACTCTTAGTTCTGAATACTGCTCATATTCAAACTCATCATGTAGATGACTGTTACAGTGAAACACATTCTTGTTCCCATTTTAGCTGTTAGCAGAGCAAGGGGATGGAAATGTTTTCACTTACACATACTCCTGTTTTTCTATGCATTGCTAAAGCTCCAACAGTGGAACCCATTGCTTTGTTGATCAGAAATGGTTTGTATGTTATCGACAGACTGAGAACAAATGTCAGGATACCTAATTTTGCAATTCTTCTGCAGGTAAGACTAGTATTAATTAACTGGGGAGCTCTCATGGCTCATCCTGGCAACTGTGGCCCCATAATCATCCGTTTAAGCTTACTGATGAGTTGGCCATTATATGACACCAAGACGGAGTGCTTGTGTAAACTGGCATAACTCTACTCTTCTATCTCGAAGAAATTAACTAAAGGGAAAAAAAACCAAACCAAGCACAAAACAAGATTTTGTTCCAGTTATTTCTTCTGAGGTGTGGTTGTATATTCCACTTCTCACCATCTGATTCTTTTGATCCCTAATTATCCCATACTAATTGTCATACCTCACTTGCCAAATGAAAGTTAACTGCAATGTTAAAAGACTAATTTGTTGGTGTAAAATTTTAAGTAGAGGAACAGGAGATTTTATGGACTCTGAAAAAACCCTCTTGATTCTGTGAAAAGGATTTATTTATAACCTAAAACCGTTGAGTTACAGGCTTAGGTTTAACAAATGGATCATGTTATATTAAAAATGACAACCTACTATTAAAATGAAAAATTGGTAGGAACTTAGTGATAATTACAAATAATGGGAACATTTCAATAAATGGATGGTTACTAGCCAAGAATATATATAGTCTGCAGAGGAAAAAAGGAGCTATTTGTTGGCTGTTTTTAAAGACTCAAGTTATTTGGTATTCAAAACATCATCTAGCATCCATCAGCCTATAACACACAAAAAAGAATCTAAAGAACTGCACAGTATATCAAAACCCAGCACCCTCTTAAGCTAGTGGACATTTTTATTCATATTTTTTACTACCTGTATTTCAGGGTCTATTTACTTTTACGTACAATCAAAACCCCCAGTAATAATTTTCAACTACCTTTTAGTGAAATGAGATTAACGTGACCCCACTGCATTGGAAAGCATGTCTGTCAGTGCCCATTCATCTCTACTGGCCAGTTACAATAATGTTTGGCAGAGTGATGGAAGATTGCAAAGATACCAAGTTCAGTCATATTTCACAAGAAAAACGCAACCCAGCCCCATTTAAGAATGTCCAGGGTTAACAGATGCACAATTATATTTATTAGACACTGGAAAATCCAGAAGAGTTTATGAATACCTCAACTCTACAAAAACTTCAATTCAAAGGAGAGAAGGGTTTATTTTATTGTATTGACATCATCCCTAATTCTTTACTCAAAGATTGTGTCCCATCAGCAGTGGAATTAAAAAAACCCCTTTATTTTCATGATGATTAGTGCTCTACATCCTGTAAACCTTCCCATGAAAAAGTACCCAGCTCCCATCCAAAGAAAAAGGCTAATAAATATTTTCTGACTGGACAGCACATGTGCCCTAACTGATCACTTGACCAGCATAAAAATCACTGAAAAAGGTTTTTTGTCTTTTGCCAGTCTGCCAGTGAGCACACTTACCTGTGTCTCTATCATTTATCTAACTGTCAGCTCCTACAAGAGCTCCCTTCCTCTACAAAATTGGACTGAAATTACCTAACGGGTTGAGATGTTATAAGAAGATATAAGCAAAACCACAAATGTATTTTTTTTTTCTTAGAAAGTAAGGCAAAAAAACCAAAACACTTATAAGTGTAAGCTTTTTGCAACATTCCACTGAATAAGAAAAAAGTGATAGTGGGGTGGATAATCATTAAGAGAACAGCTCCAAAATACCCCCAAGTTGCAGTGGTAATTACTGAAACAACCTATCACCAAACGCTGGGAATTAACTATCATTCAGACTCTCTATGACAAGATTTAATGACCCTCCAAAAAGACACAGCTAGCAGCTATTTAGACTACCAGTTCAATTTGCAATATATTATTTAGATGCAAGGGGGAAAACACCCAAAACAAACAAGCAAAAACCTGTGTCTGTACCTCATTAAGATTTTTCATTGTGTCTTCTGCCATTTGTCTCTTCTCTTCCTCCAATTTTGACTCCAACTTCCCTACTTTCTGTGTCAGGTTCTGGATTTCCTCGCTGTGATTGGAAAAGCAAAGATATTTATAGCTAGAAGTTTTCTGTTGTTCCTGCTTTGAATATACTGAACCTACTTCATAATACTTGGTTGCTTTGGTCTTTTTAAAGGCCAAAGTGGGAGACTGCTCAGGATAACATGATACGTATTCTCACAGTAGCAGACATGGAACATCAATTCTTAAGTTGTGATAGCACAGCTTTATGTTAACGTTTGGAGAAAAAAAAAAAATCCAAGGTTACAATGGTACCCTTGGTACTATAATAATGCACGTAGATCTGATGAGTGAGATATATGAAACTGTAGCAAAGTCCTTTCTTACAAAGCAATAATGAAATCACTAAATCACTTTTTTTTTTTGCCACCCTTGCACAGGATTATTGTCAACAGTCATGCAAAATACATGAAGTAAATGGAATGACATATTGACAGGGGTCTAGAAGCGTAGGCTAAGATAAGGTAAAGGTACTACAGTTTTTCCTTAGAAAGAGAAAAACATGTCTCTGAGCCCAAGATGGCAGCTGTCTTTTTCTGTTTATCTTATTAATTTTTATTATAATCTATACTTCTTAAGTCTTCCACTTCCTTTAAAACCACTCTATAGAATTCTTCTCCTAGTAACTTACTCCATTCCTCCAAAACAGTTCTGCTTAAATGAATTCTCAGACTCCTGCAGTTCAGATGCACTCCTATGGATTTTGAGTCACTTCAAAACAGAACTACACTTCAACAGACTTTTTTCTTGGTTCTGAAAGGATCTATTAGTACAAAGTATGATACCTTAAAGTCTGCTCTTCTGTAGTCTTTTCTTCCTTTTTATTTTGCCACTTCTGCAGCTCCAGCTCCACTTCAGCCTTAGCCTGCAATAACTGCTTGATATCTAATCTATATATATAGGAAATAAAACAATACTTAAGATGTTCATACTTAAAAAAGTAGTTATTTTTTGTTTAAACTTCCAAATGAAAAGTTTCCTCAAATTTGTAAAGTAACTAAATGTTTAATTTTTCCTTTTCAACAAAATAAAATGCAAGCATACATTGTTCAGAAGCAAAGGCCTCTTCGCGTGCTCTCACTATGCCTTTTTGTTCAGGGGCGAGTTGACACAGGAGGCAGCATCTTATCAACAATACATAGTTGTGTGCACATCTCTGCTCATGATCAGATTAACCTGCCTGCCCTTATGCGCTGGCACACCAAACGAGTCCAAGCAATACAAATTGCAAATCAATTGCTTACTGGGGAGAAAAGAAGTCACAGTGCATCATATGGCAGAAGGCAGGCTTAAATGAAGAAAGTGGTAGACCAGGACAAAACACGTTGAAAAAGCAAGACAAATTTTTACAGCAAAATGCTTCCAAGAAGTGCTGTGTAAAGTGACGCGTAACCCTTCAAAGGCTTTTCAGTGTGGCTGGCAAAAAAATGTGCCTTGAAAAATATGTTAGAAATAAGCAGAAATTTGCATTTTCCATCCTCGCACTGACTTTTTTTCTCCAATGTTAATTTTACAATGCTAGTAGGACTAGAAGAAGCTTTTGAAATAAAAGCTGAAGGGACCCTCAAAACTTGTTATCTTGCTGAAAGTGTGAAGGACTTATTACATTGTTTCATAACACGATAGGAAATAGTTAAATAATTCACATCCACAAAAGAACACCTCAGACAAGAGTTGTGCTTACTCTTTATTGAGTAGGAGATTTTGAAGTGCCTTCCTATCACTCTTCAGTTTCTTCACTAGCTCTTGGAGGTGATGACATTCCTCAACACGGTCTACCTGTTGAGAGGCTGGATGATCCAGGTCTACAGAAGGCGAAGATGACACAGCAAGTAACTGTGATGACTCATTATCTGCTGATGACACCCTGGTGTTCTCCATGGCACATACTTTCTAAACAGGACAAATTTACACAAAAAATACAAAAGAAAAAAGAAGAAGAAAATTAAATTTAGCATAAAATAATTTTATTCAGGCCATGAAAAAAGATCAAATGGAAGTTAATTCTAAAATATGCATTTATATGTAACAAGTATGAGAAAACAAAAAACAGAGGAAGGGCACATGGTACAGACATCAGTTTACATGTATAAGCCAGAATGCACAAGCCCAATACACCGAAAGACTACATGACAGGAGCACAAGCCAGTGATTCAGCATTTTCTGCTCAAAGACAGGTAAGATGGCCACATGATTATGATCACTTACTTTTTCTAGTTCAGAAATCCGCCTCACCAGCCTCTGTCTGCTCCACTCACTATAATCTAAATACAATAGCAAAGCTTTAAACATGAAACTCTATCAGTGAGTCAACATTGTTCTTGCTTTTTGAGACTTCTCTCCATATAGAAAGACCATCTAAAGATCTCTGAAGCCCACCTTCAAATATGCAGCAAAGAAAAAATGAGAATAGGCTTCAAATATCTCACTTCTACGCCAATTAGCTCAGAAACCAATATTCACATTCATCAGTTTCAACAACTGAAAAACAGTTTTCCAGTGAAATGTTAAATCTTCAGGTGATTCCAGTCCAGAATTTTCAGGGATAATAATAAAGGAAACTCAGGTCTGACTGGAGCAGCATATCCAGAAGTTGGAGAGAGACTCCTGTAACAAACTTCTCATTCCAACTTCCGCCCCTCTTGCATATTCACCTTTGTAATAGCTCACTTATTTCTACCATTGTATGGTCCTGCTCCCAAGCACATCTTTCAAATGTACCTAAATCCCTTGCCCCATTTTCACCAACTTTTCAGCACGTACTTTTTGTTTTATTGGAAGGAGTAGAACTGCTCAGTACATGATCTAGATCTTCTTTCAGCCTCTGATTCTCATTCTGCAATTCCTGGACGTTCCTCGATAATCTCAGGACAGCAGCATTCAGTGCCTTTAGTCGTTTTTGGGTATCTCTGCCCTCTGTACTTGGAAACAGGGTCAAAACCAGAAAGTTAACTTAAAAGCAGAGAACAAAGAAGCAGCATTAAAAAGAGCGGAACAGCCTCACTATTCAAGTCAGCTGGCTAAGTTAACTGTCTCCGCTCCCCCCAATAGCATTTCTGAATATTTTTTACTTGAGGAAATATCTATTCCTTTAGGAAAAAACACTCAAAGACCATCTTGCTCAACACTTTCATAATTGTTTTAATTTACATCAAAGAAAGAAGATACTTTGAAAGTTCATTTGTTACTTTTACTTACTCCCCCACTCTGTTTCATTAACAAATAAACAAATGTGTTTGTACGAGTTTTACTTATTCAGTTTTCTATTTGTTTTGTTAACCAACCTTATAATGCTTTACCAGTGCTCCATGGACCACTGATTTAAAAACACTTATCTTCAGCCAATTGGGTGACTCCTCAAAAAAACCTGTTCAGCACAGAAAGCTAACCTGCATGCTCTGAATTGCTTTCTTTCACTTAACAAACAGATTGAGATTGGGAGAGAAGGCTATACATAAATGGAGTAACTCTCAAATAAATCCAACATACAAGTGTATTTTCAGATAACTGTGAATGCTGGTCTAATGTAAAAGAAACCACTCCTGTGAAAGCAAACCCCAGAGAAATTTCTTTCTTCATTTAAGATACATTTCAACCAATGAAAGATTTGAAACAAATTTGAAGAATACAGCTAACATTGATGTGATGGGAATAAAAGGCATCAAAAAAGGGAAAGCCTGCTATGTGTTAAAACTGTTTTAAATATATTACAGTGATTTTTCCTTTTTAATTTTTCTAATAAAAAGGGGAAGAAATCTCAGCTTCTAGATGCACAAAGTTGTAAAGTTTGTTCACAAAACATTTCTAGTGAGATAAAATACTTGTTCTTTATTGTTATGAGTAAAGTCTTGAAAACTTACTTTTGAAAACAAAAGTCTGAAGTAACTGACAGACCTACTTTTGGACAAATGCCACTGCCAATGACAATCACAGAACAGTTTGAGAAGGAATCTTACATCCCATCCACTGCAATAATTACAAGGTAAAGGGGGAGATAGTCTACAGTTAGCATATCAGAGTGAAAAGCTGAATCTAATCTACCTTTTGGAAGTTAGAAGAAAATGAAGCCATCAAAACAAACAAATAAGGCTGTCCAGATGTCATGGATGACTGACTTATTCATACAGCTGTCCCAAACAGGAGGTAAGAAAAAAAATAAATCGTAAAAAACAAAACATAAACCACCACCAAAAACGGGAAGTGACAGAAATGATAGAAATCATAACCATATCACTGAGTGCCATTATTTTAGGCTCATCAAAACCTAAACTAAAGAATTGCAGACCATTTTGAGGACTTGAAATGTTGTTTAGTTTCTAGCTACAATTGGATACTACAGCTTCACATATAAATAATCATATTTCAGCGCTAACACTGAAAAAGAGGAGCTAAATGCCATTCACTTCAGCCAGAAATAACGTAGACAAGCATCATGAAAGAAACACTCTCCTACACCTCTTTCTATGTACCAGAGTCCTGACCTTCAACATCATTTATTATTTCAGCACTCATCCTCTCAAGTAGACACCGACAGTCACATAATGGAGAGAGACTGCGCTGACCACTGCTTTTTGAAGCTATGAATAAATGAGGACAAGGAAGAGACCCCATGACTCATTTCCACCTGTAAATAAATTAGGTGTGATGGCTTACAGCCTCGAGAGGCTAGTCACTGCATGCCTGAGCCAAAAGAGACAATTTTTTTTTTTTTTTTTTTTTTAAAACAGTGACAA
>VFFE01007016.1:915888-945584 GCA_008921705.1 Burhinus oedicnemus
GAAAAAAAAAAAAAAAAAAAAAAAAAAAAAAAAAGACCATCACGCTGGATCAGGGCTGACAGATAAGGGAGGTGACACAGCAAAGATAAAAGGAAAAGGTTTAACAGAAAGGCAACCTTACTCAAATAATCTACAACAGCCAAGATACTTGTTTATAGGTATCCCTAGTGTTCAACATGCCCAGTCCTCATCTTTCATACACTGCAGTAAACTCAACGGAGAAACTGTTAAAATGTGATGGGTTACAGCCGGGGGAGTGGGGGAAAGGCAGTGGAGGAACAAAGAAACCAAATGCAATGAACCTTTTCAGCGTCCAGCTAGGGCCATGGCTGGGGGTTCAGGACTTCAAGACTTCCACATCCAGTACTCAGAAGTATCTATCTCACCATAAGAACAATGAAATTGCCTTAAACAGACACAAGTTTAGTTTAGCCTTACATTACAACTGCAAAAAATTTGGTGGATGTCCCGGTTGTAGAAACCAAAGTATTCTGAACCAACAAGGCCTGGACATCTACAGGTGGATGGTGTGACCCTACAACTTTCTAGGTAAGTATCATAAAGACCGTACCTTTTTCAGTTCTATAATTTCATCATACATATCTTCTTTTTCTTTGTAGTCAGGAGTTCCAGGAATGTAGCCTACAGAAAAAGGTACCCAAAATAAGCAGATCTGAAAGAGGTATTTTTAACTAACCAGAAACCTTACAGTTAAAGGAAAATATCTAGAACAGCACCAAACTGGAAACTAGACTTTCTTTTTTTTTTTTTTTTAAGAAGAAAAATCAGCAAGAAAATTAGTTTTAGAAATGGAAGTGAAACAGAGATGTTACTGTATGAAACTTCTGCCAGATTTTACAGAAAATTTCTCCTAATTATTCCTCTTCTCTCTGGTGCTAGATTAAAATACCCATCGCAAGAAAGATATACACTTCACAGAAGACTGCAGTCTTCTCATCTCAACAAATCAATTGTTTACAAAAGGTTTCTAAAAGATGTCCAGAATACGTTTTTCTATTTATGCCTAATGTGTAAAAGTCTATCATCTTTTAAAGTTGCTAGAAACTGTGTATCATCAATAACAGCATAGGCATCCTTTTAAATGGAAGTAGGATTTTTAAGTTTACAGTTCTCCTTTAAGAAAAGTAGGATGAAAGTTTTAAATTTTGCTCTTCTCATAAAACTCAATTGATTTTAATATCATAACCACATGATAAAACACTTTCTAGAGAAGAAGTAAAAGGAGTCAATTACACAGAATTTCAGGCAAGCAGATGGTTTCTATCAATGGTTCCTAAACTATGTTTTGCAAAGTCACAATAAATTGTCTACAGCTGGCCCATTGAACCATATTATATTTGCAACATTTTCAGCTGCAAACGCATGGCAATTTACAAAAAGTTCTGAATGCTAATAGTGACTCATTGCTCAAAAAAATTTGGAAACCCCTGTCTTTCCAATTTAGAAATCTGAAAGTATCTCATGGATCATATTTTGACGTGCACATTTTAATACAGGCTAAACTGAAATGGCTCTTGCTTTACTAAAGCTAAGATCTTAAGCAATGTGTGTTTTCACATGGAAAAAGGATCATTAACTTTTATCTACCACACCGTTACATAGTTTACCATTACTAGCAGAACGAGAATGTTTTGGCTTCTTCATTCCTAGAGCTTCCTTCAAATATTCCGGAGTGCTACTAGAAATGTTAGTCCGCATATGCCCCATGTCAACTTCTGATTTCAGAGGATGGCTCATTCCTGCCAACAAAAATGGAACAAAAATGCAAAAATCAGGGATAATTGTGAATTAAATTTGTGGATTTATTCTGAGCAAATGAAACATAGGAAGCTCCAGATGCTGTTAATTATTCCCTCCATAAATTCCAATGCTCAAGATCAGAGAATTCCAACCACCCAAATAAATAATAGTGAAATTACTTTCTATGTAGCCTATAATCAAATACAAATCTATTTTTTAAGAGTTTATATGTTAAGCTGCCCACAACACTGAATTTTACCCACATATGCATATAAAGTTTCTATACTAATACCTTGTTTCAGTGATCCCAGCCACATCTGCCTTGGGTTTTTTACAGCTGCACTCTCGAGACGTGCACTGCCTGTTCCCTGCAGAGATCGCCAAACTGCAGCTTTTTTAGGATATAGTTGTGTGCTAGAGCTGTATGGAGACTCTAAAACAAAAGAAACTATATCAGCATTCCCTTAAAAAGCTCAAGGTCACAAAAATTCTGTCTCGTACTTCAAGGTTCCCAGACACAGTCCTATTACCTATAAAAACAGAATTTAACACCATACTACATACTGCCTTATGTAGAGCAATGGGACATTCACCTAAAAACAACAACAAAAAAATCACGATAAAGAAAAAAAACAATCCCAAAAAATGAAGAGGCTTAGAAAGAGGCATAGTGACAGTAATATGACTCAACGCATGTAGAATTATTTACATGTACAGTTTGGATAGACATCCTTAAGATACCTGCATGTTTAAATTCATACACTAAAGTGACCTCTCAATGAATGTATACAAAAATGTCTTGTTAATGAGAAAAATACATACGGCTAAACACACAGAAGTAACCCTATAGCTACTAATCCGCTAGCAATTTTCTTGCAGTAATCAAAGAACAGAATTGGTCTGATGCAATTGCTGGAGAGCCTCTCACTTTACGACTTCAGGTATGGTAGTCAGATTCAAACACTGACACTAATTCCACTTAAAATTATTAGTACAGATGTACACTATACCGGCTAACTAGTTAGTCTTCAAATTACCAAGAGAAGTACAGTAGTAAGTAATGTCACAAACATTGTAGTTGAAATTAAACAGCTATTTTAAATTCCATCATTTAGGCAAGAAAAGGGATTTCAGGAAAAGAAAGTAGGTAGATGTACATCTACCAGAAGAACATACCTAAAGCAAAATTTAAAAGTGCAATGTTTTGTTTCTAACAAATTACATAATAATCAGCAACACTTCGAGGTAAAGTCTTCTTTGAAACATTCACTGGAAGTATAAAAAGGAAGGTAAATGGAAAAGTACATACAACTCAGAAAAATGGACAAAACTCCACATTAAATCTGCAGATCTAATAATAACATTGTACTTCTAAGGTCATGTGAAAGCAAAAACCCAACAAATGAAACAGAGACCTGCTTAATCTACAAACATCGGTATCTACTGGATGGTAGGCAGCCCCAGTAATTCTAGATCTTCTACATACCAAGTATCAACATTTCTCCAAAAAGACAAAGGGAAAAAGAAATTCAGAATGCTTGCCATTAGAAGAGATAACAGGAGAAGAAAGTAGTTTATGCTGGAGAATCAGAATTACAACTAACCCATAAACTTCAATATTTAGCTTATAAAAGCCTAACTTCACAGGTTACAGAACAAATCTCAGACAGGTGTGTTCTGCACACACCAGTGAGTAATTTTAAAGATAATAATAAGATGTTGTTTCAAGAAAATCTTCCAGTTCCTGTGTTGCACAAATCTACCTTGCTCTGCAATAACTGAAGCAGAAGAAAAACATTTGGAACACTTACTTGGTGACTTTGGAGGCTTGTGAAAAATTTTCTTCTTTAACTTCTGGAAGAGAAAAAGAATTTTTTATGTATTTAAAATATTGCACTCTTCAAAGATTTCAGCATATAATCTCAAAACTTGCTTCAATCTCCATTTTGTATGAAAAGCACTTGTTCTAATAACACAACCTTCTGCATAGAAAATAAAAATAGAAGCATTAAGTATATGCAGATTTGGCCACAGCAATGGTCACCAGAATTAAGGTGGTGCTCACTGAAGTTTTATGCTACAGATAAAAAGTAGTCTATTCATGCTCAGAACACTACGACCTTCCCCATCAGTATTAAATACGAGTAGCAGCAAATTCAAGACTATCACAGAGTAGAGGCTGATCTGTAGAACCATTTAGCTAAGGGAAAGACTTATTCAATTCCATCAAAACTCTGTAAAAGGATTACTCAGGTCCGCAACTTGATAGAACAGCAAAATGAAGCCAAACATCATTTGCAGCCCCCAGTGCTGAGAATTTAGAAGCCAGAATTACATCAGGAATTAGAGGAGGTTTTTGAATCAAACTATGCTGCAATAACATTGTTAGCTCTCCTCTCTGAAGGGCATCTTATCGACCAGGAGGCACCATGTGTGCAAGAACACGCCGAGAGGCCTTTTAAGGCATTCACCTGCAGCGTGCCAGTAATAAAACTCACCATTTCTGTATCTGATCCACAGGTTATCACAGACATGCTGTCATCTCCCTGGGAAATAGAGACATTAACTGTGACATTTCCTACTAAGTAATCGGTTATAATATACACTTCCAGAAAACTTTATATCTTGTTACTGTCACAACAAAGTTTGAGTGAAATAAATTAAAATGGTAAACGTGTCACTACTATTGCAAAAAACAGCATCATTTGCTCTGACACAAACATTCCGTGTGATAGAGTGCAAGTCGTTTCAGACTCGAGCCACAGAGGCTTATGTACTTCAGCGCACAGCATTACAACAGCTGAACCCTCGGGTGCCCCATCTTTCACGGTGCTGGTTCTGCATGAATTTTTCCACCAGTAAGAGTTAAGCAGCAACTCATCCAACCGTCTCCTTCCTCGCTTACTTGTTCCTACCCTTGCTATGCTATGCAAACATTCAGTAAACTCAACTGGAGAAGCGATCAGGCTAAAGATAAAACCCCAAACCAAGGAATCAGAAGTGGTTAATTCTTCCTCAGATTGAGTTCACAAGTTTCCCTGCTTCTCAAACATAAGCATAGCCGCAGCAGAAGGAAAATTTCCATTTTGCTTTCAAATTATCTGAATGTATCCTGCCCTCACCGAAAGAACATGTTCTTTTACTGCTGACTCCATGGCGCTCACAGCTGTGGCACCATTCTTTGGACACATGAGGATCTATCTCTGTAAGAGGCAGGGCAGGGTAAAGCATTTTTGAGAACTCTGGCTGACAGAACAGGAGCTGGGAATGAAAACAGAGCAGGTAAAACAGCTTTTTGTGCTGGCTGAGAGCAAACGGGTATACATCTCACACAGCATGCCGTACAGTTTTTAATTTCCGGAGGCAATGTTCCTTGCAGCGCACTGATTATTTTTGTTATTTTAAGGCCTTTTTATCACTCTGGGAGATCTCTCTACCTAACTGCAGCTATCGCATTAGGAATCAGAGAACACGGAAGGTGCCCAGGCCTGATAGGAGATGGTAAACAACAAAACATTCACCAGGATATAAACATGCAATAACAAAACCACCACGGTCCTTGGAAACTTTCAGAGTCCCTTTGCTCTTGCAAAACAGGCCCAACAAGAGCCACGTACCACAGAGAACATGGTGGCTCCCAGCAAAGGGCCTCAATACCTCAATCTGGCTGCCGAGGCGGGGGGGGGGGAAACAAACGCTAAACCCCCCCGGCCCCCCCTGGGTCGTGCTATCGGCCAGCCAGGGAGATACAGGCAGAAGGCAGAACCCCGCGGGCTACAGACGGAATAAGCCGTCCTCCTCCCCCTCCTAGCCACCGCCTCGCCGGCCTGGCGAGTCCGAGGGGGCTTCAAGGCTTTGCCCCGGCCCCGCGGGAGCGTTTCCCGGGTTGAGGCAGGCCCGGGGGCTGAGCCGCCACCGCCGCCGCCCACTCCTTACCAGCTCCCCTTCCGCGGCCGCCTCGCCGGCCCCCCGGGCCATGGCGGGAAGGTGTCGGGGAGGCCTTAGGGGGTGGCAAGGCGGCGAGGGCCACCTCAGGCCATGGCGCCCGGCTCGGGGCAGGGGGCGGCCCAGGCTGAGCGCCGGCCTCCCCCTCGCGGCACTTCCGGGTTGCGGTAACCATAGCAACCAGCCGCGCGGCGGCGGCACAGCGGCGCCTGCGCAGAGTAACGGGGAGGCGGGGCGCCGCCCCGGCAGCGGTTCCGCCGTCGCCTGCGAGCGCAGCCGGGCGGGCCTCGGCCTTGCTGCGGAGCGCGAGTGCCGCCAAGCGGCCTCGAGAGGCAGGAAACCCCGGCGGGCTGCGGAGGAGCAGGGCCGGCTGCGCTCCGCCACCCTACCGGCAGCGCCGGCCTCTGAGGGCGCTCGGGCCACGCCCCCACTTTTGCGACACTCGCTTTGCGGCCGCGGCCCGCAAGGTGGGTCTCTCCCGGTTCCGGGGTCGCCCTCCGCCCCCGGCCATGTCCGCCCAGAAGTCGCGGTTCATCGCCCGGGCCCGCCGCCGTTTCGCCATGACCCGCGAGTGCTCCCTCCTGCTGCCCCGCGTCTGCGCCGCCCTGGCCGACCCGCGGCAGCCCGGCTCCGACGACACCTGTCTGGAGAAGCTGCTCGACTGGTTCCGGAGCCTGACGGAGTTCGGTGAGTGCCCGTCGCTGGCAGGGCCGGCCCCCAGCCCCGGTGACCGGCAGGGGCTTGTTCGAGGGGGAGGGAGGCCTGCAGGCCGGGTCGCTGGGGGAAGCTTTCCTCAGAGGTGCTGTTCCCTCGGTGACATCTGAACACGCTGTTTAGTACTTGAGGCCTGTACCTGGGCTTGGGATTCAGGTGAACCCAGATTTGTCCCTAACAGTTGTGAGAGATTACACTTAGCTCGGGCAAGCACCTTAGAGTTTTGAGAGAGTGTCGTGGTTTGGGCTGGACTGGCCACTGAATGAATGACAGATGCTCTCAAAGTCCTGATAGCGACCCTCTGTTTTCTGGCTTCTCCTCGGGCAACACCCGGTCGCTAGATCCTACCGTGAAGCTGGTGCAGGACAACCCTTGTCTGACAGAGTTCATCACCTCCGTGCTGGCGCTGCCAGAGCCCAGTCCAAGCATCCTCTCCTTTACTCTGCGGTTAGCTGGGATACTTGCCGCTTCTGAAAACCGCTTCCAACGCTTGCAGGTGAGTTGGCTACCCAGGTATCTGCTGCTACATGTCTGTTTCCTCCTATGTGGAGGACACCTGAAAACGTACGTATTCTGCTTATAAAATTTCTGGCATACATCGAACAACTCAGGAAAGAGTGATATGATAATGAGGACCTACAGTCATACCATTCCTTTTCAGTTCTCATGTAAAGCTGCTGTCTTCTTACTTCTGTCTTGCCACAGTAGTACTATGAATGCTAATATGTAGTGCTTCTCATTTTCCGTTCAAAACAGTAGATGGGATAATGCTATCTTACAGCAGTCATTGCCAAATATTGTATCCCTGGACAGATCCTGTAGATTTAAACTGCACCAACAGATGTAGTTTTTGCTACATACTAGGTTGACAGGAAATCCCTGATTCCCTGCAAAAAATGAGGGAGCTTTTTAAAAGCCTGCTTTCTACAATAGAATACATTTATAGCACAAAACTGAAAACCCAGAAAGCTTTGAGGGACATGCATGCAACTGCATAAAGCAGTCTGATGGAACCGATGTATACATAAGTTGTTCCTAGCATCTTAAAAACAACAATTTTGTTTTTGAACACATCTATTGCTTAGTCCATGAAAGAGACAGATGTTGAGTTTAAGCATGAGATTCTGAAAATTTTCTATTTTAGTGATACTTGTAGTAAGAGGAGGTTTCACTACAGTATTGATACTTCTGACTTGGATGACAGAGCAGCCTCTCCACTCCCCTTGAGCCTCTTTGCTTGCTGTTTACTCTGTGTCTTCTCCTTTGGCTTCAGCAGGACAAGCTGTTGGTCAGGCTCTTTGGCACGGATGGGCCTCTGAGCAGCGCAGTGTGGGAAGATGCGTCTGTGCGAAGTGGCTGGGTGGAGGGTGTGCACAGCATGATGCATCACCAGCCTGCCCTCTACTTCCTCTGCAATGGTGGTGAGTACTTCTAGGACTGGGAACTCCCCAAATCCTCTGGGTCTTTTCCATTCCAGTCTGTTGCTCAGATGTCAAATGAGACAGGAGTTTTCATTTATTTAAGATAAAAATAAGCCATTTGTCAAGAACACTGAAGTTGTTGAAAGATGGTGGGGGTTTTGTTGAATTCATTATGCATTTAATTTTTTTTTTTCCCCCCCAAACACTGAAGATATTTAGAGGGGAAAGGGGCACATCTTACGAAACAAATGATAAAAATAGCTTATTAAAAGCCTTCTGTATTCTTATTTATAACTCTTACTAAAAGGTACATTTCAGTATGATTTTAGTGCAGAAAAACTAACAAGGGGCTCATTTATCTCTTAATACTTGCACACATTTGCAGTCCTATTGTTGTTACGCAGGTACGTAAATTCTGCTGTTAACGCTAACTTTAGATCCCATGTACAGAGGGGCCTACAAGACTGGATCGGTATTAATGTGCAGCACGTGCTGCTGTCCATGTAATGGAAAAGTAGTCCTATTGCTGCCCTTTGTGTTTTTCCTACTGGTTGTGTGCAGAAATGGTACAGGCTTCTTCCACAAGTACATAGTGAGTGTGCTGTCAACTCTCCTAATGTTACTAATGTTATATTGAAGTCCTCTTCTGTTCCTGAGCTATTAAAACACCCGAGGATCTGAACACAGTTTTACTTTCCTCTTTTGTTTGCTTTTTGTTTGTTTGTCATTAAGGACTGGCTGACTTTGAAATGCCATAGAGACTACAAAATAAAGTATAAATCCCCACACACACCATTTAAAGCTGTGTGGTACTTAAATTAGAATAATATATGGCTGGAATGCAACAAGGCTCCACCTCACAATAGGAAGGCTGTTGTTTTTCCCTCCAGTGACTTGTTTTGTTTTCACACAGGAGGCATAGATGTGATCTTCGCTCTGCAAGGGGATCCCAGTCTGTTTGTGGCTTCAGCTGCCAGTCGGCTTCTGGTGCACATGCTCATTCTCTCTGTAGAGTCTGAAACAACCAAACCGCTCAGTACAAAGGACTGTGACTGGCCAGCGTGTGCCCAAGTGATTATAAAGCATATAGAAGATTCCCTTCAGTCCAGCTCTGCCTCTCACATCGAGCAGTCATTAAAACTGTTAACTAGTTTGTTTGGCAGTTGTCGTGCTACGTGGACTGAAGTACTGTGGTTAGGAATAGCAAAGCAAATAGAATCCTTTTTGACGGAAGAGACTGTTCAAGCACAGCACATGCTGGCGAATCTTTTGCTTAACATGGCATGGTAAAGATCTTCTGGGACCTTGGATCTAGTGCTGAGATCCATCTGTTTTCCACCATCTAATAGGATGTATTACTTACACTTTTTTCTTCTCAGGTCCCCTGTGTTTTGTGACACTGAAGGCGGTTTTTGGGCATTAGTGACTTCTGCTCTGGAACACTTAACCCCAGTACAAGCGGGTCCTTTGGCAGTGGGAATTCTGAGGCTCTACAAATGGTAGGAGTTACTGCAATGAAATTTTTGCACTCTGCAAATGTTTCTGTACTAATATTTCTGGTGTCTTTCCAAGAACTGTTTTTTTCCTCACTGCATTTCCCACTACGTTCCTTAATACGTAAGACTGGTTGGCAAGAACTGTGCCGGTAGCTAACAAACTTCAGACACTGACAGTAAGAATAATACAGTTTCAAAGAGAGAGGAATGAAAGGAGCCAGTATCATGTTTATGTGTATACATTTGCATCTTACCTACAGCCAGCCAATTTCAGGAAGAAATACTGCCAAGGTTGTTTAAGGTGGACACAATTTGACTGCCTGTCAAATCCAGTAGTCTGTTCACTTTTCTCTTTCACAAAAACAGTGACTAGTATAAGAGCTTTCACTGCTGTCCAGCAGAAGTGTGCATCTGGAGACTCTGTCAACAGGTGTAGAACAGCTTAGGTTAGAGGGAACCTGTAGAAGTGATCTAATTCAACCTCTTGCTCAGTGCAGGGCTAACTTCAAAGATAGATCAGGTTGCTCAGGGCCTTCACTGTTCAAGTTTCAAATATCCCCAAGGATGAGTATTCCACAGGTTCTCTGGGAAACTTCTAGTGCTTAACCCCTTTCATTTCACTGTGAAAAGTATTTTCTGTATATCCAGTTGGAATATACCCTGTTGCAATTTAAGATTCTTGTCATCTTGTGGACCTCTGAGAAGTCTGCTGTCTGCGTCTTCTCTGTAACTCCCCCTTAGGCAGTGAAAAAGCATCAGGAAATCATCAGATATTAAACGAATACAGCCCATATGGATACTGATTTACAGGCTAAGTAATGCCTCTGTCTTAAGATACAAGGGCGCCATTTTGTTGACAAGAAATGCTTGTCTGTAAACCCCCTTCTTACACGCAATCCCACTCTGCATAGCTTGATAAGGCTGCTTATAAATTCCAGAGCCCTTTCTCCTCTGCTTTCAGTTAGCCAGGGAAGCTTGGAAGAAGGCCTGAATTGTGATAATACTTACGGTACTCTTGTCATTGCTGGCTTGTTTAAAAGCCTGCGTGAAAAACATTATTCTGCTCAGCACTGAGGGGCAGATGTTTGGGAAGGAATTGAAGTGTTCTTGTTTGGTAACTGCTGTTTCCTCCTTGAAGCCCACAAGATGTGAGGATTCAGGCACTGACTGTTCTACTTCAGCCAATGGACTGTATTTTGAGAGCAGCCTCCCAGCCTCTGGAATATGCAGGTACAGTTGTGATAGAAAAGTTAGAGGCTAGTCTGCTTGCCAGTGTTTTAAGTGTCTGGTGCAGACAAAACTGGAGGAGGAAGAGTAGAAGTAGTCAAGGACAGTAGCAGTGTTTGTGGTGAAGTGCAGCATCCTACTGACAGTTGCATTTGAAGGGATATTCATACTATACATATACGTACCTGCATATCTTGATTAACTTTAAAGATCGCAGTCCTTTGTATTCATTAACAATGTAAGCTCTTCCCTCCTTTGGTCCTCTAGGTTTGCTGGATGAGTCTGTTAGTGATCCCGCCACTGTTGAAAGTCTTCTGTCCTCCAAGTCATCTTGTGCTAGTCTCCTGTGTCAGACCCTCGCTCATCTGGAGGAGCTGCTGTCTCTGGTAACATTCAGAGAAGGAAAAAAAGCCTGGGAATCAAATTGGTCCTTGAAGTGTTAAGATCGGTTGCAAACTTTTGCAGTAGACCTTAACAGAAAGCGGAGAGGAGTTGACAGTGAGGACTTCTATACATTAAAGAGATCTAGCATAGTAGACTCCAAACAGGAAAACAGAGGAATACTGAGCCTTGTATAGAGGGACTGTACTTACTTTTAAATCCATCTTCACAGGCTTTGTTACCATACCTTACTTCTGCTGCAATTACTGCTCCGGTGAAAAAACATAAATTGAACTGCTTTCGCAAGCAGTGAGAAGAATCTCCTTCCATCTGTGGAATAGTTCTTGGGAGAGAGGAAGATGTTTGTAGTTATTAGCATTATTGTGCCTTAAGAACACATTATAAATTGCAGTTTTTGCTGCCTCCTGGCCAAAAACTCCTGCTCTGTATGCACGCTTGAGACTTTTGCTGGAAACTTTTTTTTTCTTTCTCCCCTCCCATTAGATTTATTTGCCAGTGGAGTTACCCTATACATCTTTGCTACGCTCTCTTATGACAATATTACAATTCTGTAATGGCTTCCTGAATCCAGCTTCTCCTCTGGGAAGCATGATAAGCCGAATCTTGATCAATTGCTTCAGAGTACAGAGGTCAGCTCTTGATGTCCTAGCAGCACTCTCAGAGCGAAAAGGCGAGTTCATCTTTCCACTTTATTTATTTCTTTTTTTTTTTTAAGTTTGGAAATACTTGACTATTCTGTAGTTGCAGAATTTTTCATTCCCGTTCACTGTTCTTTCTGAATGAAGACTACTACTTCCATTTCTGAAACTTGTTCATTTTTTTCAATTCTTGCTACTGTTTTAGCTAACCTTACTTTCTGTTGATGAGCTAGGGCAGGTAATGCTGTAACTGAAAAGGTTTTAGTGGTTGTGAGAAATTGGATGTTTCTCCTTTACTCTGAGGACTGTACTAGCTTTCTTCTCCAAAACAGTTTTACAGTCCTGTGTCTTTCTGTATTTCAGCAGTTGAACTGTGATTCAACTGCTCTTTCTCTCAGTGTTGGTCCTTCAGTTTTGTTTTCTGTGTTTCAGGCTGTGACACGCTCATAGGAAGTCTGTTTGATGTCCTTCTGGCATACCTGGAGAGTCCAAACACCAGCCCTACTGTGAGTGTAGAACTAAGGAGAGATCCAAGTCTATTAGCTTGCCCCAGTGGGATGTAGTTCTGAGAAATTGTCTGACAATTAATTGTTTCTTAGCACAGTTTGTATTAGAATATGTAGGAGACTTGTCTTGGTTCTGGGTGGCTTGCAGGAAACAGCTAAAATTCTAATGAGTGAGTAACTGACCAATACATTGAGTCTTCTTGAAAAAGATAGGAGCCATCATATCTAAGAGTAGCACCACCATACTCAACTTGATGTGGCCCTTAAGTATTGAATTCTTTGCGTTAAGGGTTTTTTGTTTTCTTGCTTTGGCTTTTTTTTCCCCCCGAACGACTCTGACAACTGCAAATCAAAAGCTGGAGGTACTAGAACTAAGCTGAGAACAGGCATTTTCTAAGTGTTTGTTAGAAACATTATATAAGCACCATTTATTTGTAGCTTACTTCTTAGTAAGAAAGCATATGTACTTTTTTACTTTGAGAATTTCTCTGTAAGTTTGAGGCTACAACAAATTTTACCTAGCATAAAGGCAACAATGCCTCCTCCTGTAGTATAGTAAATCTGCTTTATATTGCTTCAGGTTCTAAAGAAAACATTTCAGGCTACATCCAAGTGGTTGGTGCGCTTGCATGAACTGTCCTGCTCCAACAGCCAGTGGCAACAAACCGAGAAGATTTTGGAAGGTAACGAAGTTACTCAGGTTGGGACAAACAGCAGCTGGTGGCATATATGAAATCTACTGTTGCCTATGTTTCCTGCCCAAAGCACTTGAGATTAATTTGTTCACAATTACGTTGAATTTAGATTTAGCTGCCCAAATAGTGCTTTGAAGAACTCTGGGAGAAGCACACAGCAGCAGCAAAAGGAATTGCATCAGATAAAGTGATAGAGAGGTTGTACAGTGATTGCTTCAGTAAGGCTTATTTCCTTTCATGTCCATTCAGGCTTGTCACTTTGCTTTTTATAGATGTGTTTCTGGTGCTGCAGAAGCGTTTGTGCAGTCCTTGCTGGGAAGTAAGAGATTCTTCTCTGGAGTTCCTGACTGTCCTGATTAAATGCTTGAGAGGTAGGCACAGAGATTTAACAGTTCAGATTGGAGGAGTATTTCTTTTAACGTTATGAAAGTCAGTCAGGCTTCTGAAGCATCCTCTGACCTATAACTGGAGGAGTAAGAAAGAAGCATCAAGACTTTTACTCTTAGATCATGATCAAAAGCTGACAAAAAGATTAATAAATCTCTCTTTTCTGTTGAACTCAGATTGCTGTGCCCTTCTTAATGGCAGTTTTGGTGTGTTAAACTGAGGGATGTTGAGATAGACATATATGTTGAGACATGTATGTGAAGGCAGGTGACTGCTTAATAGCAGATAATACTTTCCCATTTTTCAGTTTGCTCTGCAGTGGAGTCTCTCTGGTTTCACTCAGCAGAGTGGGGGCTGGGATTTAGGAGGCTAAAAGCCTAGATCTGCTTTGTGTGCTTTGGATTAATTACCAATTTTCCACTTTACTGGTAGCTCTGGCTTTGCAGCAGGTAGTACTAAGGCATTGTTAACTGTCCTACAGTAGCTCTGCAATGTTGGAAGAAAGGGGGATGTTGTCTACTACTGTTGTCCTCAGGTCACAAGGGACGTACCCAGCACACTCAGCTGCATTAGCAGTTTACCCTGCAACCCCTCTCAGTGCTGCAGTTGCATTCTTTTTCTTTGACATATGCCTTGACAACAAGAAAGGAAGAGTATTTTTTCCTCTTGTAAGCAAAGGTGTAAGTTTGATGAGGCTGAAACCATGAACCTGCTTGCCTGGAGAAAGTTTTTCTTGCTGCTAGAAAAACTGTAAATGGATTTTTCCAAGTTCTAGTGTCTAGCGGGGCTTGACTGAAAGTCACCAAGCTGCTGGAAAAATGTAGAGCCTGGCACAGAGCATCTGTGCTCCTGCGAGCAGCTGCCTTGTCTCTGCAGTGGCTCAGCTCACTGGCAGCTGTCCCTGCAGTCAGTGGGCATCCTTGTATGACGCAAAGAACTGTTTGCACTGGAAACAGCTTCATGATCGAAGAGAATAAAGCCTCACTTCTTTGGATTGATGTCTTGTTTACAGACCAGGATGAGTTCAGGCAGTCTCTCCTGTCTTCGGAGGTGCCGAGGCTTACAGAAAATCTTCTTGAGGATCCAGAAAGTTATGTGCGAGCGAGTGCTGTGACTGCTGTGGGACACTTGGCCTTCATTACTTACTTTGCTCCAGAGTCACCTGTCATAGGGAACCAGTACAATAAAGAGGTATGATGACTTTGTGCAGCCCACTGCAGAATCAAGCAGAACTACACATCAGTTTACTCCTGTACTGCTTATAACTTTTTTCACAAGTTATCTGCAGTCTGTCTCATGCAGGCAGCTTTCCCAACCAGTAATGAAGAGACTAGATTTTTTTACTTCAGCTGTTCGTGTTTCCTTGCATGTTCCTCCCCTCATTGTGCTTTCTCTTTGTCTTTTTACATTTAGAACACTGTAGCAAAGCTTCAAGAAATCTTGTCAACGGACCCAGAGGGCTTTCCTAGGAGGGCTGTGATCAGCATCTTCACCAAGTGGCTGAGACAAGGCTGCACAGGTCAGCTGGAAGATACAGAGCAGTTTGTCTCTAGAGTGATCCAAACTGTGGAGCGTGACTTAGACTGGGAAGTCAGACTTGGTGGTTTGGAACTGGTTGAAGTTTTCTGTAGTCAAACAATTTGCCAGCTTGGCCTTCCTAAATGCTCGTATGTTCCTGTCTCATCTGCAGTCACTAGTTCCATTCATCAGAATGAGTCGCTGCAGATATTTTGCCGAGCAAAACTGTTCAGCTTCTTGTTTCAGTCTTTGTGTGACTGTGACAAACCAGTAGGTCAGAGAGCCTGTGATATACTGCTTGGCTTAAGAGGCAATTTCTCTCCAATTAGTACCCTGAAGGATTCACAAGGGACTGAAGAGTCACCCGCAGGACAGAGCATTGCCTGGTTACAAAGGACACTAAGGCAGGGTTCTCTGGCCCAGAACTTCCCCACAGATGGTGGTAATAGGGTAGATTTTGAAGATCCAGAGAGCATGATGCTAGCTTTGGGTACAGTAGACTTAGAAGAGCTACATGATGAGCTAAATAAAAGTAGTGACCATGTGGAGAAAAGCCCTCAGTCCCTTTTACAGGACATCCTTGCTACTGTGGGGACCATAGAGGAGAATGAAGCTGACTGTTACTGAAAACATCTGCTCTGAGGGAGCAGGGCTTAAGGAGTTTTCTTCTGGAGGAGAATTTTTTGCTACCAGTCATGAAGTCGTCTTTTTATGCTCTCTCAAGAAAGTGTTATGCTGAACAGAGAAAAGGATCGTTTCATTAGCTGTTAAAAAAAAAAAATAAATCTTTGCTTTAATACTGATGAATTTTTTTGTTAAAAGTGTAGACTCCAATAAACTGTGATTTGTTTTTCAAAGTGAACACATTAAGAAATGCAGTTGTTTAAGTCCTATGTCACTTAAGAAAGCACCAGGACCATGCCTACACAAGGAAATATTTTTAAAAAACAAAACAGTAACTGAAAACAAGTTGTTGCATTCTCCTTTTAGAGCCAGAGTAGCTAAAATTCATGAAGACTGGTTTTAAGGGACACTTGTTTTGACCATGTCCGTATCTCCATTCTAAAAACAGAGTTCTTGAGTTCCCTGTTGCATTTTTGAGGTCTAGAGCAGACGGTTGCATTTAAGGAGTCAAAAGCTGATCATACTTAACATTACAAACTTTCTTTTATAGATAACATACTTGTTTGATCTCAGGAGTCACTAAAAAGCTGACTTTGTTTTTAATTGAAGCTAGAAGCAATTCCATTTTGCTGAATTTTTCAAGTGCTCCTATTCTCCATTCCTAAAGAACTAGGATAGCTTCTAACTAGTAAGAAAAACTGGCGCCTGCAGCTTTTTCATGATGAAAATAGGTTTACTCTTAGCTTTGGTAAACAATTAGAAAACAGCAGCTATAGTGCTAAGGGCAACACTGTTTTCTGAGAAAACATTACCTGTTTCCTAAAAACTCAGGGAAGACGGTGGTGTGCAACTTACTCTAATGTCTTGCCATGTGCTAAGCAGCTTTCTGAAACCTAAGGGGGGAGGAAAAAAAAAAAAAAAGTGTATCTTTACGAGTAGGTCAAACGAGGTGTTACTCAGCATCCTTTGTACTCCTGCAGCCCGTGTAGAAGGCAGGAACACAACGCTCATTTTTAGGCTAATGGAGGCTACAGCATCTAATGCAGTGTAAGAACTTCTGCAGTCTCCCTCAGTATTACCCCTGCAGCAGTGCAATGGGGTGAGATGTAGTTCGAATTTCTTACTGCTGAGGCTGAAGATTTACTTTATGCCTTTTAATGAAGTCAGCACACTTACCTCTCACTCTGCGCACAGCTTCATGTATGACAGAGCCCTCGGGTGTTGTACTAGCAGCTGTTATTAGGAGAAAATAGCTCTGCCTCTGATACACCATTCTACCTGAGCAGGGTCTACACCTGGCAAAAAGACAGAAGATATTAAAAATCAGGCCTTTTCCTGCCACTGCATTTTTCTCAGAAAGGGTTAGAGAGAGAGAGAAGGGATTTGCTTTTAAAGAAGTGCAGATTGTGTGTGTAGTTCTAGCAGTCCTGTCTGGTGAAGGGATTATAGTTCCAAAACTAGCATTACATATTGGCAATAGTACAACATGCTCCAGGAAAGGAGACAGGAGGTTGCTGGGTAAACATCTTCCTCCCGTTCAGCACTAGAATTCTTGTGATTTCAGGGCTGTGCAGGAATTATTCAAGTATCAGCAAATTGAAAGAGTGACTTGTTACAGAAGGAAAACTCCACTGCTTATTACTGAGGTCTCTTGACTCCCAGACCTATTAGTTTTTAATGGGACTTTTTTTCTTTCTATATCAGCTGGGGTGATGGTGACATTGTTATGTTTATATTGTTAGCCTAATTGCAGTCCAAAGTCTTGTTTATATACACGATGCTTGTACACTAAACACCCAATGTACAACAAACTGGGAGGGCTCCTTATCTTTAGAAGGGGATTAAGGACTCCTTTCATCTTTCATTAAAAACACGTCTTCACCTCCAGCAATTAGGTGACTTAGTGCTGATTTTGTACTTCTCTCTTCCGCGTTCACTACATTGCCTTACTTTGCTTTGTCTGCCGCTCTAGTGACAGTAGAGGGTCTTATTAACACTGAGATTCTTGGACTGACATCCCACACCTGATAATTGGGAGAAACATGAAGAGTTGTGAACATCTGAGCAGTGTGAGGAACAAGTACCAGGAAATAGAGAGATCATGGAGATGAAAGCAAAATAAAAATCTCATGTTTCTTTCCATAGAAAGCGATGGCAGTGGGTCTCGCGAGATGAAAATTTAGCTACTGAATTAGTAAACACACCAACAGCTAATGTGAATCATCCATCATGCTGGGAAGCTGTACCTTCTATAGGATGCCCGTCTTTGCACACTGTGAAGTGGGGTAGGGCTTGTATGTGAGTTCTTACTTACACTGCTAACTCATTTTCAGCCCACTTCTTACCTACCAAAGCTTTTTTTGCAGCTCCACAAGATCCTTAGAGCCACACAGCTGTCTGCTGGGTTAAGAATTTACACCATGTGGTATGCCTTGCCAAGGAGTTGTGGTGAGGGTTTAACTCTCAAGGAGACAGTCCTAAGAAGCAGACTTGCACTAACGTGCACACTGAGCATTCACTTCAACAAGTGCTATTGCTGTGTTGCTACTCACCACTTCACAGCCTGACACCAGTAGTCCCTCCATAAACACTACACACCCAGCTCGCTCCTGTCCAAGGAGCATGGAGAAGGGGGTGGGCTGCCAGGCCTTCCATTACAGACACAGAGTTCAAAGCTGCCTTTTTAGGATGGATTTCTGTGGAAACCGCTGCTTTCACACCATCGGTGCTGGAGCTGTGTATGGTTCCTGCAGGAGGCAGGCACCACCGAGAGAGTTTTTCCGACGCACTCACTACAGCTGATGTCAGCAAAGACTGTGGCCGGACATGGGCCTCATTGAAACCAGAAGCACCAAGGCTCAGGACCATCATTTGCTTTAGTGTGGGCTGTGGATGGCAGGTAGGAGCAATGCAATCGGTATCAACGCAGAACATCACAGATGAGAAAAACATGTTTCCGACGGCTGGTACTGTGAAAGAAGATGACAAAGCTCTTTATCTGCACAGGGGCAGTGTAAGGTCTGTTGCCTGATCTGTACGCAGGTACGAAACACCTAGAGTTGCTTTCAACACATTTCAACAAAGCTCTGAACTGCTCAGACTCAAACAAACACAGGAGAGAATAAACATCTTTGGCTCAGCCCTACACTAGCAACCGCTTTATAAAAGCTGCCAAAAGAACGGCTGTTAATTTTCTCTTTTAATACGCTGGACATTTAAAATCCAAAGAATATTCTTTGCCTAATTATACTAATTGCACAACTTAGTCAAAAAAGGGCCATAAATGTCTAAGGCTGTTGCTTTAGCTTAGATATATGTGATCTGTGATTATAGATCAACTCATGCGTATCTTTGCAATTTCTTTTGTCCGTCTCTAATAAAGCTTGCTCTACCTTTCAATACATATTCATCAAGGCTTCTAAAAAACCACCGCGTGTTAGAGAGGAAACTCATCAACCAACTTCACTGCAGAAGTTCTCAGCCTTTCACAATGGAAAAATACATCAGCAGCAGCACCTCTGTAGTCTGTGTCATTTCCCTTTAGAGCACGGGGTTTTGTCCTCTGCCGGGAAATAAAGCACCACTTAACAGGGCCAGACCTCAGCCTGCGTCAGACGCGCTCCTCCACAGACAGGACCTTGCAAGCCAGCGCACAGAGAAATGGAAGGACTTTCTTTCAAAGCAGCGGTGTGTCTGTCTGAACAAGGTGGAACGCAGCTGGTGATGTACAGCTCCAGCAAAAGCATCCGGGGCTCTGCAAACACACATCATGGGCACGCTTATACCTCATCCCCAGACGGAAGGGGAAATGAGCCGTCCACATCGAGAGTCCCTGCAACGCTACAGGTGCAGTCACACAACTGTTTCAGATAAAGCAAAATAAAGCCAAAGAAAACAGTATTTCTAGCTGTAATACCAATACTGAGTCTCCGCTTAGCGCAGGAGCTTCATGTGTTTATTTACTGTAAACATAGAACAGGGCTGGGAAGATGCCTTTCACACAGCTGCCTCCCAAACAAACCCTCCCAAACCAAGTTACTCCCCAACTCATTCTGCAGTTGCCAGTTGTTAAACTCCGGGCAAGGGCAGGAACGTGCTGTCTGGGACAGAGGGTGCGTCCACTCCTTTGAGGGACATTGCCCGATTAGACCAGATCAGGTGTAAGGTAAAACCACGACCTTAAACAGCTTCTGTAGAGCGTTAAGACTTGAATCGTGGTAGGACTGCCACTTTTCACTCCTTTTCAGTGCAAGATAGGTGGGAATTACCCTTAAGACACAGCTATACTTTCAGGTCTTCAGTTCCCTCATTTCATTATCTCTTGGTCCTCATATTTGCACTCTCCACCCCATATTCCCTGAGCTTTCAGGCTGGGTCAGTCGAAGGGAGCGGAGAGCTTGTGCTGCTGTGCCTAGGGACATCAAGGCTTGCCTTGGCTGGTCCCTCACCACCACCACCACTACCACACTCAGAGCTTTGGCCTCAAACCAGCTTCTGGACTGGGCTGTGACCAGCATGAAGGAGCTGCAGAGCCAGGTCTGGCAGATGGTGAATCCAGGCTGTACATCTTGAAACACAACTTGGCCCAGCCAAGCCAGCTCCAAAATAAACCCTCATTAAGCTGCATTAGCCATCGCACGTGAAATTCTTCTGATTTAGCCCTTATATAGGCTGGGCAGGGGCACAGGTGAGCCCTGGAGCCCATCGCTCTCAAAAACAAACACCCTTGATGGGACTGATCTTGTGATTACAACTGTCATTACGTGCCAACAACAAAAAAGCTGCAGTTAAAACACAAATGGCAATGGTTGCTAAGTGACAGCATCCATACAGGCTTGTCACAGCCATAAGACAAACAGCTGTGGCTGCACCGCAATCCCATCTTGTCCATGTAATTGAGGATAAAAATGCTGTTTTCATTACTGTCTAGTAACCTTAACTTTGACCTGTCAGAATATTTTATACTTCAGGTTCTGACAAAGAGCCCCGTGAAAACAAGGCTGAAGCCTCCACTGAAACCAGCGGAAGCGAGTTTGATTCAAAATATCTTTAATATTGCGTGCTCTTTCAACATATTTTCCTTCCAGTGAACTAGCGCATAAGACAACAACGCAGCTTTCTTGGCTAAATGGTCCATTTCTGAAAAACAGGGAGTTACATGACAGTATTTTCAGCGAGAGTCATTTAGAAAAAAACAACAAAAACAAAACAACAAACCCAAACCCCAACAACAAACAAACAAAAAAATAAATCAACAAGCCCCCCCATCGATCAGCTTCTAAAGGGAACCTGTGGGCTGTGTTCAACACTGAAGGCTTCTGCAATATTTGGGAAAGATGACAACTTTTTCAAAGCTGCAAACAACATATATCCTTATAAATAAAGCATTTAAGCTGGGACTTTAAAATCACATAAAGCAATGGTTGAGCTGTTAAGGAGTCTGGGATCCAGCAAGGGGCCGCTTGCTCCAGTGGAAGCAGCGGTGGGACTGGGTGGGAGGAAGCCATAGCAGGTACTTAAGCATCATTTTGCCTGGGTGAAGTATTGCAAACCCCTAAAGTAGAGAGACCCTAATTAGCACAAGGGGCAGCTCAATGCAGCCAAGGAAGACAAACCTAAAGGAAAAAAAAAAAAAAAAGTATTGCAACAGGCTGTATGAATATCTTGCTCACCCCACGTACTCTTACACACTGCAGAAAAACATATTTGAGGCTGTGCTGAGAGCAGAGACAAAGGGACAGATCTGTCAACATCCTGTGACCAGATCAGAAGTGACCAGGAAAAGCCACCACCCGGCTGCCAAACGGAGCGAGAAGCGCACAGAGAGGCGTGCAGAGCTCGGCACGCACACACGCCGGCCGCAACGGGAACGCGCGATCTGCACGGACACAGCCAGGCACCTAGACGAGGGATCACCTTCAGCTGCCGCCGCTGTGCGTCTTGGCGTGAAACATCCTACCAGGGCGCGTGTGGGACCACCTTTACCCCAAGCAGCAGTTCTCAGTGACTACTGAAGCTAATTATGCCCTTCCCTAATGAATCCTCTTTTGGCAACATCCACAGAAGCCCCAATTTCCGGTGCCAGGAGTAACAGTCCTGATCCTGCCAACAGTTCTAACGACACACGAGTCGCCAGCGCAGTCAAAGCTCATCCACATGGACAAAACCAACTTAACCGGTGCCTTTGGTCACTATCTCCACGTCAGCATACTAAACACTTCTATTTTGCACATTGTGCCAGAGTAAAACATTTTTTATTTTTTTTTTTTTTACCCCTCTATATATTATCCATAACTGCAGCACTTTTCCTAGCTGTTCTTATTCCTCAGGTTGCTTCACCACAGTCAAGAACACGAGCGTGTCTCACACCGGTATTAAAACCCTGTGTTGCTGCTTTCTAAAATCCTGCAGCGCAGGGTGAATGTTGCTGTGCAGACAAAGGTCTGACTTTTCAGCAGCATTAAATTAGGCAGCTCGAAGGTGTAGCACGCCGTCTGGCTGGCTGGATGAAAGGCACGTCCTCCGCGTACGCCGCAGCGCCGGCGGGCAGACAGCTCAACCTCGCCGTTACTACAGACATGGCATCATGGAGGGGGGTGGGGAAAGAAAAAAAGAGAGACCTCCTGTCTCCCTAATTCCTGTTGAGAACTTCTGCCCCGTAGGGATCAGCCTTGCCTTCCTCCCTAGTTTGGGAGCATCTTCTCTGCCCTTTATTTATTACAAGATCAAAGATCCATCTCCATGGAAACGTCTGAGCTCAAAGAGTTTCTGCACTACGGCTTTACATCCCGCACGGAGGTTTTGGCACCGTTTTTTGAAACAGAAGCTTTAAGATGATGAGCATTTGGGTCTCTACAGAAGTGGTTTGATGAGTAATAATCAATAACCCGAGCAGCACGCGTGTACGTATAACTCACGCGCACACTGCGGAGCAGAACTGCCGTTGCATGACAGCATCTGCAGTCCATGAGGAGCGCAGCTGGACACGGAAGCATCCCATGCCCTGGCTCCTACACCTTCCAGGCTGTTTCCCCTCACATCCAGGGTAGATGAGGGACACTGACACCCGTGTTCTTCGATAGCTGGCACCCCACCACTTTGTCCCCACATCTGAAGCTTGGTAGGACTTTGAGCAGATGTAGAGACCAGAGCCACGTGGGCAGAGCTGCTGGGGCCCCTTCCTGCCCGCCCTGGGCTGCCTCTGAAGCCTCAGAGGAGGCAGCTGTGGAGCTGCTTGGACTTACCCAACAGAGACGGCAAGTGGCCCAACACCCAGCCCAGCAAAGACTTCATGAATCCTGCATTTAAACTGTTACCTCTGCACCAGCAGTCGTTCCCTTCCAGGAGTGCCGACTTCCAATTCCTTCAGAACAGTGGCTCCTACAACTAATTCCCTGGAAAGGGAAAATAAAAAAAAGAAGATGTAAACCAGACATGGCTTATGATGTTTTTTTTATTCCCCGTTCAGCTCGCCACATGGCCACACAAACTGTTAAACTGTCGTACTGGAGACAGGAGCGACCAACCAGGAGGAAAACTATTCAAACAGCCGTTGGAGCAAAGTGGACGTGGAGCCTCGCAGGAGATCCTGGATTCGGTTTCGGCCTCATGTGAAGAAAAGCCGGGACAAAAAAAAAAAAAGGAGTGAAACAGGATTCACTTGCGAAACTCACATTTTCACGGGGACGAGACTCACATTTTCACAGGCGTGTCCCAGGAAGGGCGAGCAGGGAATGGAGAGCACGTGGGGCAGCGTTAGCAGCGAAGCAGAGCTGACAGCACCGACCCGGAGAGCGTCGGCCAGTGCCTGGGGCAGGAGGGAGCCCCATCTCGCAGCACCGCCGCGGGCAGATCCTGCTCCCAAGGACGTCAGACCACATCTCGCTACTGCTTGCGGCGGTGGCGAGCCCCCAGTTGCCCATATGCACGCACAATGTGATTTTTATAATCATATTAAACAAATTCAGAATAGCAACTGTGCAGAGAGCAATCCAGCTGCCAGCATTTAGCCTTATCCTAGGGCACAGACAGAATACGCCAGGCATGAATTAATACCGCATAAGCTGCGCCATGCTGAGTTTCATGGCTTAATTATAAAAGAGAAAGCAATAATCAAGGGATCTGTAAGGCTAATAAATGTTCTGAGAACACCGAATGTGACACAAGAGCCGCCGCCAGTGCGACAGGACATGAATGCGTTTAAAAAGCACATTAATCACACACCGTGTATTAATTCGCAGCTGGTTTCCAGTGACAGCACTTGGCCTTCAGCCACCTTCGTAGCATCACTGGGCACAAGCGGATCATCGCCGAGCCCGGAGCAAAGCGGGCTGTGGTCTACCCACGAGCGAAAATATCACAGCCACGCATCGGTTCAACGAGACACAGACGTTCGCTCTGGCTTAAAGCTCCGCAGCCCCGTGACACTCCACTGCCTTGTGCCTAAGCTTGAGCTCTCACACCTGCGTGGGCTTTTGGAGGTTTCTGGGTCAGCGATGGTGTCCACCAGGCTGCACCGCGTGAGTCACCTGGCGAAGGACAGCGCAAGGAGAAAACCAGGCCCCTGGCAAATTCTCCAGTCATCTCTGCAGCAAAATACTTGGAATCACTTCTGTTCCTCAGCACCCCAACTATCCTCTCCATCTCATATTTCATCTCGCTGCAGCTTTTTAATTACACCGGCAGCTCATTGCGGGGCTTTGCCCGTCATTCACAGACTTCCATTCTTCTTCCATATGGAGTACCTGTTTCTATAGAGGGTACTGCCTCCACTTAGGTTATTGCTCACGTGAAACTTGATGTCTGTGTGTCCCTGGCTTAGGGAAAACTCTGATAAACCTTAAAACAGAGATGCCATCAAAAAGAACCCCTCATCTGCACTACCACACAGCGATCCCTAAATTCCTCTACACCAAGGACGAGCCCCAGCCCTTTACCAGTCGCTGACATCAGCTAGATACTCCTTGGGCTGAAACGCTGCAGGACTGGGTGCCAGTCAGGGCTGCACGTATAGAAACTTGAAACACTCCCAAACATCCACTTCCACCCAGTAATTCATTGCATCCATCCTCCAGCCCTCTACAAAGGGCAGCTCTTTGCAGTTCTCTGCCCAAAGATCCATTATCAAACCAAAGCATCTAGAAAGAAATAGCTACCCTTCTTCTCTTACTAATAAACCCAAATTTAACTATGTCCTACTTAACACCTCCTCTGAAACCAGGAAGCGAGATGCTATTTCTGCTGGCCTCGATAAGTGGCCTCTGCTGAACCCCAGGGAACGCACGGACCAGGTACTAGGCTGAGTTTAAAGCCTGGGCCGGATTGCTCAGGCAGCAGCCTCCTTCCTCGGTGTTCCTAAATCCTAATCAGGAGCCAAGAGGAAGCAAACACAAAAACAAAAAAAAAAGAACGTAAATTAAAAAAAAAAAAAAAAGAATCACTCTGTACAATCCCCAGATCTTTTATGCCAGGCCAAATTTGTACACTGAAGTTGCATTCGCCAGGCTGTAAAAATATATCTCTGCCCCCTCCTCTGCCTCTGCGACCATATGGGGACCTGAAATCGCGCTTCCTCATGGGAATGAATCATGGAGCATCCACACTGACTTCCCACAGAGAAACTTCAAACATGAAAGCAGCAGTAGAAGAGGAAGAAGACCCTGCATAGGGGCACAGCTTGGGATAGAATAAGTTTTCCTTAGATTGGCACAAAGACAGATTTGAACCAGCTATCGCCTAGATCTGTGGGTCGACAGCCCCTTCTCAAAGGTCTCTAATGCCAGTAAAAAGTCTTAAATCTGACTAAACCCGTAGTATTAGGAGCTGCCCAGGGAAGCATGATCTAGCAACTTATTTGCAAGTAAATAAATGGCTGCCCTTCATTCCCCCGCAGAGCTTCTGCCCGGTGTTTTCATCCTCACTCCATAGCTGTTCTCTTTTCCTCCGGCATCAGCGTGCGGCAGCAGATTGCACTCGCTAATCAAAGAAGGGCTGGGCTCTTGTTGTTTTCTGTCTTAAAGTCTGTGGCACTACAGTAACACCACCCAAACGCGTGTTTTCATTAATGCTCCTCCCCAAGCCACCGGTAGAGCCTGGACCCTGCCAGGACAGAGCAGAGAGGGACAGTTTTGCCGGTCCGGTGCGTTTTCCAGATGGAGCACGAGCATTGCCTTAGGGACATGAATGCCTCCACTCCATCACCTACCAGAAGGTGCTTGCTGCTCTCTTTGACCACCTCCTGCTGAGGGAAAGAAGCTGTCCTTCACTGCTGTCGATCCAAGCCGCTTCACTTGGACTTCTCAAGAGAATCACGGGAAAACCCGAGTAGCACGCTGACAGCACTATTCACCCATGCCCCCGTGAGGTTCATCCGTAGGGCTCTTGAGGAAAGGGTGATGGATAGGGCACAAAGCAGCACGTCCTGGCACACAAATGGGGACAGCTTGGGTAGCACCCAGGGCAGCAGCTGGGCAAAGGAGGAGCCTTTCCACAGCACCAGCACAATACACTGCATTTTTAAGGGTATCATGAGTGAATGGAAGACAAGGAACGTTTCATCTCCCTTTCACACCCTCTGATGTACCCATAGAGCCAAACCAATGGATTTCAGCTAGGAAGCACAAAGCTCCTGTAGCCTTGTCAGACGCGGTCCCTCAGACTCTCCTCTTCAAGGTGAACGTCTGCTTTAATAATTCCTCATCTCCTCAGGCCCTCCGTCTACCAGAAACACGCCACCAGATCTCCAGCCTGCAAAGGAAGCGAACCTGTCCCCGGAAGGGCAGTCCATGCTACCTCCTCCCAGTAACTCCCAGGCGGGTAACTCTCAATCTCCACCACAAACCAGTCCATCCTGTTTCTCTTCCTCCTTTCCACCACCATTAATATGGAACAGATCTCACCCTTTGGCTTTTGTGCCTGTCCCTACTAGCAAGTTTTGCAGCCGCCCCATTTTCATAGAAGCAGCAACACAAGACTATATTCTTATTTTTCGGTACATTCCCTAATTCTCCTCCGTGTGCCCAGCACAGCACCACGGTGAGACAGCTCCTTGCCCAGCTGCGGCTGCCATTGCGTTAGGACCAACAGCAAAGTGGCAGCTAGTAATTCTGCAGCGCTGCCCAGATGTAGGTCGGCGCTTTGTGGTTGACCAGCGGAGACAGAACAAGAGCTGAACCCACGTGGCTTTCTCCAGACTGCTACTAACACCCAAACTTTAAGAAAAGTTAGCTCGCCTGCATTTACGCTTTGCAGCACAGGCTGAAATTAAGAGGCATCCCGGCCCCTTTGAAACCGCCTCGAGATCAGAAGAAATAACACTCTGACTTTCAAATAGCCAGAACTCCAATAACAGGAGAATGTTTCACGCCTGCGGCAAGCGATTTGCTTTCTGCAAAATAACTGCACACGTGTCCAGAGCGTAATCCCACCGGGAGAGAGCCCCTGCAGGAGCCCTGGTTCAAACTGAAAGGGCAAGTGAGGCTGAAAAGAGAAGCTGGGAGGCGGAAGGGCAACGATTTGCCCCCGTCACGCTGCAGACCAGCGGCAGAACTGCAAAGGCCCCGACAGCCAGCACAGAACTCGCTCTTCATCAGCTCAGGGCAACTGGCTGATGCTGCCTGGGAGTCACCTACCTCCAGCCGTGTGTCCAGCAGCCTCCTGTCAACCTGAGGGGATAAACGCAGAGAGACCCAACACAGGTATGTACCACCAGTGTGGCACACACCACCATCCCAGGTCGGCTAGAGGGGACAGGGCACTAAACCCCACCAGACAAACTGGGTCTGAGCAATCCTCCAGCCGTCCTTACCCAGGTCCTATTCCAAAAGGGACAACTCAGTGCAACACCTTCACAGCTGTCCAGGAGGGATTTAGAAATACACACCAAGAGCAGAGTCTTCAATTCATTTCTTAAAGGCCAGGTAGGACCATGAGGTCACCTCTTCACAGCAAAGCCCACTACATTTCACCCCCTCCTTGCTCTGCTGAACCCAAGAACACGTGCTTGGCTGAAGCCCATCTTGCAGAAAAGCATCTTATCTTGATTGGAAAGCACTACCAGATGGAAAGACTTTCACTTTCCCCAGTAATTTGTTCCAGCAGCTAATCAACTTCATTCTTAAAAAATTAACGCCTATTTTCTCATTTCAATTTGTCTGGCTTCAGCCTGCAGCTGTGGGTTTGGGCCATGTCTCTTCTCTTTGGCTTAAACAGCTCTTGGGTACCTGCCTTTTCTCCTCGTGGAGCTATTTAGGTATCGCTATACAATTTTCTTCAGCTAAACAACTACAGTTGCTTAAGTTCCAGTCTTAGGCATCAGTTTGGGCATTTTTTTTTAATTCCACTTCCCCCTGAGGACGTGCTGCTCCATGAAGTTCCCTGCACTCACCTACCCAAGGCACGCGCCTCTATTTTACATCCTTCTACGCAGAGGCAACAGATCGTGGCCTCTCTCGGAAACGCAACTCGGCATAAACAATTGAGTTTAGAAGCAGAATAATGATTGCTGCTGCTCACTGCAGATAAAGGCCACTTGTGGTGAGCATCACGTCTCTGCTGCGACCAGCTTTAATCACAGCTGAGCTAATGCTGAGCGCAACCGTCCCGGCGCTCTTCCGCTCCCTCCCCGGCCGTACGTCTCCGTCCCTCCCATTCACCCCACATCTGCCCTCTGTAACTCCGGGCTGTCTTCTCATCTGATTTTTGACCACCTCCTCCTCCCTTTTCCCCTTCCCCTTGTACTGATCTGTTAATAAAACCACTCGCCTCCTAAAAAGCCAGAGAGTGAATGCGTGGCTGTTTCCTCATCACTCTCCGTTCCTGCTCTCCCTTTCCCTCCATATAAGATCTCTGGAGCACGGACTATCCACGTCTGCCCGGGACAAATGCATCATTACGAACATTCAATAACACCACCAGTCCTATTTACCTGTGCTGACCGGCCAGCGGTCTGGCAGCTAAGCCGAGTATTAATTATTATGTTTAAATGCAACAGGTTTTGTAGGAAATAAAAAGCATTTTTGGAGCACGCTGGATCGCGACAGTATTTTTGTCTGGTCTAGCTCACGGCTTCCTTGGAGCAGGAGCCGACTCTGTGAGGCTTGTATTGTTCTGAACATGTTGATGGTGTACTATGAGCAACTCGCAAATAGATAATTTCAGTTAATTAATACAAATAAACTCTAATTACAAGCAGCAACCAATTAAAACAGCACAGAGGGCATCTCCTGTGCTCGGGGTAGCAGCCGAAGTGGAAGATGATGCTATTGCGTGGCCTCGGGACTGCCTCCCGCCCTCCCCGCACGCTGAATTTCAGGAAGGTTTCCCACAGAGGCTTCGCGAGCCACCGCCGCTGCCAGGAGAAGCTGCTGCTTCGCCTCTCGGCCTGATTATGATAGCAGCAAATTAGGGCAATTTTTCACCAGCGATGCTGTTGGTGCCTTAGGAGCAGCGCGGGTCCCGGGGACGGCAGGCTGCGGCACACAGTGGTGTGCCCATTCTGGTGCTTCCCAACCCCGAAGTCACATGGTGACCATGGCACATGGTCATTTGTCCACTTCTGTGGCCACCTCAGCTCCGACGAGGCATTTATGCTGGCCCTTGCAGGCCCATGGCAGCATTTCGGCTGCCGGGACCACTACAGCTCCTGAGGCTGTAAAATGCACCTTTTTTTTCCTAATTTCAGTTTATGTCACTTAGGGACACGCTTGTGTCCCAGCCAGGGTGTTCCTTTTTCCTTCCATCTAGGGATGGCAGGAATGAGGGATCAAAGCACTGCAGGGATCAAAACATGAAAGCCAGAATAAATGAAGCCATGAAGAAGTGGGAATGGAGATTCACTCCCCTAACGTAATTAACCTTTCCAAGAACAGATAATATTCCCAAATTAAAGGACATCGTGGGACACAGAAACGCAGCCGGGTCACGTGGGAGATATGTACGGAGCGAAGCATCAAGGCAAATGCAAACACGGCGCCCGCGGAGGAGATCGCATCAGTCGCCGGCATAACCACATAACCAGTGCTCCGCTCTCCAGACACCCACCGCTTCATTCATTTCTCATTAAGAGCAGAGACTAAAGGGCTCCCAGTCCTCCCAGTGCCGCCGCCTTGCTCAGCCCCAGGCTCTATTCGGGAACGCGCTTCCCAAAATATGGGCTGACTTTGCTCTCCCTCCTCTCTCCCAGGCTCCAGCCAGCCGGGGGGGCGGAAGGGGGGACACCTGCCGCTGCCACCAGCCTGCGAGGGCCCGTGGACACCCTCTCCCCGCACCCGGCCACAAGCCCGACCCCCCTCCCTCCTCGCCCATTCCCCCCTCCTCACTTTGCAGGGGGGGTCCGGCCAAGCTGGGTGCCGCTGTCCCCCTC
>VFFE01007016.1:945604-1011406 GCA_008921705.1 Burhinus oedicnemus
CCCCCACCCCGGGCAGCCCCGCCCCGAGGGCGCCCCCCGGCGGTTGCCCCTCGCACCGGCGGGAGGCGGCTCTCGGCAGCGGCTCGGCGAATCCCGCGGGCTCCCGGCGGAGGGGCCGAGCTCCCCCTTTTGCTCCCCCTTTTTCTTCTTCCTCCTCCTCCTCCTCCTGCTGCTGCTGCTGCTCCTCCTGCCGCCGCCGCCGGGCTCCGCTCCGCCTCGCCAGCCGGGTGCCCCGGCCCTGCCGCACCTCCCCGGCCTCCGCAACCCCGGCCCGGCGGGCGGTGAGTCGTGTGTGTGTGTCCCCCCCGCCGCCACCTCCCCGGGCAGCTCGGGGTGGGCACGGGGGGGGCGTGGGGTCGCTCTCATCGCAGGGAGGGCACAGCCCGGCGCGGTGGGAAGGGGGGACCGGCCGGTGTCGGGGTGCGGTGGGAGCCCCCCCCCTCCCCCGGCGGGGGAGAGCGGGCTCGGGGCATCTCCCCGGGAGGTGGGCATGGCTCCCCGGGTGATCGGCATCGCTCCCCGGGTGCTGGTGGTCGTGCTCGGAGCATCCTCCCTCCGGTGATGGAGGATCCCGCTTAGGGCATCCCCTCCGCCGGGGTGCGGGGGGACCCCGCTTGGGGCATCCCCCACCCCACGGCAGGGTGATGGGGGCCCTGCCCGGGGCATCATCCCCACGGGGTGCGGGGGGTCCTGCCCGGGGCACTCTCCTGGAGTGCTGGGACCGTCTTTGGTGCATCCTCCTGGCGTCTTGGGGTCCCAGGGTGCTGGGGGACTCGGTCCTTCCCCACAAACCCACCCGTGCGATTCCCATCCCACGGATCAGCATCAACTGCCCCTTTTCCAAATCAGCAGGGTCGGGGGCTCAGGTGTCCCGGGAGCAGGACCTGCTTCTGCAGCGTTTCCAGAACATGTCTCCTACCCAGCAAACCTCCGGGCTGGCAGAGCTGCCTGACTGCGAGGGTACGGCTGGCCGCTAAGGAATCTTGGGTTTGGGGTCTGCCATCGGTCGTCCCCCCGCCAAGCCGTGCTGGCTTTGCGGCTCCTCGGCCGCGGTACTACCTTGGAGCCCCCTCCTTCTCCTCGGCTGTAAAATGCACATAAACATCCCCTACCTGGCGGCACCACTTAAAAAGCACTTGATTTCTTGGGAGGAGGCACAGCATTACAGTGCATTTATACGGCATGATGAACCACTTTTATGACGCCTGGGCTCGAGGGAATATCTAACCGTAGCCGTACCTGTTCGGGCTTTCATCTGTATGGAAAATGCAGCTTCTTTCCTGGCTAACACTGGGGTTGTCTTGCAGAAACCATTTAGTCTGTCTAGACGAGTATGATGAAGAGCAAAGCGCCTGGAGCTGTGAATGATTAGAGCGCGGGTATCTCCGCAGCGTCGGGTTTGTTGTACAGCGCTGATAGGTGTTGCCCTGTTTCTGGGTGCTTTGGGGTCTTCGGTTAGCAAACGCCCAGGAACCAGCCAGCAGATCGTAGAGGTTTGCTCCACGTAAGAGCAAGGGCAGGAGAAGGCAGCCAGCCCTTCATCACACGTGTGCATGGGAGAAGCATCGCAGAGAGTTTAGCCAGACTGAAGTGAAGAGAGAAAGCACTGAAAATGATGAATAAATGGGTGATAAGGGGGAGCAGGGGGAAGGGCATATACCACCAGCTTGTTTTCTGGAAGGTAACGCAGAGAAGTTCGTGAATGTTTGTATGACACTTAGAGAGCCTCGGACACAAGGCACTGAAAAAGAGTAGCATTATGTATGAGTATAGAATAAAATCCTTAGGACAGCAGATTGAAACTAGGGATAATGTACGTCCTTAATACATAGTCACATGAAGAAAAGTGTATTGAAGAGAGCAGGCTTTAACGTAAAACAAAATCAAGGGGAAAGTGGATGTGTAGGTGCTCTTAAATACCTAAGAACACTTAAATAAAGACAGATGCAAGCATCTGTCTCCATCTTAGATATGTAATGACCTTTACAAATCTAGTCTTCAATCCTGCAAACCTTTCTGCATATGAGTTGTCCGTCTGACTTGTCCAACCGTCCAAGTAAAGGAATGAGGAAGATTCACGTAAAGACAAACTTCCAGGACTGAGCCTCGCGGCAATAACATATCAATCACAGTTCTGATATGACAGGTAGATTTTCATCCCTGTACATGCATGTGTGAATCCCTGAAGGTTTCCACAGCTCCAAAAATGACTCATTTTGCAAGAGACCACACAAAGCATCTGTTTCCCAGTCACAAACACATTCTAGAGACGTTACACATAAATATTATTGGGATCTGGCAGTATGTGGGGCCAGAAGGTTTTGTCTAAATTTATGGTCTTGAACACATACAGATCTGACTCAGGGTTTTGTGGCCATTTAGCGCAAAATGAACAGAAGATGCTGCAGTTCCTTGTAGGTGCATGTATGGGGATGATCGGGTCCAGAGTGGATCTTACCCACGAGCAGAGATCGATTCTGAGAAGTGCTGAGCATCTTGAAATTGCCCCGCCGCCCTCAGGAGTTGCCCCGTTTCGGGTCTGAACCTGACCAAGCGGACTTGGTCTGACCCCAGCAGCTGAGCTTACTCAGCAGGCAAAGCCCAGCGCTGTGCTGGGGGCTGGTTTAGGGCCTCCGGGAAGGAGCTGGACTAGCGAGAATTTTATTTGGACCGGGGTTAGATGCCGGCACACCTCGGTGTCAGACACCGTCACACCTCGGTGTCCTCTCTCTCCCCCATCACGTTGGACTTTCTCGCCTGTTGAGAGTTTGGCTTCTCAGTCAAGAAAAATCTCTTTCTATACCTGTCAACGAATAAATTGAGAAAATTGCTTTCAGGCCGTCATCTGGGTGATGCTGGGAAGAAGAGACGGATCCGAGAGTAGCAGTAGCAGACACCAACTGCAAATCTCAGGAAAGGAGCTATTAAGCAACTAGGGCATGTGTTGATAATTAGGTAATGCTTGTTACGTTTGCTCTGGGCTTTTCATTTCTGTTGACCGGCTATGAATTTTCTGCACTATCCCTGCTTGTTTACAGTACGGCACTTAACTTAAGCAATTAATCACTTTTAAGAGACTCTGCTAATGTCCCTCTTGACATCCGAAGGGCCCAGTTAAATGAGTCTGCCTCTAAATACTTCACAGGAGCTGAGGGGGGAAGGAAACAGAATGAATCTCCTTCTGTGCATCTGCAGGCTGCAGTGTATATAAGAGTCAGAGTTAGAAATGACTTACAAGTGGACTTATAAAATAAAAAACTTTAGAATGACCTTTTTTTTTACAAAAAAAGTTTTAAAAAATGTATATAAAAATACAATCTGTACAATGTTAGGGCCAAATTCCATAAAAAACCCCAAATAAATCCATTATGTACTGAATGCCCTTCTCTGGACCTGTACAACACAGATTTTCTGCCCGCAAGACCATTTGTGTCTTGTCAGAATACCCCAAATGAACTCGCGCTGTAAGACATTGCCTTGGCTTTTGAAAATTACACTGTTAGTGTCAGCCCCAGGCATATCTAGCCAAGAAAGCAATGTCAATATAATAGAGAATAAATGACATATCTGTGAATTACAAAAAGAATAATTCATAGGTAATTTTCAATTACAGAGAATAATTTATAGGTGCCTGATTTGGAAAGAGAATAATTTATGAGTAACCTGAATTGCACACAGAGCACATTAGAGGTTACGGTAAGAAAGGGAGTATACCGACTGCTCAGCTGTCACGTGCTGAGACTGGATTTTTGGGGCATTTCTTGTGAAAGCAACCACCACGAAAAAAACCCCCCATCAAATTCCGTAGTAAAAAGATTCGTGCAATACGCTCAGTGTGATCTGTAACCTCTGTGTGTTACCAAAAGCCAGGCGTACGGCCCGGGTTGTCCTTGGAGCTCCTGGCTCACAGCATGCGCCACAAGCAGAAAGGCCACAACTGGGTTCCTACAGCTTAATCACTGGGAAGGGCTGTCCCCAACAGCCAGCAAGGAGCCAAGTGCCAAAACCCTTGGGTCATGTGTGTCCCTACTGCTCTGCATGGATGCGATGGTGACAACATGAAAGACAGGAATAACAGAAAAGAGAGGGAGGTCTCCATCAACTGGGTTAGGATTCCCGGCACAGGCTGGCTCCTTCCCTGCGCTGTCAGGGACCCTGCGGGTGCCGGGAAGGCACAGGCTCGACGGGCATCGCTCCTTCATACGATCCAACATGGGCACTCCTTGTTTTGGAAAAATTACAATGTTAGCAAACGGCTGCAAGATGGAATGGCAAAATGCAGGTTGGGAAGAGGATGCTTTTTTCTAATGGTAGAGGTAAAGAATGGCATAGGAGTGGCTGTGGTGTCTCTGCTTGCAGCAGATCTTTAAGTTATTATTTTGCTTAAAGCATTTCCTCAAGTGCAGCTACAAGTTACTGGCCTTTGAAATAAAGAGAGTTACTTTCCCCTCCTCAGGACTTGCTAGTCAAGTCCTATGCCTTGTCATTAAACAAGGGGCCAAATTAGCTGCCTTTTACTTTAAAGACATGATGTCTCCTTCCTGGATACCTGAAGGGCATTAGGATGCATCAGTGCTTCCACCTCTTCATCACCACCTTGGCATCCTAAAAACTGAGGGAGAAAAAAAATCCAAGGTAAAGTGCCATTCCCTCCTGAAGCACTGCATCAGGAGTTATACAAAGCACCCTCAACACAAGAGCTAAAAATTACAAAGCCCTTTTGCACTACTTCAGTTAATGAAACACTATATCCATATATTAGATCAAGCACAAATAACATCTACTGTAGTTAATGTTGTAAAACGGGTTCTTTTCTAAACTGCTGACGTTGTCCATAAAAATTTTCTGAAGCATTAATTTTCTCCAGTGAAGTATTTTAGAAAAGCTTGTTCAAGAGAAGTAATTGTGTTGGATTTGGAGAGCGTAATGGGTTGTTGCTGTTCTGTCGGAAGCAATACCAGCGTCTCCGGGAGAAGGAGGCACGCGTCGCTCCAGACTGGGCGTTGCGAGTGAATTCCTGTGCTTGAGCTCTCAGACCACTGAAGCGTAATCATGGCCGTCCTTGGGCATGGTGGACACTCACAAAACACCCGTGCTCATAGCTGGGAACGTCTGGAGCTGGCTGAATGTCCCCTTTTAGGAAGCCTTGGGAAACAATGTATATCCCATAGCTTTGGGTGCACGCTATATTCCATGAGAGAGCCCGGGGGAACACACGCTAAAAGACTGTGCGCTCATTGTATCTGCTGTTGCCTACATCCAGTCTTTGCTACTTCCCATTTAGAAAAGAAAAATCCATTCATTTTCTAACCAGCTCCTCCTCCCCCAGACCCACGCTCCATTTATTGCCAGGATGTGCTGATGGAAGCGGCTCGTGCTTCTCAGGAACCTTCTTTGACAAGGTCCCTCTCAACCTGGACCCGCTGCAAAGTCTCTCCTTGATTTTCCTGGGAGCAACAGTAGCTCACAGGGTCACATCCTCAGTCATTTTAATATCCTTAATAGTGTCCAAGTATAAGTTCATTCTGCATATGACCAGAAAAATGATGCTTGTATTTCAAGTTTGTGCAGAACAAGCGAAAGCTTGGCCCCGGGCAAAGGCAAAATTCCTGATGACCTGGTGGAGTCAGACTCTCACTTTGTCCTCTCAAATCTGGAAGCAAGTCGGAAGCGTAGAGGTTTGGGTGACAAAGCGCAGAACAACCCCACACGAACTCTTGTTGCTATCTGTAAAAACCAGCAGAAGCAATATGGACACTTTTTGGGCAATAAGAAGAGGCGGCTGAGAAAACATCGCAGATTTTATTTCTAAACTTCCATTGGATTAGGGCCCTTGTACCACTTCAGATCCCACCGTGCCGTCTGCTGTCAGCCTTTAATGCTAGTGAAATACAAAGCTTGCGAAAATAAAAGAAAACTGCTGACCCGCTCCCTCCCCTAGGCTATATACCCTTAGCGCCAAAAAAAGATCACATAAAACGATTCTTTTTTAAGGACTGCTTATACATACGCATATCTTCCCAAGGGCTAGATGTGAAGAAATTCAATGTTAATTTTAATGGGCTGCCACCTTTCTCTTACGGTACAAACTACCAGAGCCTTCTCTGCGTTACTGAGGAAAGACTTTGGCTCACGTTGGTACTATTTTTTAAATATTGAATTTTCTTGTTATATTGCTGTCCTCAAGGGCCACTCGATGTCACTCACCTGCCAGAGCTAGGCTGTAGACCCACTTAAATTATAGACTTAACCAGTTCCTCCTAAAATAAATAAAAATAATAATGCTGTTATAATGGTGATGGTCAGCAGCTGATACATTTGCTTATGCACCCAGAAAGCTTGTCTGGTTTCTTTTAGGTTAGTATCAACTTGCCTAATAGAAGCTAATACTTTCTAGAAACCCTGTGCTTTTGTGTGTATATACCTGTGTATCTTTATTCTGCTGCATACAGGTGGAGCACTTACCTGTGGTAGGCAGCTTTGCCCCCATGTACCTCTCAAAATAGTCTAGTTCTACTTGGCATGTTCTCCTTACAAAAAAAAAAAAAGAATGTCTTCTTTGGAAAAATCCAGACATAGGTCAGCCCTAGGGGCTGTACTTTGTTTCCTCTTTTTCTTCCCTTTCTCCAAGACATCTACAAGAATATCCGTAAGTGCATGAACTGCAATGGGAAATAGGTTCCTGACTTCTGCAGCTTTGGAAACACTGGCCTTAGAAAGGACCCCGGAGAGGATATTTCTGGCATGCCCTGAATTAATTTCTTCCTGCTGCAGGCTTTCGTTTGCTCTTTATTTACCACTTTACATCATCACCAGTATTCTTGATGATAACATGGTGGGACATGAAGTTATTCATGAAGTGACATGATGGCAATGGGCCCCTACGTATCTTGCTAGCGAGGCAGCACCAACAAACACAAGTCTCACACGTGGTGTCCACCTGTGGATCAGGCTGGACAAACCTCCCCACATCTTGCAGCCTGACAGCAGCACCGTGTGGCGGCAGGTGCCCGGGTCAATACCTAAGAGCAAAGATTTAAAGCTGTTAAAGGAAATTGTCAACAGTGAACGGCTGCTTTCACTGGTTTCAGGTAGGTCAGAAGTTTAGACTTCTGATAGATAAATAAAGACCAAGATCTACCTCTTCTTTCCTGCCATAGACCTTTGCCTTTGAGAGCTCCAAGGAGTGTGTTTTAGCTCGAGCAAAAAGGAGCACCACCTTTCGATATCGTATGAGGGCCAGTGCAGCTGGTTGCACAACACACAGAAGTATTTCCCGTGTTAGTGGGACTTTGGGATGGAGCACCAAAAAAAAAAAAAAAAATAAAATTAAAAAAATCAAATTATCTGATTTAATCCAGACATCCGGTTGCAATAATGGGGCTATGCATTCTTGAGCACCATCTACTGGTACATTGTCCATAAACCAGTGGCATACACGCAGAGGTAGAGCACCCTATAACAGCTACTGTCACATAAATGGCTATGGCTCCTGGCCAGCACTATGTACAGCACTTACAAGCTCCCAATCAAACCTCGCAGCTGGGATCTTGGGTTCAAACCGCTTTGAGAGCGAAGTGGGAGAAGGTTTCCAGGTCCCTCGCAAGGCCACGTGCCGATGGTTGTGTCCCCTCCTGCAGGCAGTGCCACAGCCGGTCGGTCTCTCCGCGATGCTGCAGTGCAAACACGCTCAGGAATTCAGCTTCGGGCCCCGGGCTCTGAAGGACGCGTTGATCTCCACCAACCCAGCCCTGCAGGAGCTCTATGCCAAAGCTTTCTCCAGGGCGGAGAAGCTGTTCCTCTCCGAAGCCTACAACCCACAGAGAACGCTTTTCTGCACGCTGCTCATCCGGACGGCTTTCGACTGGCTCCTCAGCCATCCTGATGCCCCCGAGGACTTTGAGACGTTCTATCATGCCATGCTGAGGAGGAAGCAGAACTTCTATCGAAAGCACATTTACCTGCAACCTATAGGTAATGCAGACATCTTCACTGGGCCACCTGGAAAGATAAGGGAGGGAGGTGGGTGGTGCTGAGCACTACTAACATCCTCTTCTAAGGACGAACCCGCAAAATGCAATTGCCATGGCAAAGATAAGTCTGTAATACCAAAGGCTCTCACATGCCCCCAGTCCAGAGTCAGAAGCCATGGTGACAACCATCAGTAGACCTGCCCTGTAAATGGCATTTGTGTCCCTGGGTGAGACTTGCTATGGATATATGTATGCATACACCCATACATCTATATCTATATGTACAACTATGCTGGATAAAACAGCATTTCTGGAGCTCCATCCCTGATGGTTCATTAAAAACAGGCCCTCGCTCCCACATTAATCTTTCTGCATGACTTAAATAGGAGACAACCTTCCTAGCACATCTGCTCTGCTAATGAGAGAGGGCACTAATGCCTCGAGCCACCTCTCAGAAAGAGCCCCCCCTTCTCCTCCGTATCTGTATAACCATCTCGAGCTGTCTGCCACGTCCCAGAGTAAGCAATTGACTTCAGAATGAACCAGCCTTCCTCTTCCCCAGTTCCTGTGGCCAGCCCCACAAAACCCCTCTGGACCTTGTGGTTCACCCTGGCTTTAAGGAACTGATAATAGAGCTTCTCTTCTCAGATTTGATCGAAGGGCCTGCCGGGCTCTCGCTGCTGGATTCCCTCCAGAGCTGCGTCGAGTCTTTCTTCCTGGGTCTCCGCGTGAAGTGCCTTCCCTCCATCCCCATCTCTTCCATTCACTGCTGCTCCCGCCACAGCCGGGACACGGACAGGGTGCAGCTTCACGCAGGTAAGGACCGGGGAGTGGGGAGCCCGTACAGACATCCGCTTGGCACGCGGGCACGAGCCCTCCCTTAGGAAACGCCTGAAATAGCCCTTCATCGCCTGAGCAGGGAGGGGATGAGGAAGGGAGTGAAAAGGGAGAAATCCTGTTCCCATGGAAAACCCAGAACTCTGAGGCTGGAAACAGGAATTAAAAAACAAAGTGACTTTCATCATATTTTCCTCTGCTGTTTGTATTTTTCAGTGCTATTGCATTTAGGTCCAGCTCTGCGAAGCGATGGGATGGGCTCCGCGGGAAGGCACTGTTGATTTGGTGTAGTCTGAGCTCTCCCAGCTCTCGTCCAGAGCCAAAGTAAATTAGTGGCCCGGGTGGCGCAGGTGGGGAACTCACTGGCCTTTCATGTTCGGAAATTTGGGTTCAAGTGTCACACAGCTCCCCAGGGAAATGGGTTCGGCAGCTGCCAAACCCGCCCTGCACAAACATCCATCTGGAACGAGCTGTTTGCAGGTACCGCGGGCAGCACGTGCTCAGCACAGAGCCAGCGCTGCAGCGATGCGGCTGCTCCAGCTCAGGTCTGAAATGCCCGTAGGGAAATTCTTCTACTTCCAGGGGCTTATTTCCATAGGTTAGTATTGAATTCACCTACATCTCTGCAAAACAAACTCCGCTTTGTTTTAACTCTGTGCTCAGGACCGCTCCAGAAGTCAGTCTGCTCATACTTCGGTTTGAGGGGATGGGCAACACAGCCACGGTTCTCCATCCAAGATGCTGAACCCAGCAGCTCTGCCTATCTGTGGCTTGGATTGCAACCTCCTTCCCATTAACAGGAGAAATTCTGGCTCTTGCATGCCTTCTAGGGATGCTTTATTTTAATGAACATCTCTCATGTATTTGTCCAGATGGGATCCTGAATTTCCTGAAGAACAACAAGCCCATGGATGCCCTCTGTGTCCTTGGCCTCACTCTGCTGGACCTTTACCCATGTGAGACCTGGAGCTTCACATTCAGCAAATTCCTGCCAGGACAAGGTGGGATTGGTGTCCCATGATCTCCTTGCACAGCACGCGAATAAGGCAGCACTGTACCAAAAAGCCTCCCCTGGGAGACTGGAGTAGCCAGATCTTATCCTCAACCTTTTATTTGCTCCCTGATAACAGGAACTAGCTGTTCCCAATTTAAAATTAGGGAAGTCAGGGCTCCTGATCCAGACAAAGGTAAGTGAGGTGCTACAAACCTTTTGGGAAGTGCGTCTCATCGCACCCTCTGTGCTCAACTGGACCGTGCTACAACAGCTTTCTTTTCGTGATGCCCAAGGTGAGAGACAGTCATAGGACAGCCGATGCCTAACTGGTACGTGCCTCTCTTTACAGAAGTTGGCGTCTGCAGCTTTGCCAGATTTTCTGGAGATTTCCCCCAGGCTGGTTGTAGCAGCTGGAATCCACCCACGCAGAAGGAACAGTTATGCAAAGTCAGCAAGGAAAGCAGAGAGCGGACATTGCCGTTCAGTGCCCAAGAGATGGTCCAGTGCTGTAAGGTAGGACCGGCAGTCTCCCGCTCCCCATATTTCTTGCCATGTAGGGTTAAATATTTCAGGCCTGGGCATAATCCGTGTCTCAGCCCAGGGAAGAAGGCATGAGACTCTGCTCCCAGAAGACGCAGGCCATCGCAGCTAAGCCCACACACGTAACGCAGTCCTAAAGAGCTTGTATTTCAGTGCGCCGTGTAGACGACTCTTACTCCCCTTGCCCCCGGAGCAAACTGTAGCATCAGCTGTATAGTCAGGCTACCGGACTTGCCTTACGGCACGGAGCAACGCTGATACAGTATTTGGAAGTTAATATCTCGTGGAGTTGTGTGTTAACTAACGGATGGCTGGGAAGGGGGGACCGCGTCTTCCTCAGACATTGGTATCCATAAGGGGAGAGGACCGTGTGCCAGACCTGCTGGATGAGAAAAATACCTAAGACAAGTTTGCACTTATATGCAGATGCCCTTAAACCCCATTTGTCTCCAACATATCCTCTTCACGAGTGCTGTCCTCCCTCATCCCAGCATCTCCCCCGTGCCCTCCTGCCAGCTCTGCTTCTCACGTTTCTCCCAAAGCTGCCGCATGCGGAGCAGCTGCACCAACGCCTTTGATACCATGGCTCTCTGCCTCCACTGGTGTTTGCTCAGGATTTTCTAGTCTGAGGTCTCTTCCTGTCATAATTTCAAATGATGTTAGGTGGCAATGGGAGGAGGAGGGGAATCCTCCATCCTCAACCCCTCCCTGGTTGCCGATTCCCAAGGCAGCCACGCTTGGCCAGCTGACTCCAGCTTAGTTTTTGCTTTGGCACAAATGTTAAGCACGTGGGCTTTGGAAGGACCAGCTCTGCTATTGCCAGTAGCTTCTTACAGATTTCTGTCATGGACTGTGCTGCTCTTTTCAGGCCCCAACGGGACTGGTTTTCCTCCTTAAAAAAACCCACAATGCTACGCTGTCCTTGAGGAAGAGAGTGACAGCAGCAGCACTGCCCTAGAGCTCTGAACACGCTATCCACAGGGTCTTCCTCCATCTGCTTCTAAAAAACACACCCGTCCCTCCTCCTCCACCACGCCAACACGGACGGTTGGGTACCTGGGAAGAAGGGAGCCACGTTCCCCTTTCATCTTGGAAAAGCCAAGGGCTGAGCAATGTGTCGGGGAACAGGGAAGGTGGAACAGGGGAGGAGGAAGGGCAGTGGAAGCAGGAGCGGCCATGTCATCCTGTGATGTTTGCTTTCCCGAAAGGTGACCTGTCACGAGATCTGCCACCTGATGGGGCTGGGGACCTGCCGCTGGCTGCAGTGCATCATGCAGGGCGCCCTGAGCCTGGACGAAGCCCTGCTGCGGCCCCTGGAGCCGTGTCCCATCTGCCTTCGGAAGCTGCAGCACGTCGTGGGCTTCAAACTCGTCGAGCGCTACCGGGTAAGAGACAGACCCACCAGCCCTTCCCGGAGCAAGGGGACGTGGCAGGGAGCAGAAGGGCTCACCCCAAACCACAGCGCTAAATGTGCTGTAGCAGCGCGTTAAACACAGATGCTGCTCTCGGTGCAATACGCTAAGAAAGACGTTTTACACCTAAACAAGGGGGGGTGTCGTACATGTGGGCTGTGACTGGTAGAGCACTTGACACGAGCTCTAGAGCTTTTGGCTGTTCACAACGAGGGGCGGTGCAGCAGCCCGCCCGCGTCTCCCTACTCCCAAAACTGAGGTGGGGAGGGCAGGCAGCTTCCAAGGCGGAGCGGCAGCAAGAGCGCAGCAGTTCCCACATCCATACCCTTTCCTATGGGCCACCGTGGTTTTCTGCCTCTCAGGGGCTGCTGGGAACAGGGAGAAAATACTAGGCAGGTACTTTGCTGCAGTTCCTCTGTTTAAAGATATGAGAGAGGATCCCAAATTATTACTTCCTTAGAAGTGGAGGGTCCCAGACTCATCTTTTGCCTCTTCTCTCCCACCCATAGAACTGCTAACACCACATTTAGACAACATCAGGAATAGTGCTAAGACACCCTTAGCTCTAGAAAGAGTTTTCTGCCTCTGTTGTCCAAAAAGCAGGATTCAGTAGCTAAAAGGGTGGTGGAATATAAATAATTTCACCTTTCTCACTCAGTACCTTGTCTTCTCCCTGGTTATAATTCCCATCCGACACACATCATATTCAGAGGCAGGATTTTCCACGGCTGCCTATTTTAAAGTCTGTGGGTTCTATTTGTGACAAGATACGTGCAGAATGAGAAGGGGGACGGCTGTAGTTTCATTCAGCTTGGGATCAGACGCGCAGAAGCACGGCAAAGCACGTGGGGGAAGAACATGCTTGTGTGGTTTTGCCTGCGCGTCTGCGGTGGTGTTAGACCCGTCTCTCACTCCGGGGCTGTTTGGTCCCTGCTTCTGTCTGAGAGATGCCTAAATTGCCCGGAACACCAGAGGGATAAACGCTGGTTTATTTAAACACCTGACCTGTCAGCATCCAGCTATTGCTTTCTACAAGAGAACTGCCGTCTGCATGAAGCTTTTCTAGAATCATTTTTGCCTTTACACCTGCAGTAAATACTGTAATCGGCTCAGCTTCCCCTGGCGCCAATGAACACAAACCTGAAGAGAGGATACACTTGCCAAATGTCACATCTGCTTCCTCGACAAGGAGAAGCTCAGCTAGATATAAGACAAGCTGGTGTAAGACAGTTGTGATAATCTCTGTAAGAGCCCTTGCTAGAGGAAATAGAAATGCCAGAGATGAATTAAATAGTTAAGGAACCTGACAGAAGAGAGCACAAAGCATTTGGAGACAATATCAGATAGCAAAGTTACTTGCTAAGCATGTTTTGAGAGGCTGCGGTCGGCCAAGCGCGAGTCCGAAGTCACATTTCCCTTTGGAAAGCTAGGACGGATCCCCACCTGCCACGTAACAGCCCCAGACGCTCATAATAAACACAGGAAATGCCCGACACACAGTGTTCCTCGCCAGGAGCGGGTGATGCTGCTGAAGTCTGCGGCCGAGACAAGGTTAGGGGCAGAAGAGCACGTGGGACAGGAAACCAGTCCTTACGCAGGAGGAAGAGCCCCTCAATCTATTTATCCGAGTTGCACTCGGAAACACGCTCTGTTTTTTCACCACAGCTGCTTATTCCATCATGAGTCATCTTGAAAACCGAAAGCAAATCCCTCCTCATGGTGTTCCCCACATTTCCACCTGCTGCTTCTGCAGCATCCCAGGCTGTTCGGCACCGAGTGCCTCGGTTAGGTTGGGGCGGCCACGCTGCAGAAGAAAACCAGTGCTCGAGCTGCTCTTGGAGGTTGGGTTAGCTCCATCCTCACCGCGGTGTTCACGGCAGCGTCTGCTCTCGGGCGCAGTGACGCTGTGCTGCTGGGGGTGACGGCGCTGCCGTGGCAGAGGGGGTTGAAGAACTTCCAGTGCCAAACTTGGAGCCCCTTGAGGTGTCAGACAACAGGTTCCGTTCTTAGTGACTGACTTGGGGTGGGCATCCGCTTCAAATGCTCCTGCCTGCAGGTGAGCTAAAACCACAAAGAGGTTATCCCTTTCCAGTTAAATCGGAGAACATAGAAAGAGGCTGCGGCCCTACAAACCCTTCCCAAATTTGAATCAGTACACCACCCAGAGGGTGAGAGGCAGGAAAGTTTTTGGGGTTTTGGTAGCAATCGAGAGTCAATCATCCCTTCCTTTTGCCTTAAATAATCCAGACATACTGTTTGAACATCCTCATCTCCGCAGCTTTTTCTCTTCTTGGGAATCAGGCTAAGCAGCAGTTGTGATTCCTTCCCCGATTCACCACTCTGAGAATTTTAAGAGCCGTTATAAAATCACGGGCTGGTAGCTTTGCTGTCCCTTTCTCTAGTCCGGCTCCTATTGCCACTTCTGGCGCCTTCATTGTTTTATAAACCCGGAGGGAGGGACGGGCTGTTGGAGGTGGGATGAGGCAGGAGAAAAGTCATCCCTTTGCCCAGAGGGAGGGGGGCAGGGTGGGTTAACTTAGCTGAAAGAGTCCATTTTATTCTTGTATGAAATTCTTCCCCGAGGCTTCACGCACAGACTGAAATGAGAAACAGGGCCGATTTCTCCCACCCACTCAATTTGAGCTCTTTATCCTTTCTGTCCCTTGCCCGAAGAGAGAGCAATGGAGGAGGGAAGGGGGAGGGAACAGGGAGCTCCGCAGGGCTGGAAACCTCCTGCCCTTCTCCAAGACCACAGCTCACCCTGAGCTGGGCACCTATGGACCCAGCGTGGCGACCGGTGTCTCAGATCAATACTCTGTCACCCTTGTGTTTCCCAAAGCGACGGCAGGGCTTTGCAAAGGTATCGGCTGGGAGCTGCAGACAGTAAAGCTGAGGAAAGAGGCCCCAAAGGTGTGAAAAAGCTGAAAAACCCACAAAAAACCCCACACGTGCCAGTGAGGCAGACAAGGAGATCACCTTTTATCCAGTGATGACTGGAGTACTGCGATTCATTCCCCAAAGCGTAAGGAATAAATGTGCCAGAAGTAACCTGTTACATGCCCCACTGTAGCATTTAATATTTAAAAAGGAAATTGTCTCAGACATTTTCCTTTCATTAGTTTCTTTCCTGGAGCCCGGCCTTCCCACTTGTGCATTTCAGCTCAGGAGGGGAAGAGCTATTCTTAGGTATAAAATGCACGTTGCCGCAGGAATTAACAACATGATGAAACAAGATTTTTCACCATTTTTCACCGCTATCTCGGGAGTTTTTATAACGACATCGCTTCCTCTAGAGAGGCACCGGTTTGGCTCTCACAGGGATCATACCCACACAGCGAGGAGTGAATTCGTGCCATTTTTCTCCTACCATCTTCAGTAAATAAGACAGATACAGCCACATCTGAACTAGGGGCAGAACTGCCACGCATGCTGACTCCAAGAGAACGAGGCAAGAGAAAGCTCCTGCTCTGCAGGGTAACCACGAGTTGTCTGAACCCATCTTCTGGCAGAGAGGACCACAGCGTCTCAGGCTGAGCCACCCAAGACGAGTAGGTTTACCTGAGAAATGCTGGGAAAGGTGTATCTTTCTTCTCCCGTTCTCTAACATGAAACCTTTTCCCTCTCACCACAGAAACTCTACGCTTGGACACAGACTGTGTTGTCCACGTGGCCAAGGCAGGAGTCAGCAGACCTGTCCGCTTCCGAGGACATCCTTCCGTTCAGCTCAGACTCCGGGATGTGCTGCGAGAACGACTCCGAGGCGGTGACCTCCTTGTCCGAGCCGCTGACACCAGACACTTGCAGCCAGGCCCTCTCCATCGGCCAGGAGCTGGAACAGGACGAGCATTCGTGTTCGTTGGTGGAGGTGCAGAGCCAGCCCCAGCTCGCCGGGCCCGCCAAGTCCACAGATATCATTAAAGATTATGAACTGTGGCTGGAGACGTGCATTGCTGCCCTGGAGAGGAACGTCTCTGAGGAGGAACTGGCTCAGGTAGACAAGACTGTGGATGCCCTGGCTAAGTGGGAAATGTTTACAGGACAACTGCCTGCTATGAAGAAGGACCTACCCTTTGCTAGGGACAACAGCGGGCTACGGAAAGTTCTCGGAGACAAATTTTCTTCCTTGCGGAGGAAACTGAGTTCCAGAAAACTGTCTAAAGGGGAATCGTCCCCTCATCGTTGGCGGTGGGAGGAAAACTAGGCTGGGTCTGCCTTCTGTTGGGCCAGCTTTGCTCCCACAGCTTTGGTTAACTCACTGCCCTGCTCCTGACCTTTCTCACCACAAGTTGTTGCTGTCAGAGAGAAACAGCAACTCCCCACAGGAATAAAAGGTGTTTCTTTTTCCGAGATTGTCAACTTATTTTTGATGCGATTAGTTCTTCTCTAAGGGTTTTTCCTCTGCTGGTCTAAGCGACAGCACAACTCCAAACCCACAGCCAAGTCCTATGCAGGTGCTTGTATTTTCTTGCTGTACTTCACTTGGTCTGAGGTCAGCCAGGAAGAGGTCCATGCTAAACCCTAAACGCGTTCACACAGAAGCTTGGGCCATCTGAACGAACAGCTGCAAATTAAACGAGGGCAGCTCTCCCGTACACAGAGCTCTCCTCTGCTTTGCATTTCAGTCGGAAGCACAGATTACATTTCTCCCTCTCCTTTCGCCCCCATACCAAATGTCCATCTCTATTGTGGTCGCTGCCCCATCAGCTGGAGGTTGTGCTGAGCACGGGAGCCCAGGAGAGGCTGGACGGACTCATGCTACGAGTAGGAGGGGAGAGATGGAGAAGGATGGGCACAGAGTCAGAGAGTAAAGCAGAAAGATCCCTGGCAGCTCGTCTGCCATAAAGAATAGCGTTCGTGTGACGACTGTCTTTTGGCGGACACTCAAGGGGATCTCCAGAGCTGCTTCAGTTCAAAGCAAGCCAGGCTTGGAGCGACGAGCCGTAACTACTCACATCCTCTGTAGATTGGCACAGGAGAGAAATCCTTTGAAAACATTCACATGCTCCTTGATTATTAACTTAAAAGGGGGAACTACACATGCATTCCTCTCTTTCTGCCTTGAGAAGTTAACACCCTGGCCCTTTCCCTCTTCCCCGCTCCGTAAGTCACCCACTGAGCAGGAACGGGTGCTGCGCTGGCACCAGGAGCTGCAGAGCCTGCCTTCCCAGTGCCGGGGCATGCCGTTCTCCTCCGGCTATTTATAGATGGAGCTCAAGAGGATGACGGGTTTTCGAGCTCTGTAATGGCAGCACGCCGGGGGAAGGCTGACCCTCTCCATCCCCAGCTCTCTCAGACCTCAGCACCAGTAACGCTCTCTGCAGCTCACGGCTACGCGGCCACGCTTCAGGTTTCTCCCATCTGAAAATATCAGCAGGTAGGACTGGGTCCAGTTCAGCTGGGAGGAGAGAGAACACGTTTCCCTCAGAGGAGCTGATAGCTTTGGCTTTCCTGAGCACTTGCCCCGTGCACTTGGAGGGGTTCAAACCAGGCAGTAACCCTGCAATGCATTTTTGGAGCGGGATAGGAGAGGATCCGTAGAAGACATTTGAGAAAAGCTTGAGATTTACTTGTGCAGGTGAGCAGAAAAGATGATCTCGTAATAAATTCAACTGGATTCCGGAAACACAACCGACTTCACATCCGCATGATTCATACAGGGAGAAAAAGGGAGTTCTGGCTTCAGGACCGATGACGGCAATTCCTGGAAACATTTTTTCCAGGCTGAGCGCCTGGACTGGGCGCAGGCGCGGTGCAGCGCAGCCGCTGCTGCCGCCCTCTCCTGGCAGCCTCAAAGGCGATGGGATTCTCATCCAAGACATTCTTCCCGGCAGCAAAAAATTTTCCAAACAAATCCTGCTTGAATTACAAATCCTTGTACTGCCCCCGTACTTGCTCAGTTGTTGCCTTAACAGATTTACTATTTTAAGCAAGAGATTACTTTTTGTTCAGCCTTGTTTGCTCTGACTTGATTCTGTACTGAATCATTAGGCTGAACTTCAGAAACCTTCCAGAAAGATGCCATAAACTTAGGATGACAACGTTGCCTAAGGGAAAGAGGCAGTTTTCTATCACAAAAGTCCAAAGACAACAGAGAAAAGGGGTGGCACAGAAACAATTCGAACTGCTGGCAGAAGTCATGGATGGGAAACTCCCTACGCGACACTTGGCTTATAGACACGGGTTAGCTCTGCTGTGAAAGCATGGATTTCTGCTGAAGAGCTCTTGCTTATCAATAACAGGTATTTTTGACACTGTCACTGACAGAACCACCGCTTACCAGCTCAGCTTGTCCAGAAGTGCTCCACGTGAGCAATAAATGAGCACGGCAACTCAGAGCTTCACCTACTTGCGTGGGCAGCTCGGCAGCTCCACAGGCAGCACCCAGCTTTGCGGGGAAAGACAGAAAGCGGCTGAATACACTTTTAAGTCCTTACGCAGCTGGCGGAGAGAAGGTCCATGCGCTATAACGCCGCAGGTTTTTGTTCACGCAAAGACATTCCCATGGAGGTGGCTACTCTTCACACCAGCAGAGGTTTCCAGTGCTGCTGCTTTACATTACAGCACCGCACAACATTTTGTTCCCAGGCTCCGCGAGCAGCACTTTGCACTTACACTACACCTCTACACCACTGTGAGCAGGGACCAGAGGCAGCTCGGGCCAGAGAGGAATGAAACGACTGGCCAAGATTACACAGACAATCAAGGTTATAACCAGGACTAAAGCACAAAGGTGTAATTCCTATTCTTCTCTGCATGTACCAGAGTTGCAGAGGGGCAGAAAACAGCTGGCAGAAGAAGTAAAACAAATTGAAGGTAACTTCCTAAATAAGATTTCCTGCATTTTAAGCAACAGTCATCCTATCAAAGCAGGTTACTGGGGAGATACTTGGAAGGGTGCGGGAACAGCAGCATAACTTGCAGCTAATAACCTGCCGAGTAAGCTGTGGAACCGAAATACAGATGAGATACTTAGGAGTCATTTTAAAAGGTCAAGCTGCGGATCAGCCATCAGCAAGAAGTAGTAGGGCACTCTATATATAAAAATGCACACCCAGAAGTTACTTGCAATTCAGCAGCCAAGATGAGAGTTGGTTACAAATGGTTCAGGAGCAGAGTTTCACTGGGTAGCAGGCAGTGGGCAGGAGAACTTAAGTATTCACTGTGCAGCACTTCAGAGGCAGTTTGGTGAGCCTTCTGCAGAAAGACAGGCAGTGGAAGGAGCCGACCACCCAGATGGGAAAGAAGTCAAGGCCCAAGGGGCAACAGTACCAACAGCTTGCCATGGAGCTCCCCTGGGCACGGCGTCGGGGCTCTGGCTGGCAGCCTCCCTCCGCAGCCCCGGGAAGGCAGCGCTGTCGTCTCTCTGCCTCGTGACCTGTGGGTGGCTTGTGACAGGTAGATGATCTAGAAATGAGTTCTGCACATGACCTGGCTGTTGCCTTCAGGAGATCCCCCAGCAGAACCAGGTAACTCCTTCCTGAAGCTGCTGTTATCTTTCATGTAACGATCCCTCAGGCAATGGTACAACATGGATTCACATTGGACTCATCTGGCTCAGAACATCTCCTAAACCACCCCGTCTCGTGGCTACCTAGAGCACCCTCCACACTCACAAAGTAAGTCCAGTCATACCCTTTCTGCCCTAAGCTCAAGGATACTTGTTTTGAAGCAACTTCTAAAGTCTATAATCCTGAACAGAGCAGAAAACACAGTCTTTTAATAGCTTTACAAGCTCATAAAGACAAACATCTCCCAAGAATAAACAGGCAGAACATTCCACTCCTACTCCTAAAACATGAAGCTGCTGTAATTGAAGGGAGTGGGGGTACAATGCAACTGTCCAAGGAAAATAAAAACAACGAAACGTCCCCCCAGACTCTTTGCTAGTTAGGGGTGAAATTGCCTACAACAGCTTGCAAAGGTGGGAGAGGAGAAACCAGCATCTTCCACAGACGTTTCATTAGCAGTATTCAGCACTTTCTGATTTAACAGTGGATGTGACTGCCCCGCTCCCCTAAAAACAGTACTTTAAAGTCTGTTTCTGATGTGCAAAATTGAGGCTTTAAAGGAAAGCTACTTTTCGTAAAAATTTCTGAACCCTTACTAATAACTCTTCCTCCCTTAACACCATGCAGCTTCCCAAGATGCTGGTCAGTCTTGGGGAGAGTGGCCAGAAGTATGATAATTTTTGTTAGTGACTGAATAAACTTCCTCCCAGGTCTGTACAGGATATCGAGGTATCAGACTGAAGCTGGAAACCACAAGGGTTTTAATTTCTCTTCTCAAAGAGCTGTAATGAATACCTAAATTTTACTACACCCACCCCAAACCTTATGCCCTGTGCACTTTCACAAAAATACAAAGCCATGTAGCCCTGCCTGCTTTGCATTTTAGAGAAGCTTCTCCCTGGGGAAATAGCCGTGTTTTCCCTTTTATCTTCAGAGTGTTGGATTATTGAAACTGCAGAAGAGATACTCTAGTAACAGGCAGCCGTGCTGATCCGGGGAAGAGGATTCAAAGTTTACATATTGAGTTTAGGCTCTCCCTGGGGTACCAGCGTTTATCGGCACCAAAGAGACAAACTCACCTGCAGAACCAACTGCTTCAGTCTCCGTTCTTAGGGGGCAACATCTGTGCAGCTGAATTACAAAAGGGACATCTTTGCTGTATGAAATGGGATAGACTGAGATGCAGAAATGTTAACAGTGTCACTAAGATACCCTGATTCAAGCCTCCCACCACGTGTTCCAAGCAAAAGTTTAAATCCCACTGAAATCGGTGCAGTTTACGCACCTGCTCCCAACTGCTGACTAGGAAAGGACCCAGCTCTGGTAGGCACGCCAGTGACAACGCATTTATTTTGATTACAGCTTTGGAGATTCAGCAATTCAGACATCAGAGAAAGTCCAACAAAACAAACCAACAAAGCCCCAACCAGCTTTGGAGCAGACAAAAGTGACAACTTAAAACAACCCCCCTCCCTGCCTGTTGGTCAAGTGTCTCAACAGCCTGGCACGGTCCCTGTCGCAACGCCAATGTGTTCCAGCAGACAGGGAAGGCCTCCGGCGGGCAGGTGGCCCGGCGCCGCGCGAGCGGCGGCGGGTGTTACAGCCCCCGGGCAGCAGCGTCTCGCCGAATCCCGGGGCCGAGGGAGAGGGCCCGCGGACGGTGTGAGGCCGGTAGCGGCCCCCCGGCGCGCCGGGCCCGGGGCTTCTCGGAGTCGGGTTGCTTGGGAATGCAGCCCAAAGCGGGTGGTAAACTCCATCTAAGGCTAAATACCGGCACGAGACCGATAGCCAGAAAGAGCTCTTCCTTGCTCCAGTGAGAAACCTGTTAAACTCGTACTATATGCCGCCTTGTAGGGCTGCAATTCACAGGAATATTTTGGCGCAGAAAAATGCTAATTTGCTTTCACAGAGCTGACCAAAGGGATCACTTGGAGCTGCTGCGGTGCTGAGAGCTCTTCAGATTAGAAAGTACGTGATCACACATGAAACCTCCTATTAGCACATATTGAATTTGCAACTCATCTGCCCTCATTTTCAGAGATGCTGAACACCGACAATACACATTGTCACCTGAAAGTGCTCAGCACCTCCAGGGAAAAAGAGTCAACCATTCCCAAAATCTTGATGTAGCTGAGGACCTAACATTTCCAATGATCAGTAAAAAGAACAAACAACGCTCCATGAAGTGGCTCAAATTGTGTACCTGCCAATGTAATTGATAAGGCATTAACAGTTCACACAAGAAACAATTAAGACTTGCCACAAAAATCTGCCACATGTGACCTTTCGAAGTACAAGCGAGGAAAGGTTAACGACATTCCTAAGAACTAGAGCTCAAGTTCTGGCACAATTAGTTGATGCCAGGATGGCAGTGCTGTAAGACAGGGATACTGATGACTCTCCAAAGGTCAATGGTCCTGCACTGCCATACAGGATACCGTGGCACACAAGTGAGTCCAACAGCAGGGGCTGGAACTGGAAAAGAAGCAAGCAAAGCTCCTATGGCTATTACCACATGCTACACAGCAGAAGAGGAATCTCTAACAGGTGTTGCCAACTCAACAGGCTTAATTACCTTCTCTTGCTAAGCTCAAAATACATAAGCACTAACTCTAGCTGTGTCTCCCCTTCCACTTCCCATCAGTTCTAATGCCTAAGTCAGCTACTGAAATGCTACAGACAAAAGAGTTGGAAGTTTTATATAGGTTTATGTTTCACCAGCCTTCAGTTCCTGGACACACTCAGGAAGAACGATTCAGACCAGAACTGGAGAGGTAGCAGATACGTAAAGATTACAGAACAAGATTTTATTGCATGACAGCTGTAGTTTCACGCAGTTCATGCTGTAATTTATTCAAAAAGCATCTCTCTTGCAGAGAATAAAGCAAAAAATGTCACTCGACTTTGTTGAAAGATAAAACCCATGAAGAACAGTATAACAAGTCAAGTTTTAATAGATTTATAAAATTCATATATACAAAACAGTAAACTAAGTCACCAAAGCTATAAAATACACTTTTTACACATCACAATATAATTTTATCTAGTACACAGTTTTCATAAATTGAAACTATTACAGCAAGTAGCTGCTTCTATTGTGGATGCTGTTTTGGTGCTAGAAAGACACTTATGTGAGCAGTCTGGAACTGTGCTTTTATTTTATGCATTTTTCACCTTCTTCTAGTTTGTCACTGTTTTTAAAGTACTTTCCTGTGAATTGTTAGAAAATTAAGGCTAAACTCAGGCCTTTCTTGCCCAATGCAGTGAACTGGTTTAAAAAAAGAATGATATTGCATAGTATGTGTGTTACAATGCATAGGCACCAGAGAGCAAGTAAATTGCAGAATAAAAGACAACATTAATTGGCTTCCTAGCTACATGATTGTGTCACAAGATAACTTTGTGTTTTGTCAGTTTACTTTCATACATATTGATTCCATAAACAAGACAACTCATCACAAGAGCAATAAATACTAGCCTTTTTGTTAAGCGGAGTCTCCAGAAATACTGTTTAACACGTGTCATCAATTCAAGCTCGTTACACATTCCAGATCACGAAACCTGTTCACTGGAAAACCGCTCATTATCCTAAAGACAGTTAATGGCTTCAATGCAAACGGGAGTTGGAACACACGTTTTCAAACCTAAGCCCACCAAGCATGCTTTCCAAGTCTTGTGAACTACCAAAAGATCATTTCTCTTCCACATCCCCCTTCTTCCTGCTATCTTCTCTCAGCTTTTGTGCCCAACCACCTGCACACAAGCTCAGCATAAGACTGACGGGAAGTACTAGCAGAGAAGCAGTGCTATTCAAAAATCTGTTGATTCCCTCGTAAGATGCTCTTTCTCGGGTCCTACTCATCCAAAAATTTTGCTCTCCATCAGTTGTAGTTTTTATTCAAATAACGGAAACAGTCTCTTGCCTAGCCATTCCCCTGAAATACTTCTCATGCTCTGGTAGCTTGAAGAAAGTGTAAGTAGCTATTAGAAAGGAGTAGGATGCACTGTCTGGCCAGAGATCTGCATACCGTGTTTTAGTAGGAATTGAGTTTCAGCACTCAGTTATGAACGGATGAAGAGAGATTCACAATGGAAGGGTGCGCGGCTGCAGCAGGGCCAGCCTCACCAGCTTGCTGCTGTTAATTCACAGCCAATAGCTCTCTGGAGTCACTCAAAGCTTTTGGGGTCAATGCAGATGGCATTTCACTTCAATACAGTCAGTCTTCAAACACCATCAGCTTTTGGGATCTGTTTAGAAAGTAGCTCCCCTCTCTTGCTCCCTTCCAACATACTTTGGCTTTTTTACCAGAAGGCCCACCTTGGAAGTCAGTGCTGCTCTTTTTTTCCTCTCCGACTGAGTATTTTCACATCGGACAGAAGATACGACCTTCGGACATGCACCAAGAGCTAGGTTGTGACACAGTTCGTCAAACCAGGCACAGAACCACTAGCACTGACAATCTAGTACCTCCATACTCCCCACTCAATAAGAAAACAAGCATATCGACACATAGACAAACTTCAACACCGCTTTCCAAATGCCATTAGAAAGATAATAATGTTAAGAATCAAGCTAAACTGTCCAACCACCAAGATGAGCAAAGACAGAGCATCACCTGGTTAGCAGAGCAGCAGTTTCAGCTCCAAGTATCCTGGCTTTACTCATTTCCATCTACATAAAAAAGGATTAGTGTTAAAACAAAGAAGTGCCCACTTCACAGCACAAAGCAGAGATCACCCCAGCTAATTACAAAACAGGCAATATTAAAAATCACTAGGTCTTGTCTTGTCTTGCCAATTACTTCCTCACTAGGCTAGACAGTCCTCATCTAGAAGTGTGTGGAGTCAGTATTAACTCAGCCCAAGTCTGGTCCGGACCATGCCAGTCCTCCTGTCCCATAACAGATGCTCCCTAGAAATCTGTTAAAAACCCACGTACAAAAGTAGGCACAGATGTTTTATGGTTGCTACTGAAACACCTTACCCACCACTTCCTGTGATACAGAACTAATAAAGAGCGTACTGAGGTAAAGAGTTGGCAGTGCTATATTAAAACCCCTGACTACACCATGTGACTTTATACTAGAAAAAGTTATATAGAAAAGAGGCTACTACTAAACTTAGAGGAATCAATATAGTTCTCATTGTGAAAGATGAGTGTTTGGCTTACATGACAAGCTGCACTGTATGGAAGTGTTATTGCATATTGTGTTTGTGTCTCAAGCTGGCACGCATCAAACTGTCTATCAACCTGACAAGTACTCCTGAAAATTTGATGACACAAGCAAAGCTAAGTCAGGTGTCAAAACTCACTACTTGAAAATCAGAGGGGCCCTTTTACAGAAATCCTGTAGTTCCATGCAACAGAATGTCTTGGGTTTTTTTTTCCCCGCCCAGGAGAACCAAAGAGGTACATACATAGAAAACACTGCAAAACATGAAGTTAATATATCCACAGCTAAAGGCAGCAAGGCGCTTGTTTTCTAAAATGATATTCGGTGGAAGGTAGTTGTCTGTCACTGAAGAAAGCTGCTAAGTTTCTTCAATGGTTCCATGTCTATTCTTTTAATTTCCTTAATGGTACGATTCTTCGTAGATTACAGTAACCAGGACTGGTGAATACCCAGGGGGGATGGGGACACAGAGATGGGGGGGACAACACACGGACAGGATGTGACACACTTTTCAAATGCACTGCTTTTCATACCAAAAATTACTTCAGCTATCCTAGTGGAATTACATTTTTGTCTGTAGTACCACATACAGACGAGCTCTTCCCGCTCCATTTCACTACACTTTTTTTGCTGTTAGTTCCTCTACTCTGTCTGCCTGGCTGAGGTTCAGACTTTAGTTGGCTCGGAAAGCCTATAGATGGTCATCTTCAGAAGCTTCTTCATGCTTGTAGCATGCCTAGTTCTAGGTTTTACACAGCAGTGTTTTAAAAAACTGACTATATTATCAAATTAAGAAGTCAAATAATCTATGCTTTCATATTAAATAAGGTCAGTTCTTCGTATCAGACTGCAAGCATCTTGGAGTTGTAAAGTTGAGTAGCCAGTAATTTCCATTCCATAATCAATATTAATTCATTTTTAACATTAAGAACTATTTAATTGCTTCAAAGTGACAACCGCCTATTAAATATGTAACTTACAGAAAACTGTTCTTCCTTTTTAATTCCAATTCACCATGTCACCTCGTAATACCACCTAAGAAGTATTCAGAGAATGACAGCACTGCAGTCGGAAGGAATGGTACTGCCTGACACACCATATTAGCTTAAAGCCTGTTTGGAGGACAACAAATACGACGTAGTGTGTGATAAATGACTCCCATTTAGTTAGTTTTTCTACTTAAACTGCAAGATTACATAAGTCTCTCCTTCAAGCACATGCTGCAAGCACTTCCTCTCTTTGTCCTTGCAAGAGACAACCCATCTGCAACACCCCGTCACCGGTCACTGACCTGCAAGTGTCAGAGGAGGGACAGCAAAAGGCTATTTTATTTTTTTTTAAATTAGAAAAAAGTACTTGTTCAAGGTCTCCATCCGATTATCATCCTGCCTGTGACCCATTTCCTGACTAGCCAAATGAACAATAAGCCTATAAAGTTAACAAAAAACGATGTTCTCTCCAGCTGTGTTTACCTGCAAAGCTCTCCAGGATGTCACTTAAAATAAATTTTTTTTATTTGTTTCTTGTGAAAGGACTAAGCAACCGACCAAGCCTGTCCCGAGATGTTTGTATGACCTAAGATACCTAAATCCTGCTTTAATAATTAACTGATTTACCATAACATGATTTTCTGGCTTTATTTTACTACAACCTACCTTGAAAAAAAACCCCAAACCTCAGTTGTGGGAAGAAGTTGAGTGTATTTTGCAGAGAGAAATATACCTGCCACTTCAAAAAAAGTCCTTTTCCCTCATGGGCGAGATCCTTTGCAAACTTGAGAAGTGCTTGACTTTTGCAAGAAGTTTCCTGATCTTGGGTTCCTGGTGTCAATCATCACTATGAAAGTTCAGGAGAACACATAGAGTCAAACTACTGATTTTCACCCGCAGCCTACAGCATCACGCTTAGGCTCATTTTATCAATAGAAAGAATAAAGGCAATAATGGGCCTCAGGTGATCAAACTGCTTCCCTAAAACTCTGATTTAGTGTGCAAAACTGCCATATCATACAAAAAAAAAAAATACTAGCAAGCTTGAGAGCTCAATATGAGATATCTCATGCTGTTTCTTTCCCATGTGCAGATTAAGTTACTTAAAATATATGTTGCATTATTAGCTCTGTTCAGAGTTTTAAATCCATAAGGTGACTAAGGATACAAAACCATGGATGAGTATGAAGAGGAAAAACAGAACAGGTAATTCCATGCTACGCCTCCCAGGTAAAACTACAGTAGATTCAGACATAAAACTGAGGTAATTCTTGAGAAAAAAATACAGTTGAAAGGGAATGTTTAACTCATTTGAGAAAACAAGCATAATATTAACCCATCTAGAAAATTTAGTGAAAGAATAAAGCTCACAGCAAACTAGGAATTAAAGTCAAGTCAACCTAGAAGTCAGGTCAGCCCACAACTGCCTCCTCTTTCCCAATGTCTTGTGTGAAGTGGAAACCACTACCCAGAACTCCAAGAATATCTGAAAGCTTTAAACAAAGTCTTAGTCTTCAGCCAAACAAATGGGCTAGCTTTGAGAAACAAACCTTATAGGATGAGTAAACTTGTTTGCATCGCTCTGTGTTGAAACATTTACCTTTTCAAATGTAATAACCTTAAGAGTCTCCCCCCATCTGAATATTACAGTCACATAACATTTTTCCCCTTCAAGGCTGAAAATGAATAAATATTTAAAAGACAAAGTTGGTCCTGGCAAAGATAAGACTTGTTACAAGGAAGCTAATTCCTGTTTAAGTTTGCTCAAATTTAAGTTAGATTTTCCCATCTGCAACTCTTCAGTTGCTTCTTACCTCAATACTGTGCGCGTTACATAGCGCTGAAATAGCTGCATCCTTTCCACTCTGAAGCCTGCACAAAGAAAGCCAAGAGACTGCTACATTAGGAAACTACACAAAAATACTGATACGAACATCTGCCAGCTTCAGAGGGGAAGAAAGATTCCAGATTTTATCCAAATTAACATGAAAGGACAACGGAACAGGACTTTTCTGACCACATTTCCCATGGGATTACCAGCTGAAGTAAAACGTTGCTTGTTTTGACATGCCATTACAGGCTCAAAGGGGATAAGAACTCCAGGGAATCTGCTGACTTTTTATGGGTACAAACAGCCCTTCAGGTTTTATTCTTGGATAAAAACTATGACAAAAATTGCACAGTAAACTATGTCTGAAAATTACCTAAAGGATAGTACTACAATGTTGATATAAAAGGCAGATCTTCAGTTTGTCCGTGTACCCTACTGTAGTAGAAAAGATCAGATACGTACACGTTTGTCTGTACACAAAAAAGGCACCCGACAGTTAGTTACACAGACTGAGAGAGCTAGGAAATTAACAATTCATATCAACATTATTCATAGCCTCTTGCAATTTTACACACAAACCATTGCCCCAAATGGGCAACTCCAAATTTGACTGTACTCAGAATTACACGTGCATTACTATAGGCTAAAGATCCCATTAAGACACAGATTAAAGGCTAATTTTACAGCAAGGTTTTGCTGTCTAAATACATCAGTGCAGCTGTAAAACTGGGATCTCCAGGGTGTTCAGTCTTCCTATAAGGTCAACTGTTGGGAACTAATCAAGCAGCTGCTGTACTACCAAAACCTTTGCTTAAGAGTTTAATCAGCTTTCGAACTTTTGAATATAGATAAAGCCCTGTCACGCAAGATACTGAACCTTCACAAATACTGCCAACTGCCGCTGTGAGAAGAGTGCTGGATTTCCATGACGTACATCTCACTCGAGCACGCACTGCGCAGATACATGGTCAGGTGCTCTAGGACAGGCTGCTTCACCAAGGAAATCGGTTTTCCCATGATGTATTACCCTTCAACATCTAGTGCAAAATAAGCCCTTCCTCTGTATCGGCAAGGCCTTAACTTCCCATCCAATTTACTCCAACATGGGTTTCCTTACACAGTTTTAGACTTCTGCCTCGGGAGACTCATGCAAAACCTTCAGACAAGACCTGTGCATCCAACTTGGTAAGTGGATTCCAGACCCTTGGCAAAGCTGAACATGCACACAAGATCTGGTTACATTCCTAAGGGTTAAGAACAGAACTTCCATTAACATTCTCCAATACAGCTGCCAATCTCATTACGTTTAGTTTGATCGATTCAGCACCTCCAAACTACAAAAAAAGGCAGTTTCTATGACTCGTGTTTTTGAAAAATGAGCATATTAATTTAAAACAATGTGTCTTCCATACATGGTTTGTCAGAGATTTCTTTTTTCTAAGAAGGCAGAAGGTGATTGTGTTATTCAGCATTCGAAACTAGGTACAGAACCTACAACGGCCATGTTTCAGTAGTGTTTCTAGTCCCAATGATTCAGTAGCTAACATCAACATTTGACTCCTTCGGCCTATAGCTCCTCTGTTTGGCCTGGCTAGTTTACAGCATTCCTGAGCCAAGTAATTAGCATGGGTCCTACACCACATGCAAGGGCCATAAAGAAAGGATAAAAACTTTGATCTAACCCTCCGGCAAATTTTAACAGAACATGGGCTGCTCTCCTTCACTGCAACATAATATCCTTCAGATTCTCCTGAAGGATCGTGTCCTTCACGGCATGAAACACAAAGCGGATGTTTTCAGTGTCTATGGCAGTGGTGAAATGATGGAAGAGTGGCTTACTACGGTTTCTTCTCTTTCTGTCAAAGCACTGCACCAGATAACGTTGAACATCTTCTAGCCTGTGAGGGTCACCTTTGAAGTCCGAGAAATACTTCTTAATGCTGACAGTCTTTACCTTCTCTACAAGAAGATCCATCTTGTTGAGGAATAGGATAATAGAAACATTAAAGAAAAGCTTGTTATTGACTATTGTCTCAAAGATATTCATGGACTCCACGAGTCTATTTGTGCGCCTGTCTTCCATGAGAACCTGATCGTATTCACTGGAGGAGACCATAAACAAAATTGAAGTTATTCCATCAAAGCACTGGAACCACTTTTGGCGCTGAGATCTCTGTCCACCTACATCCACCATCTTGAAAGGTATTTTTTTAATGATGAAATCATGCTCTACTATGCCCTTGGTGGCTTTTCTAGCCAGCAAAATATCTTGTTTGCTGGGGAAATAATTCTGTAAAAGAAAGGAGAAAAGTGTCAGAAAAAGTCCTTCAAAAATGCTGGCTAATGTCAGAACATTGAAGCGATGGGAAAAATCAAGAAGAGCCATGTTTTTTTAATTATCAAGTGAAGAATGAATACTCAACTTTAAAATAACGGACTGTTGACCATTTATCTCAACACATTGGTTAACAGCTACAGAAGATCCTGAGACATATGAGAATAAAAATACAGGACTAATGCACTCGTTCACATTTTTATCCTTCAAGCCTCTCATTTTCAGACTGAAGTCTATTTTATCATTATGAAATTCTCAGCCCCAGTGTTACTGCCATTTAGGTAGTGTTCAGTAAAGCAGATCACCATGTCATCACTGAAAGGATTTTTTTATCTTTTTTTTAAAATCTAGTTTTTCACAGTTCATTACTCTTACAAAGGACATCTTACAAGCTTTAGCGGAAATACTTCTTTCAGGTTCACAGTCCATGACCAGCAAGTACAGCAACATGTTCTACTGCAGGTTGTGACCCAGCCCACCACTGTAGAGAGATTTGTTCTTCAGAGGCTTATCGCTGTTACTATTGAGGAAAATCATCTCACTTCTTTCTCCTCCAAGCCTCCTGACAGATGTTTTCGTTACTGATTTTGAATCCTGTAAGTACTGCAGTGCTACAGTACTACAAGTACTTTTTTTATTTGGTAAGGTTTCATTCTGCTACCTTAAGTAGCACGAGCCATCAGATCATCGCAACAAGTGAGATGAAGAGACTGCACAGGACTGATAAAAGAAAATACATGCATAAATACAGCTTCCATAAACAATATTTGTTGTCTGTCAAAAAAGATTAAGCAAACACTAAGCTTCAGTTTCATTAAGCTGGAGTTTACTGTTTCTAAAGTAAAGAACTTTGAAGTTATTCAATGGACTATTATTTAAAAAAAAAAAAAACAAAACCAACAAAAAACCCCAAAAACCACAAACAAAAAAAGCATTAGTCATAGCACACCCAGGCTTCCATTATCTCTTTGAGCTCTTTTGGTTCAGAAAGAGAAGGTATGGCTTACCAGCTGACCGATCCGATCCAGATTATCCAGGAAATATTTCACCGATTCACCCTGTGGAAAAGGAAAGAGATGGGAACTAAACTTGTTTCTAGGGTAGCAAATTCAACTAAGTGTTTTCACTTTCCAGCAGACGCTGAGGTCTAACATAGCAGTATCATACGTGGAACCTCGGGCAACATCCTGATATACTTAAGGAGCTGGAACAACAGAAGTACTACGTAGCTTAATTCACATAAACTGCTGATAATGAAGTGGAGCTGCCATAATTTACTACTGATGTGTAGGTAAGGTAGTATTTCTCCTAAAAGCAATTCTCTAACAATTACTTCTAGAAAAATTAAACTTGACTAAAGATCTGAATAAATGCTCAAATCTAACTAGTAAATCTTTACAACGAAAAGGAAGTGTTACTGAAGTCAGTCCTTCAGCTTAAAGAATTAGTTTCTTTCTCCCCTTGTATGATGAATGCAGTTAATTGACACTGGGTGGGAGTAAAAACGAAACACATTTATTAGAAACCAATGGATTTTGTTTAAAATTCATAACAGTGAACAAAAACATCCTAGACTGGTTGGCATATCTTTAGAAAAGTGAAAGATTTAAGTCACCCACAATCGGTGATAATTTAAGCTAGACTTGCTTGCCAAAAAAACCCAAAAACAACGAAGGAACCTTCTGAAGGACTTTCTCTTCTACAGATAGTTTCCCTTTTAGGCTCAAGAGTTTTAATAATGGATTTACTGATCTTGTACAAAATCCTTTAGCAGTTATATTGAGAAGAATATAGGCAATGTTTACAAAGAAAATTTATTCTTGTGAGAAAATGCGTAAGAGGGTTTGTGGGGGTTTCTTTTGGTTTGTTTGTTTTTTTAAAACAGGCTTGTCTCTGTATCACACTCAAATCAAGTGCCACTTCGCATTAGTAGATACAAGAAGCCCCCCGCACATGCTTTTTAGAAGCAATAAAATTCTTTCCATATAAATGCAGACTTTACTTCTGGAGGGACACTATCTTTGGCAGAAGCCTATTCTCCTTCAAACACTCCCCTTTCATTTCTTCAGACGAAGAGGATCTGTTCAGTAAGAAAGCATTCTTCATTGTTTAGGGCACGTGTCTTGCAGTTGTAGCTATGTCATAAGAATGATAAAATGGAAAATACTGCTGCCTTTTAATAATTTTAGGCAGCAAAACACATTACATATATCACAGATCAAGAACATGTCAGTAACGATGAAACTGACAGTAGGTGCCCTCACCAAGTCACTAATTCAGAATGAGAACATTCTCAAAATATCATCTCAGATTCCAACAGCAATATAAATTCTGAAACCATACATTCTGCTTGAGACGGCAGAATAGAATTATTCCCCTCCGGTACAACTGTAAACAGATGCCAACACAACAGTTCATTTTGAAGAATCAGACTGCACATCAGAGGATTCAGTGTATTGTACAAGTACATACTTTCAGCATAAGGCATAGGCAAAAAAGGAAGTGTCTTTTCATAAAGGAGAGAGAACACCCATATTTGCGAAAAACTACCATGTATCGCAAAAGATTTTCAGTGGATCGCTAGCAGAAAAAAAAGTACTTTTTTTGGAGGGAGGAAGTTTCCAAAGAACAATTGCTTTAAGAGCTTCCTTACAATCATGAATTTTCATAAGGTGAAAGTAATTTCCTGTATTTTCTGGCACTCTGTTGTATTAGAAGAGATATCACAGACCGCATGAATAAGAGAAAAGGTCTTCCTGTACAGCATTAGTCATATTTAGGAGACGGTAGAACCCAAAAATAAAAGGTCACTGAAGCCGCAAAATAAAATCCTTCTCTATTCATTGTACTTTGTCCTACACAATGCCTTTAGATGTGCAACAAGACTGCAAACAGGCCGCCTCCGATACAATTTGTTCCTATTTTCTACGCAGTTGCTTTAAGAGTCCTCGCCTCGTCCATACACCCTCCCACGCGAGAGCAGGAAACAGCTGTATGCACATAAACTGCTGGGACACACAAGCAAGTTTACCTGATTTACAGCTTCTGCCTCCCCGATTTCCTGCCCCACGCATCAATCAGGTTAACATTTTGCACATTTAGAAGAAGGTAAGCAAATAATCTGATTAATGACAAAAAAATACGTGTTCATTTCTGCAGTGATTTAAGGAAGCTAGGCTTTTCTAGTTTGTTATACAGCTCTTCAAAACATTGCAGTTAAGCCAAATAATTAATTCTGGGAAATGTTAAGCAGTAACTGCAGAACACTTGGCTAGCTGGGTAGCCAAGTCAGGTTGCTGGAACAGGCGTGAACATCATATGCATGGTCTGACAGATCTGAAGATGTCTGAATATGCCCTTCTAGCACAGAATTCAAAGACATCCAATACTTAAGTCAAAATAGCCGTTTCCAGTCAAAACACCAAATCCCTCAAGCTCCAGAGGGTCTGAAGTTAAGAAAAGCTCAAAACATGAAAGCACACAAACCTGAAGGGAGAAAAAAACCCCCAACATCACAAAAAAACCACCCCAAAGTCACACCACACACTCAAACCCCTCTACTTTAAAGATGATTCCCTGATTAAGTCCTGTATTATGGCCTATGGAAGTGCGGATTCGGTTCCTGCTCCAAAGACCCCGCTTGACATCTTAGTCTGAGTCACAGAAAAGTTGGCGGCTTCTGGGAAGCGTGTGGGGTATTTCAGTTCATCAAGCAGGCAGCACAGAACAACTGCAGACAGCACCAACCGACTTGATGAATAACTTGTAATGTATTTAAATGAGGAAAATATGGAAACTCCAGGTGTTAGGACTGTTTTGTATTAGTATTTTTAATCAGAACAATTGTATTAACTGAACATTCATTTAGCTTTTAATTTTTTCCTTGTCATCCAGGGAAAACAGGTAGCAATATTAATTAGATCTAGAAGTTAAGTTTATTTAGCTTTATAGCAAGCTGCCTTTGAATGCAATTTCGAATTCCATCAATAAATTATTATTTATGCAAAGCTATCTCATGCTTTGGGCATTCTGCACACATACAAGTATACCCGTGTGTGTATAAATATATGTATGTATATAAAAATACACACACACACAAAGAATTTGAATTGTTCATCATGGTAGGTTTTCCATTCAAGGCAAATTATTATCAAAATAAAAAAAAAGTATGAGCTGCCCCTCTCATGTTGAACTATTTTCTTCTCTTGAAGACACTGACCATAAACAAGCTGGTTTTGCTTTTTCAGCGCAAATTCTTAGTGTTTCTCCAAAGTCATCTAGCCATCCAACTACATTCAAAAGCTGGCTTAGCACTTCAAATGCTCTCTTAGCCAGTTATTTCTGGTTCACTAGCATGACTTCCTATAGAAGTGGCAGCAAATATTTGCAACTGATTCAACAGATATTAGGAATATCTTTACAAAGACTGATGACTTCAATCGCACTATTTTAATGGTTCTAGTGAAAAAAATCAAGTAGATTTTTGAACACTGCAATTATTTTGAACCATGCTTGCAAGCAGCAAAATAGAAATGAAAGCCATCAAAGTTATTTATGCTACATTTAAATACCTAACGATAAATCACATCATGGTGTGTTCACGTGAAAAACAAACAAAAAAGGCCCAGGTCAGATGTGTCAATCTTTTACAGGCTGGTGTGTTGGAGAACTGTAGCAGCTCAAGAAACTTCCTCAGATAACTATGTTCATAGAAGAACTTTATTTTATTTTATTTTTGACTAATTATCTATTAGTATATTTCCCATTTGAACGTTCTATCAACAAAGCCTGAGATGACCATCATCTATTCTGCTGTTGATACAAGTCAGCTAGCTTTTTTTTTTTTCCCCCATCCTCCTTGATAATAAATCAAGGTATCAAAATGCTGTCTTCATCCATGCTCTGTGTTTGCCGGGACAGTGCGGGAGGAGTCACCTCCAAGTTATGAATTTTATATAATTCAGATACTCCTTTTTCGTACACTAGAGCGTAGTATAGACCATTAGTCTTCCTTAACTTCTTGCTCACCACACAAGAGTTACCACAAATGCTTGGATGATTCATTCTCTCACTGCTAATCTCTTCTCCCTCTGCAATACATATCCTCTGAGTAACAGTTTTGCCAACTGGGACCAAGTGAAGGAATAAGAGATGCTGTTCCCATTGTTCAGCAGGATGAGTCACTGCACATCTGGGAACTGGGGGAATCAAGAAACACAAACAGAAGGCCTAAAATGAGCCCATAAGTTCCAGAATGCAGCATTACTATTGGATTTTTTTTTTAAATTATTATTATTATTTTAAACTGTCCTATCTGCAGTACAAAGTTTGGTGAAGGCAGAGAAAATGGCACAATTTGCTTAAAAACTGACTGGTGGAGGAGAAAGGGAAGAAAGGTGAAATGTAAACATATACTCTTGCTTCCTGAAACAGTGCTCTAAAACTGCTCTTTTATATGCTAGGTTATTTTGAACACAGCATTCTTGAGGGGCAAAAGCCACAAAATTAAGAAGTTTTTATTCTATATATTTTGTACTATATGAATGTCATCTTTAACATTAGCTCCAAATAAGTCACCACGAAGACAACTAATTGAATTTAACATCTCTGTCCCTTCAGGCTAGGTTCATAGCACATAAGAAATCTCCCCACAGAAATATTGTAGCTAATCTGGCATCACTTCCTTTGCCATTGATAGCCTCGTTGCAAAAAGCAAGCAGAACACACTTGGGCAGAGTTCCCAATCAGTATTAATTTCATTAAAATAAATGCACAACAGATCACATGTAGATTACTTTAAAATACCGATACAAACTCAGTAGTAAGACATGTTCTGCAGGGCTAGAATTTATCAACTTGTCACCTTAACCCTCAAGCCAGTTATTCAAAGTGACAGTTGGTCAGATCATAAATGATAATGAAACATTCTATTGTCCAGTTCCCTAATATACAGGCTCATTTTAAACTTCTCCCTCTGAAAAGCAGTTCCTCTAAATTCCGCTCTGCAATAGAAGACTTGATCCTCTGTTCCAAATTGGCTTTTTTCCTTTCCTTGTCCCAAGGCCTTTTCGACATAATATTAATTTAGCAGCTAGAGACAGAATGATCAGGAAGGGCTAAATTTAGAGTGCACAATTTAAGGTAGGCCTGTCAGTCTTAGCTTGTTTCAGATGATAAATTAAACCACACAGGAAGGAAACGTTATGCTTCAAGGAAGCGTATAATACAGATCTAACCAGATCCCTACAAATACAGCAAAACACACGGAGAAAGGGATACTGTAAGTAACCACCACAAACTACAGCTGAATCTGCAAGGTGAAAGCAACGGTGTGATCCGAATAAAAGAACATGGGTGTTTGTGTCCCACCCTCCGTTCAGGAGTTGTAAAACATTCAGCAGCAGAGCTGAGAAATACAGAGGAAATCCAGGAGACCCCAGGAAGAAGTCTGGGAATACCCCAGCCTTTAACCGCTGAGATCTCAGACACACAAATGGGATGGACTTAATGCACCGACACATAATTTCATCCAAAGTTGGCCTTACATGAGGAACTATTCCATTAGGACTGCCAGAATGCAATGCTAGTGCTAATTTTTAATGCTAACTTGCAAGTGAAATCTTTGTTTTTCAGACAAATACTGAGACCTCATTTTTTTCTGTGTTTCCTGGGATGTTGATCACCTGTTGATTGTAAGGGGTTTGAAAGTCACCAAGACATTTTATAAAAGCAAGATATCCAAAGCAGAGGCCCAAGGGAAGAGCAAGGTTATGAGTGCAGAAGTAGAATAAAATAACCAGGAGACTAGCATCTGAAAATGCTGGAGACTATGTTAGATCAGCCACGTTTTTGGGTACTGCAATTAGAACCCAAAACCTCACCAGCAAAGAGAGACAGAGGAAATGCTTTTGTTAGTGAGACCCACTGGACATAACAAGCAGGTTAACATCCTGCCACCGTGCTCCACGCATCCTTTGGAAGTGAGCACAGAGACACAGCTCCAGTTTCTGCACCTTGTTTTCATCCAAGGGAAACAGTAGTCCTTGACAAACCCCAAAGACCGAGGGTTAATACTCTTATGAGGGACAACTGTAAACAAACAGTCCCTCTCCCCAAACCTGCAGGCTCTTCCAACAGATTACTTCCAAATCTGCACTTCTATTCAGCCTCACTGGCAACAGAGCATGGATTTACTACAGCCAAAAGCGTGTTCTCTTCTCTGTGACAGCTGATGAATTAAGTATTATTTTCCAAGGAGATAAGCAAGTCTGTGCTTGTTAAGAATTCACTCAGAAGGACGCTGAAGTAACCTAAATTGCCCTGAAATGCTGATGCCCATTCTACACTGTAATTCTGTTCTACAGATGTACTACATCCTGTCTAGGCACAGAAATTTATTGACACAAGACAAACACTAATTTTTCATTCAATCACCAGTTCTAAGGCAGAGACTAACCACCTCTCCTTATTTAAGCCATACACAATTCTAACTATCAAATCTCTCTAATGTTATTTAACTTCCTCCTTAACAAGAGACTGAGCTTCTGGCTGCCATCCAGCGACTCCAGTGCTTATCCAAGTTGTCGCTATCTGTACCCTACAAACATACCAACTACAAAAAAGCACCATTTCATTCCAAGCTTCTTCTAAAAGCTACCTCTTCTTTCTACTGCCTAATCATACAGTGTAGGTATCAGATGTTAAAGTTTGAAAATATCTTAAAAATTCATTATCTGTCAGCTCAGTACAAACAGGCAATGCAAAAATCTCTTTGTCCAGCCTTCTATAAACTCATCCTGTATGACATACTGGCCAAACTGTATGCTTTGCAGCACATGGATTAAAAAAAGGCAATAAGTATTTATTTAATTTCCCCCCAAAAGTCTAGGCTTATTTGAGCTGCCACATCAGTGATAAGAACCCCTGTGACTGAGTGAGATTTTAGCCTTACAGCTAAGAAACACTCCTAACAGGAGCAGAGTTCTTGTGGCGAAGGGCAACTCCCACATGTGTTAGTTTTTCCCAGCAATTAAATACAGCTATTCTTTCTGAAAGTGCTGTGAGGGGAAAAAAAGAAGTTACATTTTTTCCTGGAATTCTAGGTGTTTCTACATCAACAGGATGTAGATGAGAAGTTACTTTTGATACTATGTTAACAATTCCGTCCATTTGTCTCAAATATGCACAGTGCCTCAAGGAGGAAAGGAATTTTCTGTTAATAGACTAAGGCAGGGTCATCCTATACTATAAGCTTCAAGAAACATTAACAAAAATCCCTGTAGTTTTGTTTTTACTCCTACTTACTGTCTCAGCGCTATTCCTGTTTTACAGATTTGCAATGACTGGAAGAAAAGCACGTGCAAACAGCAGAGAAAACAGTAGTGGCCACAAACAAAACACAGATGCACAGTACAATACAAAAGGGTTAAATTATTGCTTTTTTTCAAAAAAAAAAATTCTAGAAAAATCCTTAACCAGATAGACTTGCTCATTAATTACAGTGATTTAGCATCTCCTAGCCTTCACTGATGAGCAGCTAGTAAGATTCAAGGAGTAGATGCAAAGGGATATATACCCAATTCATGTAGAAGAATCAAGGTTATGTTTAAACAACAAAAAAGTCTGATTACTGTATCCAACATCAGCAGCGTGCCCAGCTCACACACACTCATCCTGGCACGAGTGGACGCCAGACCTAGTCATAAGCATCCCATGAAAGGATTCCTTCCTGTTTCCCTGCCAACTGTCTAAGTGCACACATTGTTTAAAATTGCTGCCAGAACCCTTTAATCTCAAACACCGGAGGTTCTCCGTGAAGCTGAACGAACGCACGCCAGCTCAACTTCTCATTCCAAGCACAGTCAGCTAAAACACAGAAGAGAAAGCAACTGAAAGCAGAAATTTTGCCACAGTTAAAAGAAAGTCCAGAGCTGGAAATGGAAGGATAGATCCAAGATCCTGGCCAATCCCTAGCAAATGATCCCATTTATTCTCAGCGGGCAGCTGCTGTGCAAAAATGGGCATTTCCAGCTAACACATCAGTATTTAGAAGCAACTGGATGTTTTAACAGGAACGATGCACAATCACGTTATTATGTGACCCTAGTCCCGTGCTTTGTTTCCAGCAGCTCAGTATGCAAACCTGAAACTTGCTTTGTTTACAGAAGACAGCTGCAGAACTAGAATAGACATTGACAAAAAAAATTATAAAATATTACCTTATGAATTAATCTAGTCAGCAGTGCTGACTATCTGATCAAGACTAAATCACAAGTTTACCAGTGAGTTTCCCTTTCAAACCTTATCAGATCAAGGGATGGGAAATAAATATCTTAGATCTCGTGGGCTGAAAAAACAGCTAACACCAGCCATGAGAGAATGTTGAGCTTGGACTTTTCCATGGCAGGTGGCCAGCTGGAAAGCTTAGCAACTTGAAAGCATTTACAACAGGCATAACCTTGAGTATCTTGCAGAACGATGCTTCCTACTCTACTTCTACACCAAAGCATTTGTTGCAGAGTGCCCTAATGCTCTGCTTTTTGCAGAAGCATCAGCTCAGACATGTTTTACTGAAATTTGTCCGTGCCTGCTGTTAAAAGGTCACTACAAGGATTGGAAAGAGTCATTTATCCCTCACACTTATTTAAAAAAAAGACTTTCTCATTTTGTCTGTATGTATACAACCAAGACATTTTTAGATGCGATGTAGACTAAAATGATGGTCTTGCAAGATTCAGAGAGCCGTTCGGTATCTGAAAGTTAGGTTTTAGGTGGAAATCAGACTGAGATAAAATTTAAGTTAAGTCTTAGTTGCACTCAGCTTTGCTATTTAAGTTTGATTCCTATAAAACCAAGGGCGTAGGCAGCAGAGTGCAGAAAAAAAAAAAATTCTACCTTGCTTACCTTATTCAAGTTTTTCACTACGTCCATCACCTCAGCACTCAGCAGGCTCAGCTACAGAGAACACAAGGCTCGCAAGTCTGAGGGATTCCTCAAGCCAGTTTGTGTCTGATTTTTCAAAAATCATTTGCCCTAGAGACAAAAAAATTCTCCTTTTTCAATAATAGCTTGGTATTTGTTAATTCTAAGAGACTGACCTACTTTGAACTATGAAGTGCACCGTTTCTGCCAGCTGTTACTATGCTTGCTTTCCTAGTGACTTCTCAAACCAGTGGAATTCCAGGACATATACTAGCTTGCTCTCAGCACCAAGAAGCTACTCAACATCTCACGTTCACCCACTTACACTGAGATTGGTATTTCCTTCCATGAAGTCTGACCTTTACATGCACCTGCAAATCCCCTAGATCGCTAGTGATCAAGTTGCCTCGAGTCCTATGCCAAAGACATTTATTTCATTAGTTCACAGCTGTACTGTGGGTCCATGAGAGAGGGTTTCACCCAAGAAGTGACAGCCCTCCCTATAACCTCATCTCCCCTGCTCCGCTGCCAGTGACAGCACTGCATGTTGAGTCCAGCAGACGAGCGATAGTGAACCTCAGACAACCTTTTGTGATCTGAAATAAACTTTGGTTTCCATTCACAATCAAGTCAAGTTTTCTCTGTGATCTAGCTTATAGTCATTATCTCAAAATACTTTTTATTTATACACATCCAGTCACAACATATCAATTATTCCAAATATTTTCTCCCCTACTGAAGATTGTTTCGGCATGAGGAGAAGGGGAGGTTCTTCCAAATTTGCACTTAAACCTTAGCACTATTGATACTTTAGTAGGAAGATTTCAAGTAACCTAAACTTCTTTTTATTTCATTTCAGAATTTGTTCTCTTTCAAAACATTCAGGATTGCTCTTCCTGCATTTTTCACTTCAATGCATCCTAGCACACTACTCACTTCATTACTTTCACTTATGAAACCAAAATTGGAATGGATTTACCTGAGCTGAAAATGAAAGCTGTTCAGGTACTGATTCACTGAAGGATGAAACATCCCTGAGCAAAGACTCACAAGGTGAGATGGGGTTGGTAACTGCACGAACAACAGCTGTATTAATGTGCAACTCCATCCTAGTCTCCTGGGCATCTACAGCCAAGTCCTTTGATGCAGTCCTCAATCATCGCAAAACTATCTTGAAGATCAGGCTTATTAGAAATGACTTACTATGGAGGAAAAAAGCCCACAAGTAATGTTGTCTTCTATAAAATGGAAAGCTTTATTTTTATTTGCCCTCGTGTGCATCTGCTTTGTACAAATTAAGCACTATAAACATCTGAAAAATCTAAAGATGAAATAAGCCATTTGCAATAAGTCACTTAGCTTCCATCCTTAAGGCCTCATCTACACATGCAAATTAATCAAATCACAGTGGAAACTGAAGTGGGTTTAACAAATTTCTACAAGCTGTTGAGCAGACTAGCCGAAAAAAACCCAACCAACCCAAACCTAATTAAAGCCCCAGTCACATCCTACTGAACTGCAGAGGGGGAAACAGTCCAGCCATGTGGACAGCCATCTGAACGCCTTGCAACCTTCAATGCATGTGCTGGACTGGGAGAAAGAACACAGAAAAAGAGAATATAGTAGGAGGTTCTTTTGGCTCCTGCCCACATCTCACATCATTACTGATTCACTACTGTACTCTGATCAGACGGAAATGAGATGCATCAAAGTCTTAAATACGCAGAAATCAGAAATGGAATTAATTGTGAAAGAGTTCCATCAATAAACCACCATTTTTTCAGTTTGAGATTTTACTGAGTTTTCCAAAGTAGAATTAAGTGAATATCAAGGAAAGCAAGTCAAATTAAGAGGCTTTGGGGGAGGGGTGGAGAGCGGACCTTCTAAGGACAAACACCAACAGTTTGTTCAGGAGTGAAGCCAAGTGAAGCACAAGTCTGCCACAGTCTGAACTACAGGAATCTGTGTTGTATACAGAGGAGACATTTGAAAGGTGTCAATAAATTACTTCTCAGCGCAACATGTTTTCCACTTTCTCAAACAGAAAATCTTGCATGATGTTTCCAAGAAGTTTTCCTCCCCTCCTCCAAATACTAAATCAATAATAGAGCAAAATAGGTTTATTCCACAGAGCTGCTTTAAGTATAGCTGCAAACTAATGAGAAGGTGGAGACAGCGTTGCCTTCTGCCTTTGTAATATAAAGCCTTCCCAGCTAGCGCAGGTTCAGAAAAAGCAGCAGAGTAGTGAGCTAACCTTACCCTTCTCCTTGGAGAAGACAACTTAACAGCTCTGCTCCTTCCATTAGTGTTCAATTATCAGCTGGTCAGTTTGTGGCAGTAGGGCGCCTGGAGAGATTTTCAGCAACAGTATCGTGTTCAGATGCATCCTTAAGTCTCTGTCGCTCAGCTATCATTTCACAGGAACTCAAAAGCCAGAAGTCATATACTGCGTTTCTTCCCTCGCTCTGTTCACCACCTCCTCTACACTCAGTACCTGTGAAACGGAGCCTTGACTGTGAACAGTACGCAAACACTTCAGATACTCCGCTAACTTGGAACGCAAACATTTTAAAAACTAAACAACAGCCTTAAGGTACAGGCATCTTATTTTAAGATCAGGAAAGATTTATGGAGGAAAGGAACCATTGCTCGGATGAAGGATCAGTGAAATAAAGACACTGCCATAATTCCTTGGCAAGCACCAGGTTAAGGTGACCCGTGATCACTTGCCATGCCAGCTGCTTGTTCCTTCACCAATGCCACAGCACGTCATTACCTCGGCTGCGCGTACAGTCAGTCCTAGGGTTGCACTCTGCCTCCGATGAGCGTCCCAATTTACAGCAGAACTTCCAAAAAACAGTTGTGCCAACATAAGCAAGAGCATAGTGCAAATCAGAACTCCCTAAACCACCATTTCCTATTGCTCACCGTGATTACTCTATCACAGAACCACAGCCCAAGTTAAGCTCTATCCTTGCACGACACATTGAGTAAAACGCGTAATGTTTTAAGGCAGAGTAGGCTTGTTAGGGGGACAGCAGGAGCAGGGGAAGATAACAGAAGAAATGTGGGATAATGAAAATGACAATCTTTAAAAGAAGTCATTGCAAAAGGATCAAGATTTGAATAGCTAGCAAAAATACAACATAGCCCGCTGAGCAAGTTATCGCTACCTAACTATCCTACCTGCATTTTCCTTTTCAGCTGTCTGCCAGGTCCTGTCTTTGAAAGACTATAGGCTCATTAAACATAATTCACTGTCAGTGTGACAAGTTAACAACTTCAAATATCTGTTCTCTTAAGTATAAAAATCCAGAAGATATCACAGTAAGACTTCCTCATAAAAACAGACCTAGTTTTTAACGTTTTGCTTATTTGTTCATCTGTGCTTGTTACTTGTTCTTGATCCTACACAGCTTACTATAAACTAGGATATTCAGGAAAGCTTGAAAGCACTCATTACCCATTATCCTATTAAATTCAGTGGCCCCTTTGAAAAATCCAAGCCTTAACTTCTTACTGTTCTTCCTCAAAGGAAGATTTTAGAGAATTTTGAAACACACTGGGATCACCTTTGCTCGCTGTCCCAATTCTAGGTGGAAAGGACAAGGTCCAGTACCAATAGGAAAAAGCTGAATTACTACAGAGGTAGTAGTACATACAAATGAGGTGCGAAAGGCTGACTTGTAAAACTGGAACTTTGTGAAGTGCATCGTCAGCACTGCTCTTCTGAGCACAGAGTGAGCCATGTCAGGGAGACAGGCTTAACAAAACCACCCACCTCTTCTTTTGCAGTGCCTTTTTTTTTTTCCCCTCCCCTAATTTCCTGAAACCAGCCACAGGATCAGAAAACTGCTAATATAGCACACAGCAAGTAGCAGGAGCCCTCTGTTTTCTTTTACACAGCTAAGCCAGTCCTTGCTGGATCTTCAAGCAGTGCACACAGCTTTAATACACCAAAAACTTCAAAAACCCATATCATGGGAACACAAATACAACAGTGTCTATTTCAGCTGTATCTTTGAGACTGAAGGGTTGAAACCATTCTAGTGGAAGGGCTCCACTTGTCAGAAACAATGTTCATTGATTGTTTTTAGACTTCAGTGTAAACAGATAAATATTAACATATATGTCTCTGCATAATGCAGGTAATTTTGTTGCAACTAGAAGAAAAGTCATCCTCATGCACTCCCATGGTTTTAACCTCTGCATATGCTCATCGCTTAACATATGAGCTCTCTCCTGCTTCCACCAAATTTCAGTAGCAATTGTTATTACACTCCCTTAGTCATACAATGAGTGCATGTTTAAATGTACTTAACTTGCTTAGACTTCTGGAACACATTCTCATTACTGGGAATCTCTACTGAGATACTAGTTGCCAATTTTGAAGTCTCTTGAATTATTGAGATCCATTAGAAACTTTCTGAACACAGAAATTAAACAGCATAATCAAAAGCTAAAGGCTGCTGACTGGGTTAGATTTGTCTCTGCCCAGAACTTTCCTGCACACTAGAAAGGGATAAAGAGATTACTCCAGTGGTTTTTTAGCTGCAGTTGGGTACTGGCTCAGACAGCCTGAACTGAAAGTTTCCTTCCTTGTTTCTCACAGCATGTGCCAGCATTTCTTGATGGGAATGCAAAGATTAATTACAGCTGTACTTGCTCTGAACAAATCCTTATATTCAATACAGTCCTGCAAGATTTGGAGTAGCACTAATTAGGGCTTAGAACAACAATTCTGCAAAGACAGACATACTGAGTATTTTTTCTAATTATTTTATGCTTAATAAAATTAAACCTTCTTTCCAGAAGCAGGGTGGCATTTATTCTCAAGAGCTGGGAGCCAAAAGGACATTTTTCAGTCTAAGAACATTAGATTTTGTGTTTCACTGCTATTGCTGAAGGTAAGACATCAAATCGTAACTGCTACCACATGCATACAGAGAGAGGCAAGGATGAGTACAGCGTTTATTCTGTAAATCTTTTGGGACACCCAGACAGTCCTCTAATGGGCTCAAGCACTAAGAGATAAAGACAAAAAAGTTTGTTCTTAATAAAATACAGAAGTAAAAATAAATCTTTTAATCAGAAAAGTGGCAATCATTAGACAAGATGCAAATTCTCATAATGAATTTTCAACGTGGGAGCTGTATCTATGAAGTTGTTTCCCTCATTCACTTTAACCACACCAAAAATACAGTCAAGTTTTATTGGCATCTAAGGGCCAAAAGCAAAATCTCCTACAGGCAGCCTTACACAGTACCATAAAAATACAAGGCTTTTTAATCTACCTCCAAGAACCTAAAAGTTAAAAAGTAGGACCACACAAAGTCTGAATTTCAACCTTTTGGTATCCACAGACAGCTGGGCATTAATGAAGTGCATTAATGTACTGTACATTTTACAGACTAGAGAGGTGATTTTGACCTAAGGTGTTGATCTTTAAATAAAAAAAAAAAAAGAAAAATTGTAGAGTGATGGGAATTCACTCTATGGAGTACTAGAGCAGCCAGTAGCATAGCTCTTTTTATTCAGCATCCGTCTCCATTCCCCTATGGTTGGCATATCAATTTCTTGTTATCCACTTATTTATTATGTATGACCCGCTCGTTACTTTCCAACTTATCCTCCCAATTCCATGCAGGCTACATTTCATCCAGCTGTTGCACTTTGTCATAATCTAAGACCAGGAGCAATTCATGGCAGGAATCCTTTTATTTTTCCACAGAGCATTTAGTACAGAAGGCTTTAATCCTTGGTTGAGACTTCAGGTAGGTACTGTAACAGATTACTATTCTCTAACACTTTTCCATTTGCACTGTTTGGAAAAGGTCCTTTCTGGTTCTCATTATTTCTTTCCAATAGCAGAAAGTATTTAAGAACAGCTAATAACTGTTTTACCCATCACACAGCTTTCTATGGATGGTTCTGCTTGAGAGAATCATTTCTCTTACTGAGAAAAGATAGCACACAAGTGAATTTTGCTAGAATTCAGAATGATTTGCAGCATAGAAAGATTTGTGCCCTTTGATTCTCTAAATGGTTTTGAATCCAGCCTACTTTAAATGCAAGTTCTTCTCACCTCTTGCGCAGTGGCACTTAAAGCAAAACTGAGATTATGCAGTGAAGCATTCCTTGGTGTAGGTGACAGACAACGTGCTATGAAGGCATCCTCAGCTCTGCCTCCTGCTCCAGCTTAGTCCTGAATTTGAATCTCGGTGACTGTCAAGACACACTAGTGCTGGCACAGCCAAACACCATGCTGCTCAAGGAGTTCTTCTGGTGGCAGCAGGCCCATTAACATATCTCATTTAAGCATTTATTTTTAGAATATTGCAAATATAATAGGAGACTGAGCATTTAACTTCTGTAGATGCAAACTGACGAACTATGTAGCATTAGCCGATATCCACAGAATTTTGTGCAAAGGTTTCCAGCTGCATTTTGCTTTATATTACCTCTCAATTTTTAATGAAACCAAAAACTATAACTCACTAGCTCTCACCTCCTTTAACAAAATGCCACTTTTGTTTGGGAGTTCTTTCTTGAGACTTTGATCCGAAAAAAATTTTCCTATTTGGTCTTAGAGACAGGATTAGAAGCCGGGAACTCCAACTGCTAATCTTTCCTACTACACACCAGCCACAATGCTTTGCAGTATTACACTTAAACAAGCAATTAAACTTCTTTTGCTGTACAACGATGAGTCCAACTCCTTAACTTGACCATAAACTTTTGAGGTCTTGGGATTAGAGGACAGAACTAGAACTAAGAATTTAAATCTGGACCTCTGGCACTTAATTGCCACAATACTGGTATAAAGCCTTACTTAGATATTTAACTGAAGAGAAACATCTCTGTAACTCACCCTGCTGTATGAGTCCAGAGCAGGATATTACTCAAGCCACACAGATAAAGTCCACAAAGTTAATAATCTTTTAAGTTAATATGACATCTTATGTCAGATTAAATCACTGTTTCAGAATTCTAACATAACAAAAATCAGATTATAATAGACTATTACTGTTATTTTTGTAACAGCAAATAAGTGGCAAATTTAAGGGAAGGCTTCGGTTATATAGCACCATCATTCCTTAAGTGTAATAGTTAAATTCAAACAGGCGTATTTACCATCCATAGCTTCACAATTAGCTTTTAAAAAAATAAATTTTCATGTAACATTGTTAGATACAGATGTACTTTACTTTCAGCATTAACACTGTGTAATTACAAAATACCAAGCCTCAGCAACAGCAAACATGAGTTTCTGGTTTGTAACGCTACTGTCAATCCGTTGTTTTTAAAAAAATTTTCTGGGTCAGAGTGGTATGTCCCATCCAGATCTAGAAAACAAAAAAACCACGTAACTTCCCCAGCAATAATTTAGTTTCATAGGAGTTCTGCACATTAGAAATAACCAAGCAAAGCTCTAAAGTAATTTGGCAAAGAGTTGCTGCCTAGTCCCAGTTATGTGCATGAAATGGTAACAAGATTCCCCATGCTGGCACTTTGAACAGTGTGGCTATTTCCTTTGTACTTCTCACCAGCATTGGTCAAGCCCCAATGGATTTCACTGATGAAATAGGGGAGTTTCACAGTGCTGTAAAAAAAAAAACAAAACACCATCCTTACAGAATAAGCAACATTCATAGCCTCTTGTGTAAGCTCATACTCAAACAGTAGTTTGCAAAAACAAGAGCTCATTTTTGTGTTATGGCCAATTGTATAAGCTGGAGTTGACTTGACACTTGGAATTTCCTCAAGAGGAAGTGCATTAGGAAGTGCATTATGTCGATACCAGGCGCAAGTACTGCTGCATTTCAGTGCTGTGGCATATAGGATGAAAGAAGAGTAAAATGTTTGGAAACATGCTTTTAAGGCTACTCTACTCTGCCCTTGCATCTTAAAGACAAGTGATCAGTTAGAATCTTTCTGCTTAAGGATTCAAGAAATCTCTATTGAAGTGCACTGAAGAATTCTGACAAAACAGAGCCCATTCCTGTAGATTTCATTTAACACGCCACTTACTCCACATATCAAGGCAGTACTCTGCTTTGCTGCCCAGCCTCTCAATTCTCTTGGCTTACAGAGGCAGGAAAACGTTGCCACATAACCTCCATATGCTACAGCAGCTGGTATATAACCTAACTCCTGATCATCTTACATTACTGCCATACCTAGTACTTCTGTACCAAAATAAAGCCATTTAAGCAACAGTTTGTCCACTCTGTATCGGGAATTAATGAGAATGACTAGTGCCTCACCTCCATATTGCCCAAAACACACAGCTAGCTGGCTGCCTACGAGGCTTTGAAGCCATCAGCTCCTTGCATAAGGAGAATGGAGCAACAAAGCTATACTAATGCAAGGAGCGGGCTGTTCACTATGCAACATTTCCAGCACGCTATCTGTTCTGGCAGGCATCATTTAACCACTTCAATTTATTTCAAGTGCTCTGCTTAGACAAAAAAAAAAAAAAAACAAACCAGGAGAGTGACTCATGTCCTATTACAAATATCCCCCAAACCCCCACACCTCAAAACACCCAGAGAATGGTGAATCAATATAAAAGAAATGGTCTTTAAAACATTTTCCAGAGCTTTCCCACATCCAAGGCTTCAGAAGCTCTTAGTATTTGAAGTATTACTGGAAGTGTTCCATACAATTCCCTGTGCAGAGATCTAAAAATAGCTATGGACACAGTAGTAAGTTTTTGTCTGTATTTGCAGGCCCCTGACTTCCCTCTCAGGAACCACTACTTCCCATTAATGCTGAATTTTTTTTAAAGGAGCTATTAAAACATTAGAAATTCTTTCAACAGTGCAGTGAACACCAATAATAATATATCAGTAACAAATTTGAATTGATACTCTAGTGGTGGATCATTAATATATGCTGTATATTAAGAATAATTGCATTAAAACAGATGCCTTTTGCAGTCTCCTTGGATGGCCCTGCTCTCTGTATGAAGAGGGGCAGGTATCTGTAAACACAAGTCAGAGCTAGTCTGGCTGCATGTGAATAACTCAGAACAGTTGCCTTTACTGCAAATAGGCTCTGGAGTTCAGAGTAAATAGTCCCATCAATCCCAAAGAGATGAGAATATGACTTGTACCACAGGAGAAGTTCAGGAGCTCTTGAAATACATAGTTAACAGGCTAGAAAGACTTGGTATTTTGAAGGGAAGCAGTAAGAATAATTCGAATAAAGATATTGCTTTGACTAAGACTAGTTAGGATAGAGATTAAAAAAAGCCCAAAACCCAAACAGTGTGCACGCTTAAAAAAACCCAATCTGATAAAACAACATCAATTTTGCTTTAAGAATCGATGAAGCCAGATGACGGCCTTTGCAGATCTGCTCATTGTTACCTTAAGCTCTGTAACAGTGCTAGCGCACAACATACATCTGTTCTGACCATGACAAAGGTGTAATTTTCTTGCCTGACAAGCCCTGTTTGTCCCATCTTTACCCACAATGACATGAAGCATGCTAAGCGGCAAGAAGTCAAAAAGTAGCTAACCTCGCTTCAGATTTTATGGTTGTTCTGGACACATTAAAACAAAAGTGAATGGTTTCTCACATTCTCCCACTAGAGACCTGGGAGGAAGAAAAAAAACCAAACCAACAAAACAAAAACGACCTGACCAAAGCAATTCCTATGGTGGCCTTAGTCTCCATGATTTATGACATAAAAGGAAACATCACTTACAGTTGCAAAAAAGCTTGCAGATTATTATACATGTACCTGAACTCCCACGTATACCCAAATACTTGTTATTAGGTTCAAACTGAAGAAGCTTCCACCCTTTCAGCTAAATTATAATTGAAATCCCAAGGTCCTCTCTCCAAGGAAGCCATTCAAAATAGAATTTGTCTCCACCTGCTGGCAATGAACTGCCCAAACTACCACGGGCAACCTGAAAAGAACAAACGTTACAGAGACACATGATAAACGTATTCCTTTCTAACATACAGACAGAAAACAGGGTAGGATAATGAGGGCAAGGGAAAAGAGAGAAGAATCATACTGATTACAAAGGAATTCCTATTCTAGTAGTTAAAAAACGAGGACAGAGATGTGACAATGTAACCAAACATACAATGAAGCTTTTGTCCCCGAAATACTTGGCTTGCATACAAGGGACAGAGGAACGTGGGTCGGTGGGGACAGGCTGGGGTGGGGGAAGAGCAAGAGGCTGATGTTTGTGAAAAGAAAGTGAAATTGGTTAGTGTGCTTTAAAATGGTGAAGAAAAAAAGAAAAAAGGACCCTGCTATTGTAGAATCCACCCACTCACTTCTGAAAGGCTCAAAGACCCAGACAGGGATTTACAGCCAGCACTTCTAGGCCCTGAATATGAAGCAGAAAACACTCAAATGCCCAGAGGCAGCTTCTGTGGTCCCAGAGAAGCAGCTTTCACACTGTATGAGGTTATGGTCAGAGCCATTTTCTTTCAACAAATTTGCTACTGCTGAGTCAGTCATTAAGCTTAGCATTACAGACCATAGGAAGACAGACACCTGTACACTACAATTTTCAGCTCTAGGTAACCGAACAACATGTTTTTACTTTTTATTTTCAAACAAAGTCACACAACTTCCTGGAGAAATATAGAGAGTTCAAAAGCAGACCACTATAATCCTACGGCTTGAAAGCCAAAGTAATAACAATAATAATAAAAAGAGCTGATGTTCAGCTGACTGTAAGACCGGGGTGAAGAAAATTCAAGTACTGAGCAAGGTCATTATTTCAAACACTGTCCAGAAACATTCACAAAGATCATAGCAATGTAAAGCTTCAAAATTTTGGTCATGATTTTAAAACTATTATGAAGACGATAAATTCGGTTCAAACCAAGTACATTCCATTTAATAGCTCACTTATGCTAAATAAGGGAGGGAGTGCCAATGAGAGGTTTTCTTTAGTCTCAGTTAAAAGCAGTTCAGAAAAGATTTATTTTCTCAGCGTCCACTATATCTGGCTTCTGTTTATTTACATGAGTCTATATCCAGCAAGGGTTTAAAGTAAATGAAGGTATGGGTTTATAACCATCATATGCAAGTAGGAATACGACATCTCCTTAAACCACCTGCTCTGCAGTTTTATTTTATTTTTTTGAAGAAATTTTACTGCTGCTAATCCCCATGTACTCAGGGAATCAGAATTCTCCTGAACCTAGAAGCAAGGCATGGAAACTTGTTCAAGTTAAGGTCTTAATAATTTGTTTAGTGACCAATCCAAAAGTAGCACTTGTATCCTTGAGAACAATTTATTACATTTTAAAAACTCTTATGCGGTAAGTGCTTTTTATTTACAATTGAGGTACTTTATAAACTCCTGGTGATGCAGTGTGCACAGTAAAATAATAGCACCCAGGATTTTCAAGTTCTTAGTGCCACAGGTGCACGCAGCAGGACTGAGTTACACAGTATTTCTGTAGCACACCATATCCTCACACTACTGACAAGTTAACAGTTCTGGTGCCTGCAGCAGTTTCAGTTGCCCCAGTAACATTAAACAGGTTATATGAATGCCATCCAAAAAGATGCATGATAGAACCATACCATACTATTGAAGATGACAGCATATTAAATGATTGCTTGCATGCCTGTATGCTTGGCTTTTGTGGGGCTTTTTTATTTTTTGGTATTTCCTGTTTAATCCTCAAAGCCAGAGAATGCAGAGGTAGGCCTACTAGTCTTGGAATGCTATTTATTCAAACTGAACTTCTTTTTTCCAGTTTGATGCAATTTTATTGCTAACCAGTACAGGAATGAGCCTCCCACATGATCCCAGTCTGAAGCTCCCCTTAAAAACAAAACCCATACTTGATCATAGCATTTCTCAGAAAAAAAAAAAAATTAACAGGCTGCTGATGCAATTATGGCTTATTATACTGGATTCCCTTGGTAGTTGTCTCATGTTAAATTCAAGTTGCCTGTGGCACGAACCATCTTTTTATTCCACATTTGAACAGTGCTTAGAACAGCAAAGTCTTAGTCTGTGTCTACAGACACCAGGAATTATGAATCAACTAATCTAGCTTCTCTCCCCCCTGCATGTCTTCCCCCCCATCCCCAATACTGTAACATGGAAATCATTACGTTTTTAGCCTAAGGAAATGAGGTTTATACAATCATCCTGTGGCAATTTTACCTAGTCATTTTAGTTACTTTTTAGCCGTTTACCAGTCTTAAGATACTTCACAGACAGATTTCAAAGGTGCAAGAACAAGACTCAAATAGGCATCTCATTAGCAGAGACAGATGAGTACCTAAGGGCTGCAACACAAGTTTAATTACAGTATTAGACACTACAGAACCCACACAGAGGAGCAGCATGAGAAGATAAACTATGAGAATTTCACTGCTGAATTTCTCAAGTTTTTCTATAGCTATATTGAACTCCTTTGTCAGAGTCTAAGTGACACTACACAAAGCCATGTTTCTAACCTCTACATAGGTCCTCTAATTAAACTTTAATAACATATCCAGGCATGAAGAATTTCACCTTTAACTGCCCCCCCCTTCTTAAAAAAAAAACAAACAAACAAAAAAAAACCCTGAATGAAGTTTAGGGACAGAACACCCAAAACAAAGAATTCTACCTGCAGATTAAAGGATAATACATTAAAATCATGAAGACAAATTTATTAGAATAATTAGGCTATCACCCCATACCATATTCTAACAACTAGTAACCGTGGTACTAGGTTGCATGGATCAGTACCTTGTTTCACTGAACAGAGAAGAGAGAAAAAAAAGCACATCTTGTACATAGGAAGAAAAAGTAGTGTATTATGAACAGCTGTCAGAAACATATTCCATACCAGAAGTGCAGCTATTTTGGCACAAGAGCATGAAAACCTAGTAACAAGAAAGCAAGGAAGATAGCACATTTTTAAGCTCGCTCTCATCTTTCAGTTGCTTATCCAAATTTCACTTGCAGACGCCAGGATGAAAAGAAACAGTCAAATAGCAGCAGCCGGAATGGGCGTTGCATTCACTTCAAAAGATCTGCATGCAGGAATAGTTTGCCAGTATCAATATAGTGCAAGCTGGCAGGACTGGAAAGTTACAAATTAAGTGTGCCTTCATCAGTGACCTACTATGAACAGACCTACTGAGCTGCTAAAATATTTTTAGTTCAACCAATTCCTGCCTTTTTTGGTTCCTCTTGCTCTTCCAGTTTATCCAGTCGTGCACTTTTCCACTCCCTCTTACTGCCATGTAGTTTTTCAAGTTTGGCTCCAATTACCACTTGTTTCTGCTGCTGAAGAGCTCAGATTTACAGCACTACTACAAACGGCTCATATAATGGCTAAATCTTGCATGTAGCAAGCAATCTTTCAACTGAAGAGATATTTATACAGCAGGGAACTTTCCTCCTCCCCCCATGAAGATGGATGTACTCACCAGCTGGTACTCGCTCCGACGGCTGAAGGCTTCCTTGATTCCTGAATCCCTCCACAGTGCGCCCAGTGCAGGTACATACAGCTGGAAGGTGGCAGGCTCTATGGGCATTCCAGCTTTGTTTTCAAAAGCCATCAAAAACATTCCATGCTTCTCATTCTCCGTGTACTGCCAAGGGATCCCCAGTTTGTCCCGTGCATCAACCAGAACCCTGCAGCCCTAAAGAACGATTCAGATAAGAAAGTCAGTGATAAAAAGATTGAAGTGTAAAAGAACCAGGATTTGGAGGTACTTGAAGCTTTTTTTTTTTTGACACTATTCTGGTGAGACTGAACTCAGGAGAGAATCATAAACATTGTTTATTGCAACATCTCCAACAGAAATAAAATAGAAAGAGCTCGCTTGTGTAAGCAACTTAGCCCAAATATATTTCTCCAGGTGAACAAAATATACTAGCAGCAACAGCTAGTTGCAACAAGCAATACTGCCAACAGATAAAAGTAAACATCAAATGCATAAGAAAAGCCTCTGGGAACCAATGTATGATCCTCATAGCTATAGTTTTAACAGTAACACCATGCCTGAAAACGTACTTTTCCATCTTTTTCTTTGCATTTGGGTTTTAGATACCAAAAAGGACATACTAGCTTTCTCAAGCATTAGGAGATCAAAAGAGCATTAAAAAAATACTGTTGAAAGAACATAGCCTATATTCTGGTGAAGCAAAGTATACTGAGCATCAAGAATTGAGGAAACTTAGTAAATTCCAGTGTTGTATGCCTCCACCAACGGAGTTAAATATTCAGGTAAAAAAAAGACAGCAATGCCAAACTAGCAAGATCCAAAAAGCTTGTAAAGTACAATTTTGACACGATCTACTTGGATGCTATCCAACTTTACAGACTTCTTAAAACTTGCTGTAAACGAGCATCTTCTGTTGAGACACTTTAATCCAAATGGTTACCTCCAGTAGGAAAGCCCAGCGGCAAAAGGACTGAAGATACTGCACAGATTTCAAGCTGCTGGGCTCAGTAAAGCAGGTGCAGTTTTCCATCAGCATCAGCTCACTTTTTGAATTTGCCACACATTTGCAAAGAAGTCATGACAGGCAATTGTGGGCACTCTAATTCTGGAAGAAAAATATGGAAGGAAAGTTCTCAAATTTAACTCAGGATTACTGAGACTGCTTAATTTCACATATTGCAGTTTTTATGGAAACTTAATTTCATATTCATGGCAACAAGCCAAACACATAAGGTTAAGTAACTTTGAAACTTTCAGTCTTCAATCTAACTACACCTATACTAAATAGCTTCAGATGGCCAACAGTTACTTCTGAGTAGTAAGCACCATTTTAATCATGGATAGATCTGTTAATGGCGGCTTAGCATCTCAGTTCATCCCTCTAATTCACAAGTAAAATCTGTGGGTTATATTAAAGTACTTTTCTCATTCTGTTGATCTTTTGGTTTTACAGTTTATGAAAATAAATAAAATAAAAAAAGCAAAATTGAAGTTCTGTTTGTACAGCTATTCACATGAACCTCCACATTATTGGATTGATTTTTTTTTTTTTGCATACTTTAAGCTATCAAGACTGCACGTATGTTTTCTTAACGCTTGAACCTTTCACCTCTCCAGTCCTGTAACAGTGCCACATAACAAGAACAGTAACTTTCCCAACAGAAATTAAGATTGGAGAGGGAAGTGAGAAGCAACTTAGTGTGAGTGTCACAGAATAGGAACTCAAAGCGAAGCATCGTGGTTGTCACTATGCAACAGTGTTCCTGAAGTGCAGTTTCCCCAAAATGTAAATATTTATGATTCTCAAGTGATTGTTACTTTCCTTTTATAAAGTAGAGAATATATCTCCACAATACCATGAAAAGACTAAAATTGAATGTATTTACAAACTGCTGCTTTAAATTCCAGACACAACTATGTAGTAACTGTCATACAGAGCAAAAGCCAACTCTCATTCCTAGTTACAGAGTTTATCCCTTTATTAACAGAAGCCTTTAGATATGCTTTATCTGAATGGTCTTAACGAATGTAAGCATGAGGAAAAAAACCCCAGCACTTACAAGGTTCTCCCTGCGAACTGCAGATGCCTGCACTACACCTCACGACCTCAGACACTCACAAACCCACCGCTCGCACGGAACACCATCCCGGCTGCAATTCAAAGTCAGTGTCGGCTCCCCCTGCCCCTAGTTGAGAAATTCAAGATTAATTTTTTTCCAAAGCACGGTGGTAACCAAGACTGGTGGGACACCGCTGTTTCTAGGCCTTTAATGCCAGGTTTGTTTCTGCTCAGCGAGGAGCGTTTATGAAGAGAAACGGTTAATCCCCACTCCCTGTCGGCTGGCGATCTCCATCGGGAGCTCCCGGCCCACACACGCCAGCTCTGACCTTTCACCTGCTTCGGCTCCAGCTCTCCGCAACCATCTCCCCCAGCGCTCCGCTCAGCTCCGGCTTTTCTATCTTACAGCTCTCGGACTGATTTAACCCTTACCCATCTCACAGCTACCATAGTCCCTTCACAGCGTCTCAAAGGAAAGATTGTACAATTCCTGCTGGGATAAAGTGGCATCGGCACCTCAGTCTCAGTGTATTTCCCTGCACTGTCGCTCTGCCTTTTCCTGCTCCCACTGGAAATACACAGGATCTCAAGAGACTGTTGTTACGGAAAGTTTCGTCATTTGGCTGGAAAAAACCACAGAACAGAGTTTCAATCAAGGGCGTAGAGACTGCTCCAGTCCCAGACAGTCACTGATCTGCTGGCTGCTGCTCCTTGGGAATGCAGGTTTGAATCTCCTTGGGGCAAGAGAGGGAACCGAACTCAGACCTCACAGACCCTAAGCATTAAGGACCGTAAGGTTACCCACGGGGAGCCTGTAGCATCAGCACCTTCCTCTGACTGTCTGAGAGCTAGAAACGGTTACGACCACGTCACATACAGAGCCCGATCTGGGACAAAGTGGCAGATTCAGATGTAGAGACGTCAGCATTGGCAGAGACATATAGAGACACACACAGAAGGTCAATTTTAAACACTGAATGAAGAACATTAAAAAAAAAAAAAAGAAATGGGTTAGCAGGAATGCTGTCCAACACATAGCCACGGGAACAGCACCTCTCAAAATCAGAATTTGTGGAACACACCAGCTCCAAGATATACACCTAAAATGCACCAGGAGTAAAAGCTTTACATAACGAGCAAAACAGCCAATGTTTCTTCCCCCCAACTCTTAGCAGTTAAAAGTATTTGTGATTCAGCAAGATCCCCAGTAAAGTGAATCTAAACTTAACATTTCTCCATCTCCACAAAACGGTTCTATAAATGCTACAAAGCAGATGTCAGAAAGATGAGGAGAAACAGATAAATCACCAAATTTAGATCCCATGTATTGCTATTCTCACATTTCAGAGTTACTGGTAACACTATTTTTTGCAGCCAAAATGAGCATTTGATAATCCTTGCCCCATTAATCTGCAGTACAAGTTACCATAGGAAACGTTTCCTCTTTCTGGAAAGACATTCAAATCGTTTTCCATACCTCCTTCCTCCAAAAAGACCATCATGGGAGATAGCCAGAGAGTCACTTTTATCTGCAGTTAAAACTGCTTAAAAAGTTTACACATACTCTTGATGCCCAGAGATAAAGATTTCATTTACAAGATTAAACTTATTTAAAATTCCTAGAATTTCCATTTATTATAGAATGAACAGAATAGTTTAATATATTGAGTAATAAAGTATATTTCTCAAAACTGAATTCGGACTTAGACACTATTGGTACAAATAAGAAAAAAACGCCACCAAACAAGTCTTATCGCATGTACAACACTCCCCCCCGAGCTCTAACAAAGAAGGTAACGCCAGACTGTTTTCATTGCAGTGCTTATTTCACAGTGAACCTTCCCAACACTGCTATGACAGTTTTTCTGATTTTCTACTACTACAGAAAATATCGATTCACTTTTTCATTCAGAAGATTGAATACTGTCAATTACCATTCCGTTTTCAAATTTGGAATACGGAAAAAAAAAAGTGGCAATAACTTTTGATATGAAAAACTTCTGAACAGTTCAACTGATCTAAAGCTTTTGCGCTGCAATCAAAGTAGGATCCAGAATAAGCAGGGTGGAAAGAATTAAAATTCACAGATAAGGATAGCGTCAGGCATTAGAAAATGGCAAAACAGCAGCATACTAGAAGCACCAGTTAGGGAGGAAAAATAGGAAGTTCTCTGTTCCATTCCTTTCCTAATAGTGTTTAGCATATTCAAGTCACTGTATAAATCCCTGGCATGCACAAAATTTGAATGGAGATAGGGTAGAACCAGAAAAGGTGTAACAAGAGTGTGACATGTGATCTAACTCAAAGTATCGTATCTTACACAGAAGAGAACACTAAAGAGATCCAGAAATCCAGTTTAGAAAAGAGCTAACTAAGGCATGATATATCAGAAATCGACAGAAATAACAAACCACTTGGAGAAGGGGAGTAGAAAGAGACTGTTCTTTCCCCGCCCTTTGCTACACAAATACAAGGGGTACAGCAACACAGTTATCAAACAGGAGGTTGAACTAACAGTAGGGTTTTTCCCATACATCCGCCCCACCACCCTGTGAGACAAACTCATTTACATAGGATGTTGGCCAAAAGTATAAATGGACTCAAAAAGCAATCGAGACAAATTGATGGAAGAGAGGTTCAAAAAGGACTAGTCGATTGCATTCCAGATGCAACTCCTGGCTCAAAAAGTTTCCAAAACCAAAGGCTGCCAATGACTGGAAGAGTATACTAAAGTATCATATTGCCTTCTTCTTGTCCCCGTTTTTGGTTGTGGGTTTTTTTTTTTCATGTCAGAGACAAAGCGCTAGATCCTTGGCCTGACAGAGCACAGCTGTTCAGCACTAAGTAGAATGTTTGTTACTCAGCAGCAGTATGAAGGTTTCACAAGCATTTGCGCAAATGCTCGTTACTAGGACCACCTCAAATGTATTTTGTCTCCTTTACTTTTGAAAGCGCTCTAGCTCTGAAAAAAATCCAGGTTGTCTTACATTTTTAAATACTAATTAATTAAATGATTTTGTGGGAATTACTAGAAAGGTTATCACCAGCTAATGCTATTTGAAGCCCATGAAGCTTGCCAATACATGAAGTGTTGCAGTATTTAAAGAGCAGCTTGATTTAAGAGTATCTTACATCAGTAGTTACACTACTACATATAACAACACGCCCATTTTAAATTATTCACATAGTCCAGTACTTGAAGGATTTGTTGTCCTAAAAATCCCACACCTTTCACCAGACAGACCAATTCAGAGGCTGAGAGAACACACCACAGTTGAGAATCAAATACACAATGGAAACAATATGTTTGGGGGGTTCTTGCTCATAAGCAAGGACAGGTTCTTCCATGCGCAAACCAACAGTCAATTGATCAAACGACTTGATTATTCTAGTCAAGTATCTAGAGAGAACTTGCAAAACTACTTACGAGTTTGTAAACAAATAGAAGAGTCTCCTACAGTGCATTTTCTCAAACTAATTTTAAGGAACTACTACTGTGTATGAGATCATAGAGTCACTGTTACACATGAAACACTGCAGCAACTACTTCTTAAGCTTTTACCATTAATAAATTCCTCAACCTCATACCAAAGCCCTAGATGTCCAGCATCTATACCACTTACAGAAATTGTTGAGAGAGAAGTGCTGATCGCTGCTGAATACCTGATCAGGGGAGTCCAAGTCAGAGCTAACAGGTAATAGTGTCTTCTCCTACGGCTGCAAACCAACAAGTACATTGCAGGCAACAGCGAGATTCAAATGTGTTCCTACTGTGTGTTTTTCCTCATTGTTGTTGACAAGGAACTGGCAAAGTCTGGGGATCACAATTCACAGAGACCAACAGAAATCTGAGCTAATGTCAAAACGAGCGCTCCCACCTCAGCAAGATATTTTTTATATATATATCTCCCCCCACCCTTTATGCCAGTGGAACAGTACAAAGCGATGCAGCTGTTTGAACACGGGTCCAGCTGGACTGGAAAGTTTAAGTGTACCAAAACACTGCAACAGCTCCGTGATCACTGGTGCCAATGCAAGAGAGAGAAAACTGAATCATGCAGCCTTAGATGGGACTGGACTTTTCAGCAGCAACACTTACTGGGGAGTAAAGATGATAAAATGTAACCTATGCGTATTTTTAGAAAACATCTCTTAACCTTCTAAAAAAGATGTTTCCAAATACAATTTGTAAAAATAAAGCTGTCAGTGTTTGCAAATATAGTAGCGTGCACTGTTTTTAAACTGCCATCTGGAACACTGGGAAGGTGATCTACTACTAACAAAGTAATAGCAAGACAATCAGATTTTTACAGCACACTATCGTAAAAGCGTTAACGGTGGTTTTATTTGATCTATGTCCTTGGAATGTTACAGCCAAGCAGCAACCAAGAACCCAATGTCACTACGGATAAGGTTTCACGTTACAGAGCAGTCGGTCTAACCACTAGGTACCACCAAAAGGGGCATCTTTCCTGGTGGTGTAGTTCCACCCGCTCCTGTCCAATTGGTTTGTCATTTGCCTGAACCCACGAGCCAATCCAGTGAGCAAACATCACCAAAACCATAGTCATTTATATAAAAAGTGGTTTCCACCGCCTATATTAGTTTGATGTAAGGCGAGACAGACACTAGGGTAGGGGTGGGAGCAGCACCAGTTAGCCCAGTTAGACAACAAAAAGGCTCAACAGCTATGCACGTATTTTCACCATTCACATATTCCAGTGCCACCCAGGTGAGAGGAAGGTAAACAGTAAAGATGACCTACCTTCCAGCCAAACATACAAATAAAAAAAATGGGAACAAAGGGGAAGTGTCATTTACTTAGTCCACAGGAACACAAACATTAAGAAACATTTGGATTAGCCACTGAATCTCTGAATTGGGAACAGCAGTGATGTCTGCTTGTCTGGAAACTCTGAAAAGAGTCCTTGTCTCTGACTGAATCCAGCAAAACGTCGATAAATGCAGCAGAAGGAAAATAGTCTTACTGCAAGCTTTACTTACAATTAGGCACAAAGTAGAGAGATGACGACCTCAGAGGTGACAACTGGTGCAGGACCTTAAAAAAAGTTCTGAGTTAACGCTTTCAGAATTACATTAACAGCTTTCTCCTTTTCCTGAGACCATCACACTAATAGCTAGTTCATAATTAGTTTGTGCTTTCAATGGAGCGGAAGCAGCATCTGCAGTTACAAAAGTATCCCCATCAGGTTTGGCAAGATCCTGCCAAGCTGCCCTCAAAAATATACTGCCACAGTACCCAGCAGATGTGCTCAGACAGAAGGAAAGGGCCTTCAACACTAGGATAAGACCAGTTCCTCACCCCCACAAGGGTGGAAAAAAAACCATGCAATGAAGAAAATTCATTTGGAAGCTCTACAGCCTCCAATTCCCTCTAGCTTTCTCTCTTGCTGTAATTTGTATTGAACTTACTTTTTCAAACAATGTGTACTAGTTTGCCTTTGCTCCAAAGTTTTCTTGTAAACATTGTCAGTAGCACAGTTTGCTAATTTCTTTGCCAACACTGTTCCCAAGTTAATTATAAAATTATATGTATACTTGACCAACTGAATATAATGTAAGCTCCCAAATTTGGTCACTCAAGTGACTAAACTTTTGTCTGGAAAACATCAAAGTATGTGTCTACAGTCTCCAGGGACTAACTCATGTTCTGCAATACTAATGACTACATCACAAGAGCATTGTAAGCTCTATTTTGGAACAACAATGAATATTTATCACTTACTATCGACCATTACTCCTCTTCCACTATCCACCATGAGGACGACAGATTGCTCTCTCCTAGCCCAACCAAGAGACACCCCAAATGCAAACAGACCACCAGATATGACAAAATTTATATTTAAGACACAGAAAATACATCAACGGGAAGTTAGTAAGAGTTTCATTGATTAAATGGACCTGGAACAGGAGACCAACAAGAATCATAAGAGTTTTTTTCTTTTCCACATAATTTTGTGAATATTATTTTTTATATTAAAATAACCACTAAACAGTAAAAGCACAAAGCAAATATAATCAGATTTAAATACCAGTTCTACCACAGAACTTTAGCACTTGTGTGTTAAATTTAATGGAAAAAAAACGCCTAATTAGCCACAGTTCCTACAGAGTATTCTCCTTGTCATTCCTTTCAAAAGGAGCTGTCCCAGCGGGAATGAGATTGACACTGTCCCATGACAAACTACTCAAGTACAGCTAGATCCCAACTCTGAAGTAACAGATTGTGTGTCACTATCATCACCTCCTAATGAGTTAACAAATTCATTTGCATGTAAACCCAAGGAAATGGGGAGTCAAGTCAATTTAAAGACTAGAGTTCACATAATGGAAACATATTCCCCCTGCATTTGTAGGCTATTAGAAGAAATATGTTTGCGTAATAAACGACTAGATAATTTGGTCACTTAAAGTGTAGCTCCCAACTAAACTCGGGAACATTCTTTTCCCATTTCCCAGAGTATATATCTGTACCTGACTGAAACCTGCAAGTTGCAAGCAAGTGTTCTTGTTTTGTTTTTCAACGACACAAAGCACAACTACCTTATAATCAGAGACCATAAACACAACATCAGCCCAATCAAGGCATACAGCGTACCTGCAACAACAAAGCAGCAGCAGTCTACGTTTAGTATTGGTTGCAGAAGTCCAAAGTCATTCTTAAAATGGACTTCAGCACAGGCTACTTATTTTGCCCACTTTACTGGCACTCATATTAAAGCCGTTGAGGAGAAATGCTCTTGGATATGCCCACATGTATGGCAACTGCACTCAAAAGCACCAAAGATATATCCTCAGGGAGTTTTCACGTTCAAAATCTTTGGTTGGTTTTTCCCCCGACTCAGCCCACAAATGAAGTTACACATCACTTCCTGACTAGTCCTTTCCTCCGCAATTCCAGGCTTTTCAATTCCTTTGTCAGTCATCACAATTGATGCCACAGACAACAAGAAAACACTCAAGGATGTATTGAAACCTTGAGCTGGCCTTCCCGTTTTCAAAACAGAAAATAACATTACCAAAAATAAATCAACAGATTACACTTCAGGCTTTTAAAAGCTGTATTTTTTTCTCTCTTCAGATTGAAATCTCTTAAACAAGCTGGTGCAAGTACTACTCTGGTGCTTGTAGATCACTTTATTTTCCTATGGAGCTAAACTGTTTTGGGGTTTTTTTTGATGGTTTGGTTTTTTTTTCCCCCTCCAAGCAGCATGATATTCTCATACTTGAAACAAAAAAACCCCCAAACATTTAGACAACGAACATCCGAGCTACGATTCATTAACTGTTATCACAGGAATCGAGTAGCAAGGCCAACCCATCTGTTTTGGAAGGTATCAAAAGATTACTCCTTCAGCTACAGTTGGAAGGCATCAAAACATTCATGTAACACCACCAGCCATTTCTTAGATTTGAAACCTGAGGTACACAAAAGTTTGCCAAGCTCCTCTGTATACCCAAAAGTCGCCTTAAAATTCATGCTGCAGCAGCTATCCCTGTCCTATCCACTTTCCTTTTCCAGGTGGGTGTGCTAAAGTCATGAAGCCTGTGTACTCATACCAGAACATTAACACTACTGCTTTTCACTTCAGTCATCAAAAAGTTCCAAAAAGTTACTTTGAAACTTAGCCTCGATTAACAAGCAAAACCCTAGTTAACCGATGACTATTTACCTTAAACCAAAGCAAAACTAATGTATTTGAAGACCGTCCCACAAATGCCAGAAAAAGCTAGCAAGGCCCTGAACCATCACCTGTACTAAATGGAAAAGTAAATTCTGTATCATAGAATTATTTCATTTCAGCATTTTGTTTCTAACTAGGGTTTCCCGAAGTGGGGGACGAGAAACAGAACAGGGTAAGGAAAGAACCCGGCGTTAAGATGATATCAGAAAAGTGAGAAGCTGAAAACTCAAAATAAAGCAGAAGCTGATGCTAACGACAATTCATACTTAGCTCCGTTATTTTCAAAGAGGCTTCAGGTTCTGTTCTCTGAATTAGTTCCTTCATTCTCCGTAAGCTGCATAGACTGCCTAAATACTACTGCAATAAGCACTTTAGAATTATCAAGCACTATTGAGAGAGTAGTAATCCTCCTCCTTCAGAGAGCAGTTTAGTCATGGTTGGAAAATGAAAATTGACCATTTAATCCCAGAGATTTACACTGCATTTCTAACTCAGATCTCAGTGTTGTAGAAGCTTAACAGAACCATTGTTTGACCATACTTAGAACTGTGTGGAAAAAGGGGCTAAGGTTGCTGCAGCTGTACTTCATGACGTCAAACAGATTTATATGCTATTCGATAGGATCATTTTCTTTTCACATTGTCCACGTATTGTATCATAAAAATTCATCTTATGTTCTTTCTTCTAAGTTAGATACATGGTCATCTCTGCTCCATTTAGTCTTAACAGGCGATTGTTCTAGTCTGAACTTCCTGAAAAAGTGGAAAGAACCCATAGTCAAAACAGTTTATTATAGAAAGAATGGCAATTAGGTTCACTTGACAATTTACATCGTCACAGGAGCAAAATAAGTTTACTTGAAACATTTTATGGTTTTCCACAGAACAAAGTTTAATACAAGAAAGTATTACACAGTTACCCTAAAATAAATGCACTAACAACATCAGTCTGTTTTGAAAGCCCTGTAATTCTGTCTTGGTATTTGATTTCCTCCTGATGATCATGGCAGAGTATCAAGGTCTATCAGGTTTCCTTCAGATGAGCCAAAAGCAAACAGAACATCTACTGCCTTCTCCCCACGCTCCAGCCTCAGACCCCCTTCCCACCAGAAAAATCATTTAGTTTCCTTTGTTGGCTCTCCCTCCTCCTGCATACTCTTTCCATAGTTACCATGCCCAAGCCATTCCTCAAAATCTATGGTGAAGAGTAAACTGTATTCTCTGGATGACAGAGCTAGCCTTTGCATGCATATAAGAAGTATGAGAAGGAAGAGTTTGACAAATGCTGTCCATGTACGTAGAAAGGTAGCCTAACCTCACACTCCCAAATCACGAACTGCAAGGCCAAAAAGGTGTTCTGTTGAACCACAGTAACTCACTTTAAAAATACTTCTAAATCTTAATTTGATGATTAGGAGGCTTAAAAAGGTGTTCAGCTGACAATGGTCCAAGAAGCATTGTTAACTACTACTCTTGAAATCAGAACATCGGACTGCTACCTTGAGGACTTGGATTCTACTCTAAGTTCCGCAAATTTGCCCAAAGCCGTCCACCAGACAAGTGTTTTTAGTGCATAACTTGACCTCCCCTACTACAAGATGGAGATGTTTACTTTCCTTTCTAAAGCACACAAAATTCTACTGCTGAAAGCTCTATACCTTCTCCATATACAAAATATTACAACATTTTACCATAACGAGTACTGCTTAGATAAAGAGGCAGGAATCTCAGATTTTCTTCCATTTTCACAAACTGCTTTCTTAAAAGCCTCTGCTAGTACTTTAAATCAGTAAGTACAGTAACAAATAGATTACTGGCAGTACCAAAACAAGCATTAAGGCCTCTAAAATAAGGCTCCTTATTTCTAGGTGTATACGTAAAAATTCGTAACGCTCTCCTTGCTTACGTAACTTCAATGAAAGGAAAGCTTCTGAGCTTCAACTTTCATGCGGTTAACAGGCTCCTGCAATACACATACATGCACCTGAAAATGGACTAAAAAAAAAAGGAAAAGAAAAGTTAGCCAGTCTTCCTGTTTGCTAACAGAAGCAAAAGCCCTTCATGGAATAGCATCATCCTTAAAAAGAAGAATCACTCTGTGTGTGTACTTACTAAGTGCATATTAAGCTTCTATTAAAAAAAAAAAATCTGAAAATTCAGAAGTAACTTTTTTTATCTTTAACTTGCACAGTTCCCTCTCCTTTAATTTTCTATGAAATCTCACAGAGCCTTAAAAATCCATGCCCACATAAGAATGGAGACAGTCCTACAGGAAAACTCAGGCAGAAAAGTAGCAGTTCTTTTAGAGAGATATTATGAGGATGAAGAGAGATACATTCTTAAGTGAGATTCTTATGCATCTTGAGGGATTTTCTGAAATATAATCACTTCTACCGGCACAAGGCATCAAAGCTTGTTTCCCAGAAAAAAAGCAGTATTTGTCAAAGCTGTTTTTCCTTAATTGTCTGCAGACCAAAGGCTCTACCTGTAGGCACTATCAGTACCCTTTATATTCTCTAGTCAACAGAGAAATATATTACCAGCACTATAGAGCCTGCACACAAGTTGGACAAAAACTTTTTTTGCAAAGGTACCAGAACAAAGTTATTTCTGTTTCAGAGTTATGCTTGATAACATCCCACAGAACTCAACACTAAGGGCCCTGTTCCTAAAGATGTACCAGTACCAGCCACAACTTCTATACAGGGACCCATTTCTTGTCCCATCTCGAGGTACGTAGACTCAGGGCACTTAGCAGAGGCACAGAAATTCCTCCTCATTTCTTCAAGTTTTGAAGTTTCTCCAATTCCGACTTAGAGGATGCTCCCATAATGTTTTTTCCAGAGCACAAGCCACACCTATATCCTCTTTCCTCTGCGTTTCCACAATGCTTCTCCCAATCCCCTTTGCAGGGAAGTTTCCTTTGAGCCTTTTTTCACCGAGGCCTTCTGACGGGTAACGCTGGGAACCCACCCAGCCGAGCCTCCCGCAGCCCTCCAGGCAGTCGCACAAAGGTACACGCCTTCCGAAGCACCTGCGCCACAGAAACCCCCTTTCCCCGAAGAGAGGGCGCATCCCAGAGC
>VFFE01007016.1:1011426-1142863 GCA_008921705.1 Burhinus oedicnemus
CTCCAGGCCCGGGCCCCCTCCCGCCCCTCACCTTGAGGATGTTCTCGTAGATGGTGGCCCGGAACTCCAGCAGCGCCTTCTGGTCGAACTCACGGCCGTGAATGATCCGCATCTGCTTGAGGAAGGTGGACTTGCCGCTCTCGCCGGCGCCCAGCAGCAGGATCTTGACCAGGCGGCGCACGGCCCGTCTCTCCCGGGCCAGCATCGCGTCGATCTCCCGGCTCCTCCGCCGCGCCTCCCGCTCCGCATCGCGGCTCCGCTCCTTGCCCTCCCGCCGAGGCTGCTCCCCAGCGCGGCCCGTGGCCTCGGCCGGCAGCAGGCAGCGGCTCAGGGTGCGCACCACGCCGGACATGGCGGCTGCGGGACGGCAGGAGCGCTCACAACGCCGCGGAGACCCCAGCCAGCTCCGCCAGCATCGGGCGGAGGCCACCGAGACGCTGGGACCCGGGAGGAGGAGGAGCGGCAGCCGCAGCCGGGGGCTAAGGGCCGGGACCGCCCATTCCCCTTCTCCCGGCTCGGCTGGGCGACGCTGCGGAGGGAGGGGAGGCGGGTGCGGCCCGGGGAGGGAGGCCGGCCGGCCGGGGGGAGGGGTGGTGGCGGCGGCGGCGGCGGCGGGGCGCGGCCCGCAGGCCCTGCCCGAGGAGGGGGCACCGCCGCCCCGCTCCGCTCCTCTCCGAGCGGCGAGGGGGCGCCGCGAGGGCGGGGAGCGGCGGGGAGACGCCCCCGAGCCCCTCGGCCCGGGTTCAGCCGGCGGCCGCCTCCGGTGCCGCTGAGGCGCGGGGGGACGGCGGAACCCCCGGCCCCTTCAGTCAGGGAGCGCCGCCGCCGCCTGCGGAGGGAGGTGCCCGCCCCGTGCGCCCCCCCCCAACTCTGGGTCTCATTGGGCAGCAGGAGTGTCGGTCAACGCCTCCCTCTTCCAATTGGAGAAGCCGACATGTGGGGCGGGGGTAAGCGGGCGGCAGGGCTCAAGGCAAGGCAAGGGCGGGCTGCACCGGGAGGGACAGCGCGTGGGCGGGGCGTGGGCGGAGCTTCCCCAGGGGAGGTGGGGCAAGCTCCAATCAGAGGCGAGAGGGCGGGGCCCTGAGCGAGGTGATGTCGCGGGGGGGCGGGGCCTGGGCCTCGCTGTGGCAGAAAGCGGGTCCGCCGCGCGGGGCATGACGTCACGTGAGGTGGGCGCTGAGGCGGCGGGGGCCGCCCGGGGCCTGTGGGTAACGGCGCGGTCGGCGGTCACGGGGGACGCTGTTAGTAACGTACCGGGTCAAAAAACAAACAGCGGGGGTTATTTCACACCGGAGCAATAGGGCAGTCAAGCTGCAGAAGTCACGCAGTGACATAAATGTGTCATCCCTGACGTCATCAAACGAGTACATGCGGTCAGGGCACTTCAGCACCTGTAGGGTCTTATTAAGGCTGTTGCGGCCTGTCATGGCGGGGGCCGAGGTCCGGCCTGGGCCTGGAGAGCGGTGCGGGGCCTCTGCTCTCCCCCGCAGCTTGCTGCGTGAAATTTAATTTCTTGATTGACATCGGGTGTAATTGCTTGTAAAGCATATTGAAGCAATCTAGTGCTGGGCTGATGATGAGGCGGCGATTAAAGTATCAAAGTACACATCTGAAAGAAAATCCCCTCGGCTTCCTGACAAGGTACTGGAGGAAACAACGTTTTCGGCAGCAGCTGGTATGTGATCACCTAGCAGTGACTGGGATCCCAGACCTTCTGGTTGCAAAATGAAACCATAAAAAGACGGGCACGTGTCCTCAGTTCTACAAGATTATATGGTCTTTTCTGTATTACTTCTTTTGTCTGTGCTTCCAATTATACATGCCATAAACACCTAATCCAGTTTAAGCTTCAGATAATTTACCCTGCCCCAGGCCTGTACCAAACACTGTACCAAACACAAAGTAACACAAATGCCGAGAGCTGAGGGCAACGACTAAAGTGACTGGGATTTCATAGAAAGTTAAGGATGTTAAGAAGCCTTAAAATGTCTCAAAAGATCAGAGTCACCGATTTGGAACAAAACCAAAAACAATTAAACAAAACCTTTTGTGGAAGTGAGAATCCTGTATAAGTATTAATCACAGTGAAATGCTGTTGTCAACACTTCCCCAAGGAGCAAATCTTTTTCTCCTTAGCGAGAAGAGACACTTGCAAACACCTTTAGGTATTGCAGAAGTCAGGAGAAGAGCAGCACAAGACACTTAGTCATGAGCCATTCATACAGCACAGAACCTTTCTTGAGAAGGGTCTTCTTCCAGGATCTTATCCTTCGATTGTAGTTTGAGACTCGGCAGCAGCAGCTCATTCCACGTACGAAATACTGCTGTAGTTCAGGAGTTTCCCCACTGGATGTCATCATTGCCCCACCAGAAGCCAGTCCGACCAGCAGGATGGAGACAACTCAACCCCCGACCCCCCCACCGACTCTGTAGGCCTGATTTTTGGAACAGCTGAGCACTCAGGACCCGCCGGAATCCACAGATGCTAAGCTGCCTGCAAATCAGACCCTATGTAACTGTGAAGTGCCCAGATTGATATTTTCTGATTAGCTCAGTTACTCCTGCCTCACTAGCTTTGTCTGTGCCCTACTTGAGGTCCTCTTCAGACTTCTGAGGTTCTAAGGGGTTTTGGCAGAGAATTCAAACAACTATGAAGTCCAACTCCTGCTATAGGTCTGCTTCATCTGTAAGCGAGAGTGAAATTATAATATACAATAAACTAATCAAATCAGTCGCCAGACGTCCTTAGTTCTCTATGCATTCATCCATGAAAGCAGCTTTCAACAGCTCACATTTAATTGTCAAAAGGAAAAGGTCCACCCCTCCCTCTTTCCTCCACAGCACTGTTGTTCCTCATCTAATTATTCAGAAGCTGTTCTAAAAACAGGACAAAACAGAATTTTGTTTACTACTGCAGATGTGCTCCTTCTGTTGCTCTGCTGAGGGACTGGGCAGAACCTCACAAATGCACGTGAGGATCCCTATTGATGTTTCTGCAGATATTTTGTTATGAATGTAAGCAATAGGTGTAAGGACCCCAGTAAAAGCTTTAAAAGAGCAGCTTGTAGTCAGTCTCAATGTCTTCCCTTTCTCCATTTCCTTATTATCTGCCCAGTTCCATGCTTCAAGATTTCCAGTTCATCTCCCTTCTTCGGGCTTAGAGTGAAATTAAAACAATTTATATTGATACAAAAGAAAATAATAGTAATGACTTCATTTTTATATTCCTTCTTATACTTTCTCAGTTTTCCAGCTTTACCTTTTTTTCTGTTTCTACTCTGTTTTCCCCATCTCTGCTTCTTCCTATGACTCCTGTTCTCTTTCTGCTGAGATGAAGAAATACTTGTACAGCAGCTTCTACTTCTTCCTTCATCTCCCGTAGATGTAGAGAGAGGGAGAAGGAGGCTGAGAGATGGAAGAAAATAGAGGACTGGAGGGTAGAAAGAAAGAGTCAGTGAGGGCCATGTTATTTCCATTTCCCTTGCTGACTACAAAGCAATGGAATTACGAACAGAAAGACAGGGAGCTCATGGGGGAAAGGCTGGAGCTTGAACTTCTGGGGCCCTGGCTCTGAAAAGAGTGGCAGAACATTAAAGCTGAAAAGCTGTATGGCAGTTGGAGAAGCTAGTGGACTGCTTGTACATGAAGACCTTATTGCAGATGGGAGTCACATCTGGAAGCTCCGGTAAATGAAGAAGCTGTGGAAAAAGCACTGATAGTGAGCTCCAGTCAGTAAGTCCCATTTTCTGCTTACAGAAAGGCCAGAAGACACGGCCTCACTGATGAATGCTGGCACAAAGTCTGTGAAATGGGGAGGGCTGAGGTGCCTGACCTTGGTTCTTTCTGTCTGTTTCAAGCCCCACTTGTTTCTACCTGGGTCGAGCATGGAGAGGATATATGGATTTAGCCCTTGAAAGGATGCAGAGCTTTCATTTCAGTGTCTTGAAGCTCGTAGTTGACTAATCCCAAACTCTTCCCCAAGTCCCCACCTGGATGATGTGCCATTCTTTACGCAGTCCACTGTGACCCATAGTTTAAAGCCTGTGTTCTCTCCTCTGAAAGTGTATTATCAACATCAGTGGAGGAGGTACAGCGTGAAGGAGGTGCTATCACATCAGCTGAGAATGAAGCTAACGGACCTTGTAAATATTACAAAACTGAATTATCTCATCAATGCTTATAAATACTTAAAGGGAGGGTGCTGGGAGGATGGGACCAGTATTTTTTCAGTGGTGCCCAGTGATAGGACAAGAGGTAATGGGCACAAACTTGAACGTAGGAAGTTCCATCTAAACATGAGGAGGAACTTCTTTACTTTGAGGGTGGCAGAGCACTGGAACAGGCTGCCCAGAGAGGTGGTGGAGTCTCCGACTCTGGAGACATTCCAAACCTGCCTGGACACCATCCTGTGCAACCTGCTGTAGGTGACCCTGCTCTGGCAGGCGGGGTTGGACTAGATGATCCCCAGAGGTCCCTTCCAACCCCGGTGATTCTGTGATTCTGTGAATGTTTGCCCATACCTGGGACATGGCTGTTGTTTTCCTGGGCGCTACCAGACGCTGTCACTGCCAGGAAGAATATTTTGCTCTGTGAAACTGGCAGGCAAATAAACAACAAGGAGGATATGCCTACCACCATGCAGCAGTATCAGAGCTACTGATAATGTAATTTAAACTTCAGAGTTTAGGCGAGAACCTGGCAATCTTAAGACAACAGCAAGAAAAAGTATGCACTAATGGAATCACCTGAGTTGATAAATCATCCACCTTCTCCTTTCTGACCACTGTGCTAGATGAGCAAACTGAGTCAAAATATCGAACTGTTGTTACCACAGGGCAGAAGCACTCCTGGCTTAGTCTGACTTATTTAAAGATGTTGGGGCCCTTGAATTGCTTGTTGTGCATTCAGATAGCAAAGCTTGTAGATCTGAAGAAGATTTATGATCTAAACTCGTTTTGTTTCTTCTTCGTTGTTGAGACTGTGACTCTCTTTGCCTGAGGAGGTGCTGGAGTTTATATGCACTTGAAGCCCTTACCTAAGCTGGTAGTTTTGTCATTTTTAAGGAGCCATATTCTGCTTATTGCATTCTCAGAGGTTTTATATAGCTTGTTCAATGGCTTTCTCTCTGCACACTCCCGACAGCAGAACAAAAAAGTGGAGGGAAACAAAGTGAATAATGTTCTCCTGCAGAGGAAAGAAACAAGAACAATTCAAATAGATCAACTGTTTTCTAGTAACATCATTAAGTATATGGGAAACTTCCAGTACTAATATATTTTTTTTTTTTGCTGTAGGTATTGAGACCTTGGCTGGATGTTTTCTGCAAGACTTTATGACCCCTATTGTAATATACTCTTTCTCAGAGATTCCAATTCTTTGAAGTGATTGCAATCTTGACTCCTGTGAAGCCTAAGGAAACTGAAGTAGTTAGGCATCTCTCAAGAAAAAACCCACTTACTAGTGAATTTGTATCTCAGTATTGGCCTTGTCCCTTTTAACATTGCTTTAATATACAGTTGTTTGGGATGTGCATCCATTTTTTTAATCCAGATTTGCCTAAACTCGTTGATCTGTTGACATCAAGACGTTAAAAACTAGGTCCGGACAAAGAACTGGAGAACCTCGAGCAGCCTTGTAATGGTAAAACTGGAAGAGAAATGGATAACCAAACAGTGCTTTCAAATTATAATTGCTTGATTTCAGTGTATTCTGATTTTTAATTATATTTTCTTTCCCCTTTGCTAGCTCTGTGAGTACAGAGGCTGCAGAACGTTTGGTTCATACTGTTTGTGAATTCACAAACATGAATTTTTTTGCAGTGGCCCAGCCCAGCTGCCACCAAGCAGTAAAAATGCCAAATTATGCCAAAGCAAAGTATGCCTGCTTCTTTTATTAAATTTGTAGACACTGTTTTTTCTTTTCCATGTGATATTTTCATCTTCTGTCCCACAGAGGCTACATTACTCATATACATAAAATATGTGAGTCGTGACACTTCACGTAGTTAATTTTCACTATTTTCAGACTGCTTGACAGTAGCCTGTTCTCCTTCATTACACACCAGCCAACGAGTGGATTAGTTTACTTTCAAAACACAAAACCTCACATTAATCCCCAAACAATTAATTATTGAGAGAAGACAAGCATATTTTTAACCGAGCCTGTGACTTTTCTACTTATTTCATGCAATGAGGCATGATCTGTGTAATTCCAGGCACGTCCTGCCAAGTGTCCTGCAGGCTCTGAGTTCTTAGCGTGAAGTTACTGTGATTGCACACAGGGATGTCCGAGAGTAGAGAAAGATCAGAAAGTGAGGTTCTGCTCAAAGGTGTTTCTTCAGAGGGCACAGAAACTGAGCCTGTGGGATCTGAGCGGGGCTACGTCCAACAGCCCTTGCTTTTGAGTTCTAAATCTGGAGCTGTATTCCTAGAGCACAGAGGGGCAGCACAGGCACATGCTGGCTCGAGCGCATGTCCTTGGCGTGTACAAAAACCCTGGCATCTCAGAAACAACTTAACTCGACATAAGTCCTGAAAGTGTTTGGACCTCCGATTTTGAGTACAAAAGGCTCAAGTAAGTAGTTTTGTCAATTCAGGTGCATGTCTCGTTTAGTCATCTATGTCATAAAAAGTCATCGGAAAACAAGATGAGTGACATTAAGAGGGGGAAAAAAAAAGGCACACATCTATAAAGTGCAAAAACAAAGCTAAGAAAATGGAGGTCCCTGAGAACAGAACCTAATATGTTTGCTGCCAAGCTATGTCCGTTTTTTCTGCGTTGTTTTTAAAATGACTTTTCATCTGGTGATGCAGAGCCAAATATCTCCACGGATAACATGTAGCTCCCCAAACTCGTAGGAAATTAGCAAGCCTTAATAAAATTTATGCATGGCTTGCTATTGTAGTTCCACATCTAAAGGGAAAACAGATGTTCTCTTTAGTTATTCTCTTCATGTCCAAAGGAAAGCTGTTGGTTACATTTTTAAAAAAAAACCACGTCTGGTGCTGAAAAGGTTACAAATGATGCAATTTTTACAATCCTACTCCAAGGCTCTCTGCTAACCTGAATCGCTGAGGTGAGGCTTGCAGATGCCTGTCACCCACTTACCAGCCTCGTATTTCTTAACACCTACACTTTAGGATGAATAAATAGCACAGAGTCCACAGTATTTGCCTGAGACCATTAATGGGCTGGCAGGCCAGGCTTCCAAGCCCTCTGGCTGAATTCATTGTTCAGTTTCTCAGCCCAGGTTAGTTTCAAAGGAGAGGCAGAATGGATACGCATCTGAAAAGCCTGCTATTCGAGATGTCACTAAATGGGTCTCTCAAGGCTTCGGCGTGAAGAAGAAAAATCTTGATTCTTCACCTCCTTCACCTGGCTCCCTTCACTTAGCACATGTTGTGCGTTCTGCCCACATAATTTTCCACTACACATTGCAGATGGGCAATCTCTTCTCTTTCCATTTTTACACAAATATTTTCAAGATGTGCAAAAACATTGGCACTTACAGTGAGTGTTTGCCATCTGAAAGAGCTTGCCACCGCAAACATGTATGCATGCATCCACATATATCTCATATTCATTCTTTGCTTTGCAGATGGGTATCAAACACAGAGGCTTTCAAAATGCTAATTCGTTGGGCTGCTACATTTGTTTGTTTCTACAACGTGATTATTCATTGCTCCCTGAATGGGGGGATCCCAAGCCTTCTTTATTCCTCTGGACATTAATTCAAAAAGCGGGTCCTTCTCAACAAAAAAAATGCCCCAAAAGAACAGCAAGTGCAATAAATTGTAGCCATTAGCTTAATACCTTTTCAAAGTATTTATCCAAACAATCCTTTTTAGCTTGTGAATATTGATGGTCTTACAGATGCTATGAAAGGATAAACACTCACATGCACATCTAAATGTGACTCCTACCTAATTTAGGAATTATTAGTCTCCAGAAATGGAGAAGGAAGGGACTCTGTCATTTAAAGAAACGATGGCAAATGATGCAAAACCCAGGCGGCAGGAATGCGGAGAAGAGCTGGCAGGAACTAACCAGATGAGTGATCAGCATTTTATTCAGACGGTGTTTCAGCGTCCACCCGGAGGAGATTAAGTATCCTGTCCTCTCAGTGCAGAGAAGGAGAAATAAATCAGGTTTTACCACAAGCGGGGTGGCAGGGAGTTAATTAGGAATGGAAAAAATATATTTCAGTTTGCAAAGGAATAAAAAATGAGCAAATGAAGGAACTAAAATACACTGAAAACATGTTGGAACGCACCTGGGAAACGGCGACTGAGAATCCTGCACGGGGAGTCTGCAGCCACAGGGGACTGCGCACAACAGGTGACTCGAGAGCTCCGCGGAAGCGGCAATCCGGTAGCCCAATGCTGCTGCTCGGAGTTGTCATACGGAAGCAGAGATTTGCCGTAGCCTGCCTCCTGTCAGAGTCTCTCCAACAAGAAAGCATAGAAAAAAGGCAAGGTTGCCTAAAGAAATAAAAGGACCTTAGGTTTCCTCTCAAAGTGGTTTTTAAAAAACGCAACCCTCATTAAAGTCAACAGGAATTGCTCCACATCTCTTGTAATTTGCCTCCCTGGATTTGTGCAAAACTAGGATATGACAGATTTTGCTACTTAAACAGGCAAAACTACAGAAGAAAATTAGCAGAAGCCACAAGAAGCAGGACGCTGGTGAAGCTACCTTACTGCCCCACGTTCAGTGATTTCCATTAATGATTTGCCAGTAAAGCTCAATTAAATAAGTAGGAGATACTGATAGAGGCCAGCTACGGATCTGCTCTGTTTTGGTGGAGCACATGCATATGGATACATCAAAGCAGGAGAAACTTTCAAAGGCAATGCACCATTTTTCCCCCTGTTCCAAGCTGAGGTTAAAGGCATCTGGGGCGTGAACCTCTCTCGTCCTAATGAAGATCCATTCCAAACCAAGAGCCAGGAGTCCCTGCTTCAGTCAGCTGAATGACAATGCTCTGTTTCTAGGAAGGGTGAAAGCTTCTGGTTTGCACTGGGTTTAAACCACGGGTACCAGTGGGTTTGGGGGCATCTTGCCTTGCAGGAGGCAAAGTCCTGGCTGCCAGCTTGACGGGTGACATATTACCTCTGTGGAAAATGGCACAGGTCCGGCTGCATGCCATTCCAGATTTGCTGACGTACCCTTTTTGCCAAGAATGCCATAGGTTGCAGATCACTGCTCGAGAGGAAAGGCTTGTATGTGAATGAATGCATGAATATGGCTTCTGGCTGAAATATTTAATCAATGATTAAGTGACTTTCTGCCACCAGTGAATATCAGCATTCCTCATTTTGGGTAAAAGCTGGGAGTCACATTTCAACAATATATTCAGAGAGCTTCAATATATTCAGAGAGCATCGATATATTCAGATAGCATCCGATGATGCAAGAGCACAGTCTGTGGTCAATCACCATTCCAGTAATTTAGGAGAGTGCAGAAGAAGGAGTGCTGGCTTTTGACTGTCTCCATGTTTGTTATTTATACACCGTGTCATTTTGAGCTTGTTGTCTGCTTGTAGCTTTGGGCTGACAGTTCCCTGATTCCAAAGGCAATTCAGCCCCTGACATTAAGCAGAAGAACAATGCACGGTTCCTGTAAAACAACAGTGCTCCCCCCCACTGCTGTCAGAATGCAGGGATTAGATGCAGAATAATGCAGTCCCTGATCAAACCTGCAGCTGTAATTCAACCTCTGGACACTGCTGATGCCATAAATTTGTGAAGAAAGTGCAGCTCAAGCGATTTGTGAACAAGAGCTGGTGAGTCCAATTGAATTACAGTTGTGGGAGCAGCCGGGATCCCCCTGCACCGAATCATTACTAATGAGAGCCAGAGAATGATTACTTACAATTTTAATGAAATTGAATTTTAATTTATAACCTTGGCTAGAAGAGAAGGAGGAAGAAACATACAACGAATATTTGTGGGTGACAGGGCAAAAGTACAACCAGAAACCCAAAATAAATGGAAGGAGAATGCATTCTCCTGGAAAAGACAAGATAGCATTTTATCTTCAAAAATATATTCTTATTTTAGCAAATGGTTGTGATACAGTGAGCACTGAAGAAAGCCACTCTGTATCACAGTTCTGATAACGAAAGAGCTGAGAAAGAAAGTGCTCAAATATGTTTTCTCCAATCCATTTATGATACTCGGAAGAAGGGCAACTGTTAACTGATTCTCAATCCATCACAGCCCATTGTTTTGGCATGAAATCAGCAGAATGGTGACTACAAACACCACTGAGATACTATAACCAAATAATTACATGGAACCCTTTCTGAGCAAGTCTTCCAATTTCAGCACTGAGTGGTTATTCACTATTGGAAGGAAAACCATAATTAACACTAAATACCGGTTTAAAGAAAATAATGTTTCCTTCTGTTTCTTGTGTTGAGATATCACTCTACTATTTTAATATCCTTTTTAATATTGCACTGCTTCTACTGGGACTACAGTAAGGCATAGGGAGGTTAAGAAAAGTGGTTTATGATGCTCATCTCAGATACGGAAATGTGAGGAGATGGGAAAAATAGAGAACTTGAGCAAGGAACACAAAATGGATGAATAAGGGAGTACTTGTGGCTCACAACACAGGCCGCACAAGTTTTGCAACTCATCATACGAATCTGCAATTCAGGGATGATTAGAAAGGTGTGGGATGTCTAGGGGCAGGTCTGAGACTGGGGGCGTGCAGCAAGGGTCACACAAATCAGGCAAAGTACTGGAGAGGTGCTGAAAAACGCTCAGGCTTTTGACTTTACATTTATTTTACAGAAGGTAAATCAATATCTCTTCACCCCAGTGCACTTGTATCATATGGCTTTCTGTTACAAGGTGACCAGGGCTTGAACATGTCTCTTCTGAACTGAAAACAGCTTAATCCAAAGAGATTTTTTCTACAAAATGTCTAAAGCACTGTATTACCTCATGCCACAGGGTGATGGGACCCAACCCGGTATTTTATTGTACGACTCGGGAACCAGCAGCTAGAAACTATTACTACTCGAATAGTGAAACATGCAAATTGGGTGAGAATTCAGTGCTATTTGCATGTATTAAACTATTTTGTTAAGATGAATAGTATTAAAATGAGATTTGCTATACAAGAGAGGATTTTCAAAGAGACAGGGTAGTTCTACTGGAAGAAACGTTATAAAAATATGTGGCTAATAATGAAGGGTCATTCTCTTCTTCTATGTGTCACAAAATTATTTCACATAAAAGCGTGTTGTCATGCACACTCATTTATTCGGACTCGCATGGCCTAATTGATTTTGGAAACCGAAGCTGTATCACGTCACCACTGGAGGGAGACATCATTCTTTTAAAAAGCTGTAAAACTTCTGCTGCCACAAATGCACTTCAGTAAGAAAGGGTGAAAAAATAATCTTGAGAAATACAGCTGCTGAACTTGATCCAGGCTGGACACAGTAAATCACAGGGTCTAATAACAATAATAATACAGCATGAATGAAACAGTGCCAGATTAACAAAGATACTTAATGTTTCCTCTCTGATCAATACCGCTCAAGTGAATCTTATCCAGGCATCTGAACTTAGTCCAGGTTAAATCCACCACCAGGATCTGTATCTTCTCCTCCCCTCTTCCTCACCCCCTCCCATCTCTCACAAGCTGTTCTGGCAGAAACCCATTTGTGATGTTAACGTCTCGGGCTGATATTTCCTAACCCTTTATCTGACGGTGACCTTAAGTGTGACCAAAAAATGTTCCTGCAGATGGCATTATTTTAGTTTTCACTTAACCCGCAGTGGCCTAGTGGCCTATTTTACAATCATTCAATTACCCCTACTGCTGCTGAAAAAATCCAGTGAGAAAATAATTATTTGGTGCAGCTCAAGGTCATCAGCTGCAGGAGGATAGGGAGCCGTCAGGCAAGCTCCAAGTCATACTGCTCACACACTGTTGGACAACTGACAAGTGTCTGGATGTACTTCAGAGAGGGGGCCAGGGCACTACCACTCAGCTCTAAAAACAAAAAGCTTCTGCTAGTAGAACAAAAGAAGCAGTTCTGCTAGTAATAAAAAAAAAAAAAAAAAGGAAAAAAAAGGAGTAATTCTCCCTGATGTCGTGTGGCCCCTTCCCAAAGAGGATAATGTTGCACATGTCTATATAGACCCGTTCTGCCGTGAGGTGCACATGTGCACACAGATGTGTGTTTGCACATGCACACACGTTCACACATTCTGCTTAAGTTACAAAACAGCATCTCAGCAAGATAAAACATGTGATAAGAAAGAAATTCCTGTGTGAGGGACTCCCACATTTCCAGTAACAGTGAAGAGCCCATGGAAACTTTCAGCTCAGCTGACTGTTTGTGGTGTCTGTTTTGAACTTTATTAATGACAAATGCTACCACCTGCTAGCTGCCTCCTCACTCCTGAATTAGGCTAATTATAAAATTAATGTAGGAAACAAAGCTTTTTAAAAAAATATATTCTCATCACCTCCCCACGCAACTGCATCTCACACCTACAGTTGCAGCCAACCATGAGTTTCCTGTTGTACTCGTTGAATGGGGCAATTTCAGAATAAATATAGTTCAAACACTTACAAATCTCTAGAGTGAAATCCTAGCTGTGCTGAAAATAGGAGCTTCACCACAGATTTTAATTGTTTTTTTCAGGCAGTTTTTAAGCTGGTTTTGGTTCTCAGTGAGCCTTGTTTATGGAAAGGAGATGATTAATGCAATCTTACAGCAGGTGCCATCCTTTGTCTTTTCGTTGACCCATGCGTCAACTTCCATAAACCACCACGTACCTCCTGACAGTAATCATCTGGTCCTCCCTGGTGTTTTAGGTGTGCTAGCTGAAGTTTGCAAGATCTGGCTTGTGAACAGCCGGACCAAAGACATTAGAAAAGAGCTAGGAAGAAGCAGGAACAAACATCATCACCATCATCTTCATTAATTTTACTGCAAGACAAAACCTCGTCCTGAAACCACCCGATTGTCCTTACCTAAGCATATGCGTCTGCCTGTTCTGCCTGCTCTTTCGCTATACCTTCTAGCTGCTTTAGCTACAGCAATGGTTCTGGGCAGTGCTGAGAATTTGTAAGATGTCATCTTGGAGATGTAATTTTCAGATGTGCTCCGTATCCGTGATTCTCATGGATTTCCCTAGGACTCCACCTGCAGGACTTCACACACTGGTGGAGTCTAATTATCACAAAATCTCCATACGCTGTTTTATAGCAGAGAAGGTCATGGCTTAGTTGCTGGAAGAACCTACTGTTCTGACTATCATAATAGAAATAGCAAGAGCTAAAAAGAAGAGAAATTCAAATATGTACCCCTACTCCACAGTGCAGTTCAATCTTCCTGAGGCATACAAAGTAAATAGTAGTAATAAAATGTGATAGGAAAATCAATTGGAACAAATGAAGCACTGTCTGTGCTGTATTCCAGCTTCTCTGTCCCATTGTTACTGCTTTGATTAATAAACAGCAATCTGATAATGAGCAAATCAGCTCAGCACCAGGATATGGCGAAGTAAATGCTGCAGGCATGCTACAATGACAAAGCTAAATCTCACCAGCATCAGGTTGTCTTTGGAAGACCGCTTGGCTCTTTCAGGAGGCTGGCCAGAGAAGGACCACCACTACAGCAGGGCAGGCAGTGCTTGGAGGGCAGAGCTGTTTGGGAGAGACGCCGTTGTAAGCCACTTGATCTGATGTTATATTTATAAACATGCACTTAGAACCAGGCATCAATTTTTCACATTCGTTTAATAGAAGTTTACCCCACTGGCTTTCTCTAGGGTGCAAAAATGAAGGCAACAACCAAAAATTGGCTCTTAAAACAGTATTTTAACAATATGGTAATGTTACTGTAAAGAACTCCAACTAGGTCAGAGTCGATATCTAGCTTAGTTCCTTCTGGTGCATATTTAGACAGAACTGAAAGGTAATGGAACTGTGTCCATTTATGCCAGGAATAAATTGGTTTAATGATGACTTATTCTTTATTTCTTACCGTGTCTATTTCTTTCCTGAACATTCTGGATGTCCCTGTGACCACGGCTAGGGATTGCTTGTGTAGCCCTTCCTGATCACTGTCCTGATGTGCCCTGGTGCCTTCTTAAGCGCTATGTTAGGGGTTACTCTCTGCATACTTGTTTTTGAGCAGGGGATTGAACTTCAGCAAGTTTCAGTGCCTGTTTCTGTTTCCTTGCTGGTTTGCTAATGCCTTGGTAGGTGCAATCACTGCAGGCTGTGCCAGAGATCCTTGTTAGTTCCCCACTTCTTCTGTGAGCAAAAATTATCAGATTCACTGACATTTCAGACAGAGAGACAAGGAGAAGTGTACATAATTGATGTGAGACCACTAGTCGCAGTGAATTTAAATCAGAAGAAGGAAGCTGTTCTCCAAAGGACTGGGTGTACCCAACTCTTGTCATCAAGAAATGGTTCCAAGATCTGACTGCTGACCACAAGAAGGCTTTTCTACCAACTTGTGAAAAAGGAGTTAATGGGACAGAGAATAAAGGAGGAAACAGGCGCATCTTAGTTCTCAGGTGGAATTTTTCCAGATTGCCGAGGTGGCAAAATGGGTATTTTGCCAGTGCCCTGAAAAGTCAGGATGGCTGCTGTATCTGAGGGAGGGACAGATGGAGTGGTAGCTACAACTGTTCAGCCTGCTTTGCAGCAATTAACTCACATATCCTCTGAAAATAGTAAGGGAAGCAAGCTGCATCCCAGGGCTCTTCCACTCTCCATCCCAGCTCCACTCCTTTACACTACTTCCCATTTTCCCTGGTGGGAATGGCCTGGTCCTGGCCCCAGTCCCAGTTCTTCATCCCTGGGATGGTAACACTGCCGATGAGCCCGGAGCTGAACTATCTCCTGTATCCTTTAATAGCCTCTAACCTGCAGGCTGCTCTTACCACGCTGATGGGACTGGGTGTTGCAGGTACTTTACTGTCTGGCGGTCCTGTCTTGTTATTTGCCCAGGCATGATGGGGATCCTATGAAAGAGCCATCTCTCCGTCTTTGTCTTTCTGTATCTGCAGTTTGGAAGAAAATCAATATTGCTGTTTGTTGCTAAATTGTCAGTCGGCTTTTGATGCTAATATCTGATGAAGCAGACATGCCGTTGTAGATATTTACTCTCAAACAGTTCTCTATCATCCGCCATCTGCTTTTAAAGGGTCTTTTTTTCCCTTTTTTCCAGTGACTAATGGTGCATTTAACCCCAGAGAGCCTCTGATCTGAACATCAGAAAGTTTCTGCAGCAGAGGAACAGAAAAAAGGAGGCGGGGGAGGGAGGGTGGATGAGCTTCCTGTTGTTCTAACTTGGCTGACTGGTAGGGTTCTCAAATCAAACTAGAAATCTCACCGCTTAAGGCAGCCAGCCACCACTTAGACCCTTGATACAGCTCCCAGACTTGCGTTATACTCTGGTTCAGTCTTGGGACTGGAGCGGCATAGACCGAGGGAAGGAGCACTGCGCAGGGCTCGGGGAGCCAGACCGTGTCGTTGACCCGTGCGGACAAGCCACATCAGCTCTTTGTCCACTTGCTCTATCCGTACAAAGATGTTAACAACACCTTTTTGATGAAAAGCAGTAGTTCCACAGATGAAAACTACAGGGATGGGAGGCCTTCTGTTTGCTTTTGCAGGCTGGGAGACAAAGATCAAAATTTACACTAGAAGGAGTTGGAGGAAAGTCTGTGAGAATGGCAGATTCTTCGGTGTTTGGGTCCAGGATCATCCCTGAGGGCTAGAGATAGTTTTGCAGAAATATCAAGTGTGATTTCTGAGAGCACGGCAGAATTCTGCAGTACCTGAAAGATACGGGAGGAAATGTCATGTCATAGTCTTTCAGCACTGCGTTGGCTGAATTAGGTTTTCTGTTCAGGCAAGTGTCAGACAGAATGGTTACCCCAGTTCTTCCAGGTACTGTGTGGGCAGGACTCCGGCACAGTGGTGCCGGTGTAACTCCTGCTATGCCAGGAGGGGTGTCCCGGGCAATGGCTCTACTGCCATCCAAACTGCCAGAGAGAAAGAACCATATTCACTGTGCTTGAACCAAAAATCACACCGGGATTTGGTCTCCAAAGTCAAAAGGCACATTGCCTTGCTCCGCGGGAGAGCCTCCTCTTCCTCCTACAGACAAGTCTGGTAAAGCACAAGGTTTTTCTGGAATTACGGTTTCAGTTTACACATTTTCCTTAATCTTTTGGTGCACTAGACCACTGCACAGAGCAGCGCTCTGATGAAGGATCTCGGGGCTACAAACCCTGAACCAGCCTGTGCGTTACATGGAGTGGAGAGCAAACAAGAACTCTGGAAACCGGGCAAGCAGGAGAAACGGGAAAAATGAAGTAACTTTTAAGACAGGAATCACAGTCTCTTCGTTGAATTCTTGTGTACCTTTTAATGGTGTGTAGCACAAAATAGTCCCATACTATTCTCAGAACTGAACGAGAGCAGGGGAGATAGTAACTGCACCAAAGGGGAACACATTTGATCGGCTTCACAGTATAAGCTGATTAATGCTGAATGACTCGGCATACTCAGTTCAAATAATTGCAAATCCTAGAATGTTGCTCTCCCAGAAGTCCCAAACCCCTAAGTGTGTCTTGCTTTTCCAGTCTCCAGGGGACAGCATAATAACTGCTGCTTAAACATCTCAGCCTTACGCCGTGCTCTAACCCTCGTGACAGCTCGGCGGTTCGCACAGCCCGGACCCTCAGCGCTGAACTCCGTCTGCCTGAGCAGCGTCTCTCTGACTTCGCCCTCGCTGCGGAGTTTTGGAACCCTAGGCCATGAAAAGAGCTTGGCATAAAAGAATACAGAAACCTCTAACAGGTTTGCAGGCACTTTTCCAGCTTTGGCAACTATTTCCACTTAAAGTTCACAGGCAAAAGTCTGCTTTGTGTGTGTTGCTACTCCCTGGCAAATTGTGCTGCCAGAGCTGTCTGCGCCGCAGACAGACCGATTGACAGCTTAGCCTCCAGCCAGAGTCCTCATTCAAAGGAATATCAAATTCTGTGTAATAAAGTTTGCATGAAATTTTTACCTGCAACAATTCCCCAATGTGCTGAACTGCATGATACTGACTTACATAATACATCATTTTAGCAGCAGACTTAAACAAAATGCAAAGCCACATTCAGTTTAATTTTTTTCTCGTGATCATAGCCATTATACCACATCTGATAGCTATAAGCCATTACTTCCATTATTTTGCAGTATGTAAACATCAAACAAAAGATTTTCTTCTACAAGTGTTTCAATCAAATCAAATGTTTAAAGATAGACTTTTAAAAATATTTCGATTATAAAAATGAAAAATATTAAAACCAAAAAATGTTTTAGGTAAAAGGTTGAAAGTATATGAAATATTGAAAAGGACTGCTTCGGTATTATTGAAATACTTTAAATTTTTAAAAAGTGAAATGTTAGAATGGAAACATTTCCATAGACAATTGATTTGTATGAAAACACATTTTCTAACAGAACCATATTCCATTGAAAAATTTTCCAATTGCATTTTCTAGTGGCCAATTTTTCAATGACATTTTCCAAAGAACAATCTACATCTGAAAATTTTTCAACAAGCTCTTGTGAGCTCTTAAAGAAAAGAAGAAGTAGTTTTCCAATAATAGATTTCGAAAGGCAGGTATTATTCTACGCTTTACACCTTTTTACAGAAAAAGTAGCATACCAAATATAGGGCAATTGCTCGGACTTTCTGTTAACTCCTTTTTTAACTTAACATACAAATTGCTGAGAAGTGTTCCCAGACGTCAATTAAAAACCTTGAGTGATTTGATTGTAAAAAGGATTGATGTAACTGTTACTTACCTCAGACAGCCGTATACAGCTGCTTGCCAGACATGTCTCTGCCAGGCAGCTCGGTCCGAACTCCGCTGTCCGAGCACGGCATCCGGTCCAAACTCGGCTCCGCAGCTTGAGTTTTGCTCTTTATTAGACTGAGTTAGAGAATTTATCTGAATTTCAGTGGCACTTGCAAATCCAGTTATTGATCACAAATCTTACACCAAGTGCTGTCTAACAGTACAAAACCACCCACAGAACACTCCAACATAAAACTTGCCACATCTTTACACTCTGATGAGATCAGGCTGAGAGTCTGCTTCGGATTCAGCTGTGATACTGTTTGCAACAAACATTTACGGCATTTCCAATTCCCATTTTCTTTTCTAAATCATTGCCTCCAGTTCTTCAACCATACGATCGCTCCTGAAGCTGGCTGTGCCGAGGTGGGCATTTCTATATGTGACGGGGAGCCCGGGTTTGCGTATATTACGTGTATATGTGAGGAGGGAAGTGGTTGGAAGCTTAAAGCAATACCTCACAAGTGAGACTTAGCAGACTGAAAAATACTGCAGCGATCTACAGCCCAAGTTCCAAGGTTGCACTTCAAATCTGCCAGCTCGGGACTCGGAACCCACACTGACTCCAACACTCTGACACTCGGGGAAATCCACGGCCTCTTTTCAAGCCTGTAGATTTGAACGTATTTCAAAAGATGCAGAGGTTAATTTCTTCCAGTTTAGGTGGACAGCGTTTGGATCGAGATCCGCAGCACCTCCTCAGCTAGGGTAAAGGATAATGGCCCCTTTTGCTCTGTTGCCCTTCTGGGAATGCGCTCCAGCTAGGGATTTGCTCTCTGAGTTCACATCCAGGAGTCAAGGGGGAAGACGGTTCTCAGTCCTTCTCCACTGAGTCGCAGAGAGACGAGGGTTACGCAGGCTACAGCACACAGCTCTGTCAGGGGACTTCACTTACCAGACTCTGGTTGCTTTGCGTCACGTGAGTGGACAAGCGCGATGCCTTATAGTGTCTGCAGAGCTGGGAATTTACAGGAGAGGTACTCGGATACCAAGAAGAAAATTCTGGTCCATATACTCACTCCTCTCTTGGTTCACAGAAATAATTAGATCTCTTGTTGTTCTCTGCCTCAGTCTCTCGTTCCACTTTTCCCGTAAGGTGGTTTAGCTGTCCTAAATTATAGATCAAAAAGCTAAATGCTAAAGGCCAGGCTAATTCTCTAATTTCTTTCTATAGTCCAAGAAAAAAACCCCAGACAGTTCAGAGGGCAATTCATCTCATCCTTAGATAGCCGTCTACAGTAAGTTAGACAAATAGCTCTTTGGAGGTGTATCTCCATTCATTGTAAAAGGAACCTCCTTTAGACTTTGGCATATACCTTTCCTTTGTCTAAAGTTAAGTGAGATAAATCACATCCACAGCTGTTGTCTGTGTAAAGAGGGTTCAGAAATAAAGCTGTGGCGAGAGAAGAAGCTGCAGAAACACCCATGACAGTTTGAGATGCTTCACCCCCTCCGCCCCACTAGCCGTCTGTTCTAGCCATTCCACCAGATGTTACTGGTCCCGGCGGCACAGCCAGCGGGACGTGGACATCCTGTGGGTTCTGTCCAGCAGTCAGCTGGTTGCTCCTGAAGGGATCTGACGCTGACCTGGCTGAACTTTTTGCTGAAGCAGCTGACAAATGTTCTTACGGTCCCTCCCATTGCTCAGCCGTGGACTCAAAACTATCACAAGTGGGGCAGTAACAAACCGCAGGCAGCTGTTACACGGGGCTGCATTATCGGGACATTAGGAATGAATGCAAAATGCTCCTGAAAGGCTTAGCTTTTCCAGCTGATGCTTTCTTATTTCTGGTTGAGCTACAGATGATCTCTGAAGAATCATCCAATTTGTTCTATATATACCCCAGCTGGTTGTTATTTTTTGCCCTGGAGGGAGTTGCAAATTGTGTATGCAGCCTGTACTTTGTAAAGAGATGGCGAAATAGTAGCACAGTCCAAACAGATGGCATTGGGCAGGTAAAGAGCCATTCTCTGAGAAACGCTCGCTATGAACCGTCTTTCAAACATTAATAATTTGAGAAACGCAGCAGCAGCAAGTTAGATGTAAAGTGACATAAATGACTTCTAGAAGATACCGTTAGTTAAAAAATGATGCGCGTAAAAGAGCAGAGCAGAAAAGCACAATCACACAAGCCGACGTGAACTGGCCCAATCTACCTGAGAGACACCCACAACATCAGAAGCTCATTGCAAAGACAACCTAGCAGCTAATCTAGGGAGGGCAACCAGGCCAGATGCTTTGCTTGGATTCTGTTTGTCTTTTTATTGCCAGCTGCTGCACGCCAGACTGAAGCACCAAGATGGGGGACTTGGGATGAACACAGAAGCAAAGGTAAATTTGCATCTTAAAAGGGAGGGATATGGCAAGGAATGAAGGACCTAAGGATAACGGGATGTACAACTCTTCGTCTGCAGGTCAATTTTTATTGCATTTCAGATCAGCAGTTGTGCAAGTCATTATTATCTGGTCAGTTTTATTGAATCAATTTGGCAGTGTCAACACAGTGTCTAATGTATAGAGGAAAAATTTTAAAAGACTGAAGAGATTTAGGAGTCTGAGTCCCGCTCATTATCAGTGGAACTTAAACTCTCTGAGGAGTTAAGTGCTTTTGAAAATGGGATGTGGTCTTCTAAGTCTTGTACACGCTTGTGAAAACATTATCCTACTTGGCCACAGCACAGTGTGACGCTTGCTGGTCTCCTTGCTGTCAGTCATGGCAGAGAGGTCAAGGACCGAGTGGCTTGCAGCGATTACTGGCTTATGAAATTCTCCTTTTCTTCTTCTCAGAACAGTCCCTCCTGTTGAGAGCAGGCATGTTGGCAGGCGATGATGTTGTAGAGAAATACAGATTTCAGCAGAGAAACAGAGAAACGTGTTGTCTGGAGAAGGCACCATGGTATTTTCCATGAGTAAAAAAATGTTAAAAATTGAGAGATGTACAAATGAATACAATGCAGAGTCAGGGATAAACTAAATGAAACACTGGCAGATCTGGAAAGATCTGATGTGCCACTGGGAGAGTGGAGTCTATTTTCCTGTGCCAGGACTACAAAGGAAACCTGCAAAACTGTTAAATAAAACTGGTATTTAAAAAGGAAGGGAAAAACAGTGATTTTAATTAATGCCAGGAATAATAGCTATTTTCTTCCCTTCTGATTAAAATGGTTATGGAAAAACAGGGCTACAGAGCTGCTGTGGCCATCAGCGGTAGTGTTGCTGTTGCTACCAACCAGCCTTCAGCTTCCTTAATTGGGTATGTTCAGAATCTCACCTCAGGGTGTGTGGGGGCATATCTCAATTCCACATCCTCTAGCCCAATCCCCATGCTTTATTCCTCTTAGAGTCCACTTATCTGGTCTCATCAGAAGTTTTCAATGAACCAAATGAGATCCATATTTTCAACATAATAAATTACCCCGAGCTCCCTCTCAAGATCTTTGTCCTTCTCACGTATTAAACAGCTGCTGTCCCTTAAGAGATGCTGGTGGGTCAGAAGCTGTGGTGGTGGCTGTGGTCTGACCCACATCCTAGATCCCCAGCATCTAAGACATTGGCCATTCAACACAGCTCCGGTTCCATTCCATACATGCATTCTGCCAGCAGGAAGTCCCCAGCCAGCGTGGGTGAAACAGGAGTGAGCACTGAGCACCTAATCAGAGAATTCTGCGAGGCCCTGCTCCACCTGGGTATGTCCTTTTGTCACCAAAGATCTCCATTTTACTTATTGTTTTTTATAGCTGATCTTCATCTATCCAGATGGTTTTACGCTGCTCTTCTCCGATCCTGTCTTTTATTGTTCGAATAAGATCTTCAATACTGCTCCATGCATCTGCCTCTACAGAGGCATAAAGACATGGCAGTGCTTCCAGTTCTTTCTCCTTCAGACGGCACATACGTAAAAACTCATCTTCAGTCTCCGGCTTTGGCAATAGTTTCCTGTATCAAATGAGCAGACCAAAAATAAGTGTCTTTCTTACATTTTAAATTAATCCTGTAGTCCCAGCTGTCCCGTCGAGAATTTATGTTCTACTGACTATATACAAGCAATAAAAGTGGAGGAGAATACAACTACTCCAGGTCTATCCTCCCCTTACCTCCATGCTGCCCCAAGGAAAAATATTTGCTATGGGGAAACAATTTAAGAGGATTGAATGCAGGGAGAGTGCAAGTGTTTACGACTCTTCCTCTTCTAGCTAGCATTACCTTAAAAAATGCTGTGGGAGTGCTGAGCACGGAGAAAACCACATATTCTTCAGTCTCATCCTCCCACAATGCTCATTGCTACCACTGACACTGAAAGAGTGCTAGATTTGGGGAATTCCTGCTTTTTCCAGTTGTAAGATTTCAGGGAGGAGTCATGGGAGGAAACAGTGCACATAGAGGCACCAGATGAAGAGAGAAGAGGTTCTTTATTTCTCTCACCGAGAACATTATTGGACTCGAGAATTACTCACTGAATAAGACAGAGTATCAAATATGCAAAAGGTTTGATTTGTTACCTGAACCTCTTGATGTTTTTCTCTGAGACTCTGATAAAGAGAACAATAGGATATATCTTGGCTTTGATTAAATCCTTTGTGCAGCTTATTCCAGCTTCCAGGAGACAATGCTTGTTCTAAAAACAAAGTCATAACAGTGTCACAAAGGAACGTTCACTGCTGTGGAATCTCGAGATAAAGGCATCCATACCTTATGGGGTCAGCTGAAAAGCTCTCTGTTTACCACTGTACCGATTTAAAACCTTTTAATCAAATATACATTTAAAGTCCAAAGTCCTCCTTCTGGTTTACAACTAGTCAGTGAAATAACAGCTGAGCTTAATAGCTTTCTGAAAAGGTTTAAAATAGAAATGGATTGATCTAAAGATGAAGAGTATGATAAAATACCAGTTTTACATATATACACAAACACGCTTGCTCTTTGTTCAGAGAGAACATCTAGTGCGACTACTTGTGAGAGAAAGAAACATCACTTTAATTCTCCTTTTTTCCATGCTGTGCATCAAATCTACTCTACTTGATAGAAGATCTCTGTCTTTGACATTGTTATCTTTGTACTGTACACCCCTGCGTCTGTGTTTCAGGCTATCCTTTCTTTTGTCTAGGTCCTTGTGTCTCTTACTCTCTCGCACATTCATGTATACTTATGATAGAAAAAGGAACTGAATAAGGGATGGAGCATAGAAAATGAAAGGACATTTTCCTGCATCAATGTGGGTCATCACAGGGAATGAGTGAGAATATAAAAGGATATGGCTGAGGAGGAAAAAGAAAAGGAAAAGCAAGAGCACAAATAAAAGCCATTTGGGAGAATAAATATAAATCTGAAATTGAAGGTGGGCAAGAGACAGAACGTGCAACTGTAAATTGGTCAAGAATTATTCAAGAAGAAACAGACATTGCAGACAGATTCACAGCCAGCCGATGGAAGGGGTACAGAGTACTCTAAGCACCTTGGCAGTGACAGCCTCGATATTGGCAGGTACAATACATTCATATGTGTTCAGATTCTTTTCCCTGCTGAAGATGATAGTCTCCGTTTTTTGCTTCCTTAAGAACTCTTCCTTTGTTACAATATCTGGAAAGAGATGTGGATGAGGACAAAGTCAAGATTACAACAACAGAACACCTAGAAAACTGTCCAACAGTACTTCACGTAGGATGTAAGGATGATTCAGGGAAAGAAGACGAGCAATGAATTGTCTTAACAGCTGCCTCATTTCTTCCATTGAATTCAATTAAAGCCTAATCTGATCACAGCTGAGCATCTCAGCTATATCCTGCACCAATGAGTCCTTGGGCAATTACCACAACACTATGAAGCCATTAAATTAAAACAGTAAATACAATTCCAACACCTAATGTTATATAGTAACATTTCAGGGCCGGAGGATGCTGAGAAGTGCTAAAAAAAGAAGGTCTCTTCAGTATAGGCTCCTAAACCAAGGATTTAGTGTTCCAACATTTGTGTTTAAAGTTTCAAAAAATTTGGCTTAGGTTGCAATGTGTGATACTGGCCCCCTTGTGAATTGCAGCTCTACATCAAAGCTTTTGTTTTATGTTGGAAGACGGGGGATATTTATTATAATACTTAACTTTTCAGTTTCTCTGGATAACTGTAAGACTGCATAGTATGCGGTGGGTATTCAATATTAGTGTAAAAATGAAACGTCAGCTGTGTTTAATGCTGTGTTGTATACAATCCTGCCCTACAGCAATCACAGTACTGCGTATTGCTTTAATAGTAAATACTTAGCATGGAAGAAAATCAGTCTTCCGAGTAGATCAAATGCACAATCTTCACAGCCTTGGATGAGATAGAAACCTAAAGTCGCTCTAGGGAAGATATTCCTCATAATAGCAAATACTAGAAACAAATTAATCAAAATTTCACATTGCCTAGATATGCAGTATGCAAACAGTATGCAAACAGAAAGAGCACTCACAGCATTTCAGTCTCTGAGGGGCATCCTAGCAACCACACAGCATACACATGGATAATATTCATAGACACAGAATCTCATAACCATGTGCACTGGCTGTCTCAAAAACATTCAAATATCTCAGATATTCTCAAAAAGCAGGATTTATAGCTGCACATCATTCTGATGTGACTTGAAGTACCTCAAGCAACTATGACACGTGCGTGCCTCTACGTGTGCGTGCATATATATGTTCATATTTCCAACACTGAGGGTTAACAGTCATGGTCCGCTTTTATCCCATTACCTGGCTTGCATATGTTGAATTCCAGGGCACCTCCAGAGTTGAGAAGCTTCTGCACCAAGGTCTTGGCAAGCATGGTGGGAGTGAAAAGCACGGGGCGCCTGCGCTCACAGTGGATTGGTCTCACCAAGCTATAAGGGATCAGACTGAGCCTCTTATTGATTTCACTTTCGGAATCCAAATCTGAGTAAAGAACAAGACGTTTATCTTCTGGTTTCCTCTCCATCAGTATTTGGAGAAAAAGAAGGAGAAATACATGAACCAGAAATGACATGGTTAGTCATACTGGTCCTCCTTTCTCTTTTGCCGGTGTTGTCTTTGCTATATATCTAGTAGTATGACGTCCAGCCTAATACTAAATAATTCAAGTGCCTTTTGCTTTCAAGAGATTATTTCATAGTTTAACAGGACACCTGCTTGGAGAATCTTTCTGGTCATTAGCTTGACGTGCTTTGAAGTAAATGTTTTTGGACAAAGAGCAAGAAAGCTCCTAGGAAGAAGTGCCAACCGAACAGGAAGTTTCAGTGTCCTCAACTTGCTCATGAAGGCTCAGTGCTCCAACCACTTTTAGCAAAATTAGTGTTTTGGTCACAAAGGCTGTTGAATTTTTGCACAGAGTGGGCCACAGAAGCTAGTAATAGGAAAGAGCTATGACATTTTATCACAGGCATGCTGTTATGTAGGTGGCCTTTTTATCAGTGCCATGTGTGTAAAAGCTATTACTATTTTATATCCATACCTTCCAGTTTATCAGGCAATGGCTTCTTTGCTTCAGATGAGGTCCGTGCCAGACCAGAGGGCCAGCCAGTGACGATACGGACGCGCTCATTGCTATTCATACGCTTATATTTGTTTTCAGACCTACTGACAAACTGAAAAGGTGAACAAAGAGATTTGACCCTCATTTCTTACATTCTTTATTCTCCCGTATATTCATCAGCCCACACTTGTTATCTCCGAGATCTGAATTACCTATGTCTCTCAAAGACAAGACTCCATGGATCTGTTGACTGAATTCTAAGGCTCTTTAAATATCATAGATCTGATTCAGAGCCTTTGTTAATCCCCTTTGAGATTTCTTATTTTGTTCTCTGCTCTTAGGCGGCGTGTTCTTTTTCTTTGCAGAGCTCCCTGCTATCACCAATACAAGCACCGATGTGTCCACAGCAGAGTAACATTCCCACCCTGAGTATTTGCACAAATGTATTACAGGTTATACCCAAAACTCTGCCTCTTCTTTGCTGTACCAGAGAGACTTAAAACCTCCCAAAAGGCACATTTTTACACTGAGAAAGAGGTTTCATGCTTTCATTCCCCATCCACCCAACTATTCCTCTATCCAAATATTAATTCCTCCTCCTGTATTTTTGCTAACCTTCACAACCATCTTCCTCCACAAGACTTTTTTAGCTTTCACGCACACACAGACTCTGTCACGCTCAGAGTCACTGACCTACAATTAAAGGACTACTTGCTGGTGGAACCTCATCTCACAGAGACTTGGGGATTTGGTCCAGCCCAATGGATTGGTCCTTATGCTTCAAGCGAAACACAGTTCAGCCTCTGATGGCAGACTTATCAGGCTACATTGGTAATGGAAGGCATACACTTAAAAATAAGCACCCCACATCACAAGAGCAGTTAGAAAACACAACCCATTCATCTTTTTCATATATTAAATCTCTTTTTGATAGGAAGAAATCCCAATACAACCTCTATACCTGAGGTGGGGCTGCTGGGGAAATTAGGATAGCCTGAGAATATCTGTTGTGAAAATCACTCTCTACAACTGCCTGAAGGAGGTTGTAGCCAGGTGGGGGTCGATCTCTTCTCCCAAGTAATAAGCGATAGGACAAGAGGAAATGGCCTCAAGTTGCACCAGGGGAGGTTTAGGTTGGATATTAGGAAGAATCTCTTCACCAAAAGGGTTGTCAAACATTGGAATAGGCTGCCCAGGGAAGTGGTGGAGTCGCCATCCCTGGAGGTATTTAACAGACGGGCAGACGTGGTGCTGAGGGACATGGGTTAGTGGTGGTCTTGGCAGTGTTGGGTTGATGGTTGGACTCAATGATCTTAAAGGTCCCTTCCAACCTCCGTGATTCTATGATTCTATGATTCTATCCACTATTTCAGACGTTGCATTGAGGATTTGAACTTTATTACCTGTAATATTTGGCCCAAAAGAAAGCTTGCTCTGGATAGGCGAGGGCTGGTTTTCGGGTCGTTCTGTGGGGCAGGTTCCTCTGGCTGCAATGTATTCTAGTAAAAAATAACACAGGATTTTTTCTTTCCCTCCCTCTTTTTTCGGTTTTTTGTTAGTGTTTTTTTTAAATCACAGCATTCCAGAAACAGAACAAGCAAAAGCAGATATTTTGTATTTCCAATAGAAGGGATAGTGCTTGATTCCTATCTATCCCAAATACGATGTTCTAAGGAAACGGTAGCCATAGCATGGCCTACGCTGAGAAACACCGCTTCTGTTACTGCTCTCCACATTCCTTTCTTCACAGGAGACTGCTCTCCACAGCTTATGAAAGAGGTAATTTCTGCACCAAGAAATAGCATGCAAAGCTTTTGCTTTCACTAACATCTCTGTCAGTCATCTCTGTCCCTTTGATCGGTGGGGACTGGAGTACAGAAGGAATGTGTGACACTTAATCCTGACTGAAATCAAATACAAGCACTGGCTACAGTGTCTCTGCAAATGTTAGAAGCATGTATGTCTCCCAAGCTCTAAAAATAACTTATGGTAACTAATACACCAGGAAGTTAGGTTTTAATTATGTAAAGATGGAATTCTTGGGTCTAAAGAAAGAAAAATCAAGTTACTCTCACCGAGTGAAAAGGGGAAATCGGCAGGGCTGTTGTGTGTGAAGACCTGATAATCCCACTTCTCTCCATAGCATGTAGCTTGGAAGAGATGGGTCTTTCTAATATGGGACAATGATAGCTCTGTGGATTAGATGCTTCTTCACAGTAGGTGAGAAATAATGCTGATTATTTCCTCCAAGGACACAGCTTCTTCCTCACGTGGATATGAAGATGCATTAGAGGCTTTCAGGCAGAGAAGAATGAAAAGGACTAACTAGGACACAGAAGAGGTATTAGACTTTAAAAGTGTACTCCCTCATAGCTGGAAGGTTAATAGTGTGCCAGAGCTAGGTCCATTGCCAGAGACAATATTATTTAAAGCAACCATAAGGTGCCCATTGCCTGGGACAATCAAAACCTACACAAAGTGTAAACAGGATTTTCTGTAAAATCAACATCATGAACAACAAGCAGCAGTGGAGTAACAGGTGTTAAAAAGACCTTGTTTGTAGATCCTTACCCGGAGTCCCCGAAGGGTATTATATGAGCTTTCTGTCTCATCTCTGCTTCCTCTGTGCATCAGCCGCTGCAGCTTCACCAAAAGAAGTTGCTGGGCTCTGAAAGAAAGGATGGAATCACATAGATCAAGATACCTTTGAAACCACTCAGAAGAAGGCTGGACTGCAATAGGTCTGTGCCTACAGAAAAGATTAAATAGAAATAGCAGTGAGGACTGACTGAACAACACAGTAAATGCAGGAACAAAATAACGAGCAGGACTGCAGTGCAGTTAAGGATTAAAGAATCTCCATGGCATATTTTCCTATGATACTTTAGGTAACATCTGGAGTCTCCTTTCAAAGCTTTGTAGCTCATATTGCAGTTTAACATCATCTGGCCTTACCTCAAAAATTAAGGCATCTACCTCTTTGCTTACAGCAGTTATTAATTTCCCTGTTTACAGAACCACCGCTCTCAGTCGTGATCCCTCAGCATCACGCTCACCTGCTGTAGCTGGGAATGGTCCCCATTTCCAGGTCCCTGTCCGTGAAAGGATCGACTCTGGCACACAGCCACTCGCACATCCCCTGGTACATGGTGTCAAGAATATGAACAATCTCGTCACATTTCACTGACAGGGTACAGCCGTCCAGCTGGCTGGAGATGTTCAGGTTAAAGCGGATATAAAATGAGTCCCCCGAGGTGATCAGTCCTTCTTCCAGTTCCGCCAGCAGTCTCCGGTAACCTGCGGCAGCGAAGGAAGGAGTGAAGCATGGTGGCTGCTGGTCAGACCTCAGCATTGCTGCAGTCCTGGGCATCCTCTGGGAGAAGCACACAGCACAGACTTCCGAGGCTCCTCCGAGAGAGGGCTTATACCTCTAGAGTGCTAGTTACACTAGTTACAACACGGTTACAGGCCTGCACCTTAAAGATATGGATGGGGCATCGATTCAGATACAGCTCATGCTGCTGGTATCAGAATCTGTGAGAATATTCTCATTATAACGGGAGTTTTAGGTAACTCCATTTTCAGAACTCCACACATGACCTGTGAAACGGAGAACTTCTCAGCAAAGATGCCGACACAGCTGTAGCTCTGTCCTGCAAGTACAGCTTGAGTTCTGCCACCAATTTTAATGACAAGCTGTTCCCTTTATTATTAGCTCTAATTGGCACTCCCACAATCTATAACATGCTTTATCTGCAGTTAAGCGGTGCTCAAAAAAAATTGCAATAGTCTTTCCTACCTTTGAATACATCAAAGAAAATCAAAGACATCACTTCCTGTGTGATCTATGCAGCTGAAATTCTATAACCAGCATTAAAAAAAAGCCCGCAAATTTATATATACCAGTAAAAAAATGGATTTTGGAGTGTAATTTTTGATCCATAACCTGAAATTATCATTTCAGGCCATGAACACTAAAATCAATTTCTGTTCACCACACACGAACTCCAGCTGTTAAAGATAAGATAAAGCCACAAAGGTAATAAACAGGGCAACTCCATCAGGTAAATGCTAAATCGACTTCAGCTGGATAAAGATGATTCAGCTCACTACTTTGTATTACAGAAAACTGTACATAAAAATAAGCTCAATGTGTTTTGTGAGTCATGTCATTATTGGCCCACCATGTAAATTCTTCAGAGTCCTGTAGTGACAAATTTATGGGCTTTTTTTGTTCTCAGTCACAAAGCTAAAAGCTGGAGCAGTTACACAAAGTACCTATAATTAACACCGGTGGACATGCTTCGGATTGATACCAATACAAAGGATATTCTGGTTCATCCACACTAGTTAGTATAATAGGCCTGGGACTATGTGAGATGAGAAATACTTTTGGTCTTACCTTCGTGATTTGATTTATACTGGAGAGTTACTGGGCCACTGCACCTCTGAATTGTCCAGTGAACTTCTTCCTTTGTGCAAGTATCCAAGGGAACACTCTGATTTTCCTCTTTGATGCAGGCCTCCAACTAGATGTGAAAGAAGTATTACTTTCCACTGCGGGTTCAATCTCTGAGTCAATTACACCGTTTTTTTTTCAGCGGCATAATCTTTTTCTGATTAAACAATGCAAATACTTTGCTATCAGGATGCAGATTACGTTCTAATTATTTAATTTCTTTTGTCTCAAATTAGGAATGCTAGCAGTCAACAGAACTGCAGCTCTTTGACAATCCCAGGTTTCCTTGTAATAAATAGTGCAGGAATATCAGTTGCAGGGTTTTTTTTCCCCTTGGAGGCATTTTAATAGGAAAATTATTTGGGAACATGGGCAATGGAGGGAAAACCAAGCAAAGAGCAGCTTAGCAGAAGCACCGTTGAACTCCTGCTTCTGTGATGCTGGAGACAGCTATGCAGGTGGGTGGCCCTTCTTCCCGTTCATGTTGCAGCTGTATCTGTTCCTGTTCATAACATGTCTGGTCCCAGGATAGGCCACTCTCAGGAATGGTTTAGGAGTCATCATGCTAAGCTAAGTAGCATGAGCACCCATCCTTTCAGGCAGGGAAGTACTGGGAAGTTGAGCGCCAGTCCCATTCTAGTCTGTGCAACGGGGCTGTACTGTGCCATAGAGCACTGCAGAAAGCATCAGTTGCTCGGATCTCTTCCATACAGAGCTACCGTAACGCGTGTGCGTGTGTTGGATGACCGTAAATATTATTCTCCCATATTTGAATAGTCAATAGCAGATTTTCTTTTGCATGAGTCATACGCTTCGTCATTAGTACAAGACGAAAGAAGAAACAAAAGAAAGTATTGTGGTGAGTGTGCAGTGTAGGTGGATAGACATCCAATACCGTTTGTTGATTATTTTATGCTCACCATTAGGATTTGGTGTCCCTCCCGAAGGCCTGCTTTCTCTGCAAGTGATCCTGCCTTGACAGAGCTAATAAAGCTCCCTTTATCGTTACCCCCAACCAGAGTGATTTCTGACTTGAGACTCTCTCCATTCAGTGTTACGCGCTGGATAGTGTGGCAGGAGTTTCTAATGCGATCCACGGATGTGACAGAGGGACGAAAAGGTCTGTGTTCATGAAAGGAAGTAGCAGTTAGACAGTTATCTCAGCTTTTAACTGTCACTCCAGAGTTAAACGATAAATGAAAGACCTATAAAGAAACTTTTAGTGATATCAAGCACGAGGATCTAAGGACTCAGAAAGAAATCCTTCTCATTATTGCGTAAGTTCTGGAGAAGAGCATCTGGACAGCTTCAAGTGCTCTGACGTGACTGAATAACTCAGATGTATAACAGCACCTCCCCTAGCAACCTGTGGCAGCAAGATAACAAGGTCACAAGGATAAATTTAAGCCTCTAGAACATTTCGTCTACCTGGAAGTTTTTGAAATTTTAGGATGACCTTTATTGGTTTACAGGATATGAAAGCGCTCCAAAATAACACGTTACACTGCTGCTGACATAAAGAAGTAAAGACTTAACACAATATCATGAGATATTCGTGTCAAATAACAGCTTGTGACATCATATTCCTGCCATTATATCTTCAGCAACTAATAGATAAATGGAGAATTTCTACTGTAGTAGCCTTTCCCCTCAGTCTCTGTCTAAGGTAGGTAAAGTGGCATCTCAAATACCTTTCCAGAGAGAATTTTCTAAATATGGAGCTGACATGCTCAAGCTCATAGGCATCCAGGCCTTCCGACTGGTGAGAAGAAGAGGAAGAGTGCACCGAAGGAGCTCCATGTGATTGCCTGTCATGACTGTCATCTGCAAAGAGTAACAAGAAGGAAAATGAGTCCCAGATAGAGTGACAAAAAGGGAAAAGGGGAAATGGATGTTTGATTGATCCCAGCCAAAACTGAAGGAGGAAATTTCTGGTGCAAAGGCATGATTCATGTTCACAGGCCATGGCAAGGAATGCCAATCTTGCTTACTGGACCTACCTTACAACTCTCACAGAACAGCAAGTTGGAAGGGACCTCTGGAGACTGTCTAGTCAAACCGGCTGCTCAAAACAGGCTCAGCTAGAGGAGATTGCTCAGGACTTGTCCAGTTGGGAGTCCAAGAATGGAGACTCGTCAACCTCTTAGGACAATCCTGTTCCAGTGTTTGACCACCCTTACAGTAAAAAAGCCTTTTCTTTTTTTCCTGTTTAAATAGAATTGCTTGTTTAGTTTGTGCCCATTGCCTCTTCTCCTTTCACTGGGCAGCACTGAGGAGTTTGGCTCTGTCTTACTCTTTCCCCTCTCAATTTGGTGCTTTCCTTATTTAAGGGCTAGAGGTCTTCTCATCAACCCGCAAACCTCAGCCAAGCACCCTCCATCTATTCACTCAGTCTAATCCTTCCCCTACTTAGTTCTTCAGGAATGACTGCTTTCCTATTCTTACCACTAGTTGTCCCTTTGTTTTCTTGAGCTGACCTGATTTTTTCTCAGACTGTGTATCCCATCTTATTTAGACCAGGAGTTGGTTACTTGACAGTATCTGCAGCTGGTGAACTAATCACATAGATCTCATAGTTCAACTATATACATGATATCCTCTTGCTTACCATCTAGCTCCAAAGCATCATATCCGAAACTGTCGTTGTCCTCTTCAGCCAGGCTGGAATTAAAAACAAAAAGTGAGATAACAGAAGAGAGAGCGAGAAAGCTGTTCACTTTCCAGCTTTTAGCAGATTTCCAGCTTCATTAAGTTCTGAAGGAGGAAGTTTTTCTGTGAAAAAGAAAGATGTTGGAGGTGTTGCATCAGGTGGTCGTGCAGCTGCAAAAAAATAAGCAAGTAACATCCTTGTGGGCCCAGGGAAGTTGTAGGATGACGGCAGGAAGACAGTATGTGTCAGCCAACATGGGAAGCATGTGAAGCAGCAAGAAGATTCAGAAGGAAAAATTGCTAACAGCAGTGAGGGAACGAAGATTTTGCTGAAGACAAAGGGAAGCTGCTGAGTGCTGGTCTCACAGGTGTGACTTACACCCCAGCTGCTTCAGCACTGAGATGAATGGTTGTATACTGTCTGCTCTGTATACACTGCAGTGTGGTTTTTTCCATGATAGATGAAAAATTGGTTGGCCTTAAAAACAAACAGTTAAAATTCACCAAAATGTTGCTTTGTCCGGCCAAGTGAGTGATCTGTCTGCTTCACTAGAAGGACTTCATTAAAGCATGCCCTTTGGTGCAAAGCTGTTTAAATAACAGCTTGTTGTTTTCCCCATTCAGAATGATTTGTAGGTCTCCTGTGGAGCTGATATTCCTCATATTTGACTTCAGGTGAAGGGTGAATTTTTGCAGCCAGTCTGGGGAGAATCAGCTATTTTTACACCATGCATAAGCAGGGAAATAATGCACCTTTTTCTACATATTAAATTATGATCTCACTTTTTTTCCACACAAATCAAGATCAGATGAACTGTGAAACCTGCAACTTGGCATGCAAATAGCAATTATTTTGGATTATGTTCACAAAAAAGTTAAAAAACCTTTGCAGGCTAATTATAAAGTTATAAACTACAGTGAACTCCTGGGCATGCTCTTGAGATACTTGACTCTAGTGATTAGTAGCTCAATAAAGTACGGCCACATTCAGACCTTGCTCCAGGGTACCTTTTCCTTCCACATGCCAGTGGGAAAGTGTATGTTATATAAGGAAAATTTTCGCATTTCAATACAGATCAGTCTTCCAATGCCTTAACGTATGGAACAGGATGCAGTCAGAGCTGTGGTGAAATAAGTCCACAAGATGAATAATACCCATGTAATCTTTACTGCATTCTGTAATATATTGCAAACCTTGCCATGTTCAGGTATGCCAAGGGCTTTTCAAGTTAACATGAAACATTCAAATCATTAACAAAACAACCCTTTTTCTCCATCTTGAATTAAAACAGCACACTTTAAAAAGGAGCTTGGAGGACAATATAGGAGAACCTAAGGGAGACTAGAATAAACCCTGCCTAACTCCTCAGCAGCCTAGAAGATTGTGTGGGAGAACTAGCTGAGGATGCCCTCAATGGAGAACTGTCTTGCAAAGCTTTACACAGAGAAAGGGAGGCAAAAGCAGCAGTCTGCCGGAGATGAGTTTGTTTGGAAAAACATTAAAAATCTAAATAAAGTTCTAATAAAGAGTAGATCTAAAACCCAGATCTAATAAAGATCTAAACCTTCCACATGTATTGCTTGCTTCTAGATCGATTTGCCTGGGCTCTGTTCTTTTCTCCTTCTGCTTGGGACCTGTCGGGAATGTATTTGTATCTTCTGATACTTCGGATCCAAACACCGATGCTATTGACACCGACACCAAAACAGTATGCCCAAGTGTTGCATCGCTATAACCCTTTTAGGAAGGGGCTCAGTGCCATTTAGGGGACGGTGAGGCAGGCAAGGGCTCTCTCCTTCCCATTCCCCAGCCGACCCGATTTCACTCCCAGGGGAAATCCGCTGGGCCGTGACCCGACAGGAGTGGAAGCTGCAGCAGCAGGTGAAGCAGAGGGCAATGCATCTCTCTCCCCTCGTCACCGTGCTGAGATAGAGAGCCCCGAGCCTGACAAAACCCACCTCCCTCCTTCACTTCTCCCCCCCATTCCTCATCTACCTTCCAGCATCTCTGCCCTATTTTGGCAGCTTACAGAGGAGAGGAGGGGCTTTGAGAGAAGGGGAAAGAACAGGGACACAGACACAGGCAGCATGGAGCTGAGAAGCAAAAAGTGAAGCCGTATCAGTCTACCAAGGTAGAGCACATTCTCCGATAGCATTGGTGCCTGGTCATTTCAGTACTGTTTCGTATTACGTACATTAGAGAAGTCGGTGCTGCAGTGGTATCACAGTGTCATTCATCCCAGCTGAACTATCAGAGATGCCTGAGTATTTTGGACAAAATTAAGGATGAAGGACTGCAGCCCTGAGAAGTTTAGAAAGTCAGTCCTGCCGCCTAATAGAAGCTTTCCAACCAGAGACAGACACAAGGACATCTAAGGCCCTGTTTGCCTCCTCCTTGTGACTCCAGGTTCCAGGCATATTTCCCCACTGTGGCTACCCACCTGCAATGAGGGGCATCCTCTTTGCAACGTCGGACTATTGAATCATTTCCCGGAGGCTCAGGAGTTGTAGACATGATACTGTCGTTGCGATTTCTCAGGGTTTGCTTTTAAAAAAGCAAGCAACAGCAAGGTTATCTGTCTTAAATGTGCTATCATTTCTAACTTAGAGAAGCATTAGCCTGCTAGCACACCAGTGGTACTCTGCACTGTGAAGCACACACAACAGTAAGAAAAATTGCTTCTAGACATGCAGAATGCCACATACAAGAGCATTCATATTCAGATATTCCAGTATTTTAGCAATACGCACAGCTTGAGCGCTGGCACAGTACCTTTGTCTGTGACCACACAGCTGGCTGATTTACCAAAGAATTTTAACTTTACCTTTGATGTGTGGAGTATGTGTTGCACAGCTGACATATAGGAGGAAGAGGATGAACAGCAGAATGTATATATACTTATATATCTAAATAGTAGGAATGAGGAAGAAAAATGCAGATCTCCATACATTCAATTATTAATCTAGTACACTGGAAACTAAACTCTAAATTGTACTACAGGGAAGACAGTATAAGTCATCTAAATATCCAACAGATATTCCAAAAAATATTCCTAACCCAGCTAAGCTTATTACGAGTGGCAGGGAGTTCTTTCCTGGCTATTCTTGGATATAATTTTAATTTCCTGGGGGCAGCATTTTTCACGGTGTTCTAGAAAGATGTTTTGTTCTTTGTTATTAACACTCTGCAAGAGCACTCTCTCTCTTTGCTTGTCCTGCTGCGTCAGTGCTCACATATGTATAATGGAATATCTGCCTTGGGAGATTATGGGGATACAGCAAGCAGGGAAGAAATGGTTTGCCTATGGTATGCAGAAATTTCCAGCTGTGATCTGCACCCCTTTTCTCACTCACAGTTACTTATAGACAGAAAAAGCATTAGAGAACTCAAAAAAACCCTGAAATTTTTTTTAAATAAATTACAAAGCAGCTTTTAAAGAAAATCTCTTCCTTCTAACAGTACATGTGAAATGGCATAAGGAGACAGCGAGAGGTCATAAGTACCTTTGAAATATCTTTAAATAAACATAAACCAATTCTGTGATTTTGAAAAAGGCTAATAAGATGGTTCTAAGAAAATGCTGGTAAAAGGATTACGGGAGCCTCTGACAAGGGCCTTGAATGCGATCACAGCTGGGATGCGAGTGAAGTGCTAACACTGGGCTGCGAGAGCCCTGAACCACGTTAGGAGAGACGGTCGTAGACAGGCAAGGGGCACCTGAAGGCTCCTTACAATTTTGCCGACTTCACAGCTGCTGATGGAGTTACTGATGGAAACAGAATTAGAGGAACTTGTGTCCGTGCGGCCATTGCTGGCATCGGCCCCATCTTCATCCTGCGCTCTGACTGCTGCGCTCCCAGATGACAGAGGAAAACACAGACACCACAGAAAATTATGTCAGATCACTTTCAACACCGAGTCTTTCACAGATTTGCAACAACACTTCAGATTATCTTTCCATTTCAGCTTATCTTGTTTCCCCTGCCCTGCGCTGGGCAGAGGCTGCGGGAAGCACTCTGTGCCCTTTCCTTCCCCGACAGCTTCCGGACAAAGCACAGAATGCACACCACCCTGGACAGCCTCTTGCCGATTTTTTCTTTCAACTCTGTCTTGTACGTTTTTATTAGATCTATGAATACTATTTGACAAATTAAAGAAGGATTGTTTTATTAATTTACGTTTTAACTTCGTCATCTGGATCTGGTAACCTGCAATAAGTTGGCTCCCTGAATTTCACTCTTTTTAGAATAAAAAATTTACAACAGGGACCAAGAAGCTTCAGATCCCTCGGCAGCCACAGGTAGCACAGCACGAATGTCTTTGTGGACGCCTTCCCTTCCTCAGCACCTCTAATCGGTACCGATGATGTCACACATTACCTGGTACCAAAGATACTGGGTAACGTCTTGCAGCAGGAACCACGTTTCCCGCTGTATTTTGTATAACAGCGAGCACGCTGCCCCCCGTAACAAATAAAGGAAGTGCTGCCTAAGATGGTGTTTGATTTGAGAACGGTCTTACAGAAATAAGAGGAATCAGGAGCAGCTCGAACATGAATATACAACAACTAATTGGGTAACTTGGCAACTGGCTGATGGGTGGGTCAACCCCCCCCCCCCCAGCCTTTGCAGTGCTTTAGATTGAAAATGAATTCCTTTTTGCTGAAGGACAAAGGAACTCATTAGATGATCACTAGACTAGGGTCTTTTCAGCTTTTTTCCAACAGCAGAAAGAGAATAGTATAATGACTTTTAGTACAGGTATTACACCAATGACTTTAAAATTCCTGTAAACTAAAAGGAAAATTGAATAAACAGAAAATTTAGGTAAGTTGTGGGATGCAATATTGTGTGTCTGTGGAGGTATCTTTCCATGGAGAGGACATTCAGGTAGAACACTTGACTATTTTAAATTATGACGTTGTTCACTATGAGAGAAACTGTCTATTTTACTGACTTGGACTTAGTTAAGAATTTCCCCGGTTGCCATATTCGTTAAAACAAATTAAAGAGATTAAGTGAATGAGACACAGCAACAGAAAAGGAATAAGGACACAGGTGCTCTTTCTGACCTTGAAACTCTGATGTTTTGTTCATGCTGACAGGGGATTTAGCTCTTGGATTTATCTAAAAGAAAGAGGACAAAAATCAACACAAATGCAGAATATTTGCCACACACTGCAAAACAGATATTTTCACCCCTTTTTTCACCATTATGCTGCAATATATTTGCCCTCCTTTAAACAACAGGACCCAAAATTTACAAGATATTTAGGTAACTAAATGCCACTGCAGTGAACGAGAGTTAGCTACCTAACTACTTCTAAAAGTCTGGCCCAAATGCATTGCAATTTCCGGATTCTGCTGAGGGAACAAAGAGACAAAAGGTGAAGTGGGTGCCTTGGGACTGGTTTCAGGCAGCTGTTAATACAACAGGCATCCTTTTGGAGCGTGCAATGTGAAAAATGCAGCTCTATTGCCATAAGTAATAACGACAGTCAGAGCTCAGAAAGGTTCTGAAGGGCAGGGAGAATTCAAATGCAGATGAAAGGAAAAAGAAGCTCAAACCCCCGAATGTTAGGCTGTATATTTTTTACAATTCATGAATATAGCACCAGATAATAGTTGCATGAATGCAGCTAGTCGGGGAAATCATGGACCTAACTCATGCTACAGCCTTACTCTTAAGTGAGAGGAAATTGCCATAATTTAATTCTAAATTAGGCAGTTAATTTTGCTCTAGATTGTGTCCATTTCTTTCTATTATTCCTTCCAGCTGATGTGAGCTTTTCCACCAATGCTTCGTTTTCCACCTTCGGTTACCTGTGTGCTGGACTTCGGGCATTATGTCATTTTTTTTCACTACTGTTAAGGAGGCAAAGAATCAATTTATTGACAATGCTCCACGAATGTGAATGAACAGCAGAAGCAAGGAGAATACACAAAATGGGGAGAAGGGACAGAAAATGGTCTATGAAGCCTGATTATATCTGCTCCTCAAGATGCAAATCACCACAGGGCAAAACCTGACAGCTCACTATCATATACAAATCTGCTCTTATCTTTATAGCACAGCACTTTCAGAGGCATGACCACAACATGTATTATGTCTCTTAGTTCTGGCAGTCTCTGCCCTACAGCATTCCAGCCTTATGTTAAGACACACCTGGATTCCTTTTAGATTCACTCTTCTCTTGAGTCGAGCTTGATCAGGCAAGAAGAATTTGTTATCTTCTGGAGACTCTTCAGAGGTGGAGGAGTCATCTGCTTCCTGACCATTGGCTTTTGGGCTAGGAGTCCCAAAGGTCTGGGAGATAATGGTAATGGGTAGATTCCGTGGTAAACTCTAAAGATCAGAAGGAAACACTTTACTTTTGAGACCAGTTTGGTACAACTCCTCATGACCTCCCTTTAGAGTAATCTGATTGAACTTCCTGTGACTCCAGTGATTCAGAATTCTGCTCACGCAGAATGCGCCTCCAGACCCAAATCAGTAACTTAGATGATTGACATTTGTGGGGATTTCTGTTCACTGGGGCACATTCCTCAAAAGAATTATTTGTGGTTTCTACGCCAGTGTAGAAATTCATTGTCTTTCTTCATTTCCTTCCCTTCCATTTAAAAGGAAGCTGTGGAGTGCCAGCCTTTGAGAAGCTATGTGCACGAGACAGACAATGTGAACACCACTGTACTGAAGAACTCTCAATTCTCACTCAAGAACTCACTAAATTGACATTTAGTAGAAGGAGATGAATTTTTTTTCAGTTAATTCGCAGAAGGAATTAGAAGAGCCCCCTCTCCCTTCCACACCAAAATGTTTTTAAAATCAAGTCTTAAAAAAAGAACTCATGTCTGTCTTCTTCAGCCCTACCTGGTCGTGAAAATTATTGTCCTTAGAGAGCCGTCGGAGTTTGCACTCTAGGTTAACAATGCAAGCTTCTTTCCGAACCACCTCAATTCGGAGTTCATCATTTCGCTCCTCCAGCTCTCGAATCTGCTTCCTGTATTTATCTTTTTCAATCAGACAATGTGAATACTGTGTCTGAGCCTCATCACGCGAGCGGAATGCCTGCAGTGGAGAGAAGATACCTGTTTTGCACCCGGGCACCAGACACCTCCTCCTGCTGGTTTTGTTTGGAAGGTGTTTGGAACGGGGACTTCAGAACTGGTAACCATTCACCAATTAGCACAGCAGTTAGGACCAGGATGTGCCACAGTAGTACCATTAAAAATAATGATGATGAGGGCGGTTCATTTCCAGCTCCCTCTTGATTGGTGGCAAAATGCTCCAGAGTGCAAACCGGATGACTTGACACTAATATTAAGCCTGCAGTAGCTGTTGTTAAGATCTTGGTCCTGCCTGCCAGATGCTACGCTGTGGAAACAACCCAATATTATCCTATGTTTAATTACTGTAATGCAAATTCCAACAAGTAGCAATTTCTTGTAACTGTTTATTTTTTAATGGTGTTTTGGGTCCAATTACCCACAATTCCCCAAAGTGACACACATGAGATACAGGCTTTTGCTACTGATTTTCCCCACTTTAACTGTTAGATACCTGGTCTCGCTCCTTTTCCACCTCTTCTAGCTGTATCATCACAGTGTTCATACGGTGCTTGTACATCTCACAGTCTTTTCCTAGTGTTGAACACTTTAACTCCAAATCTTCTTTCTCTTCAAGGTACTGGAAATGACACACTGTTAACCACCACTGCTCTCAGAGGTCTTTTGGGCACTAGCCTGAGATACTCCATCTTTCCATCCTTCCATTTCTCACCTTGTCTCTCAAGTCCTCCACATGACGAATCTCCTCTTGGAGGTTAAAGATCTTGTTGACCAGTTCATGACGATCTTCTAATGCCTCCTTACGGTCATGTTCCAGAATATCCAAAATGGCTTTGTCCGAATCTGGCAAACTCCGCTTGTCAGCCTGAGGAAAGACATTTTGAAGAGACAGGCCAGGGAAAGAGAAAATAGTATTGCAGGGAGAAAAGTAACAAAGGCAGGAACAATCAAGAGGAATAGAAAATGAACATGGTCTTGCAATGGGAAAGCAGAAGAAGAGATGGACATTTGTTCATATTTTAAAACAGTGTCAGAAAAGATGAATAAAGGCTGTCTTGCTGTCAGAACAGTCTGATGAAAGAATTGTTTTACTGTTTTATTGTACTGGCTATAATTCGATCCATTTTGGATGCAGTGACAATTCTTCACTCCAAGCCCTGCATTCAAAACTATTCTCTATTAATCAGCTCTCACTGAGCACAAAAATCACCCTTTGCCAAAGAGCAGGGCCTAAGAAAACATTCAGGGAAATTTTTAAAGCATGCGTAGGCTTTGCGGGGCTGTGCTCAGAGAATATTAAACATGCCTGGAGTAGCTTGTACCACTGCTTCATTTTCTGTAGTGTCCAGCAATGTTTTTTCTTTCAGATTTAAAATGAACAAGATTAACAGAGCAGGTTCCAACAAGTAAATTGCCATCCAAAATTAACCATAAATGGAAGATGAAAAAGGCATAAAATACAAGCAAGTAATATGCCTATTTATTTTTAAAATGCCTAGACTAAGTTGGAGATTTCAGTGACATTTTGGTTACCTAGTATTTCTAAGTATACCGAAGTATTTCTAAAACAAACTGCCTTTTGTTTATTTATATTTTCAGTTAGGAAAATTTCAGTCCTATTTTTAGCTATTTCATTATTATTTCTCTGTTTCTTTAGGGGCTATAAGACCATTTCAATTAATAGAAGAGATTCTACATGGGCCAGAACTCCCAGAACCTTCTATACTACACCCTTTTTCAACCTTTGAATTGGATTTGTATTAGAACTAAAAATCATTAGGCACTGCTAGAGGCTATGGCCATTTCTGAAATGCATTCTATTGATAACTCTTTAAGTGTCATTTTAAAATGCCACAAGCCTTTTCCAGCAAAGTGCTAAGCACTCTCACATATATCCTAATATTTGGCTAAGCTCTTCACGGAGTAACACAGCGCTAAATTTGCTGCATATTGTCCTTTTTCCCTGTCTGCTCAAACGAAGGCTAGTTCAGATCCCTGTGCAAGTTACAGCAGCGTTCTACAGGGCATTCCGCTCACTAGTGACCACCCGAGTACAGAAACCTTTATTACCCGCTGCTTCATTAAGACATTTTGGCACAGATATGACAATAGCCTAGAACAGGGTACACAGAACCACTGCCAGAAATTTCTGGGCTGGCTATTTAAGACAGCTTTGTCGTGACAGAGCAGTACAAAGAACCACAGCAGGGCTAAAACACGGAGCTGAATGCTCAGCAACTGAACAGCTGCACTCTGCACCTTGAAGGAGCCAATCTCCCATGTACAGCTTGATTTATTAGATGACAGGTTTTTTTTTTGGTAGAACTCCTCCTCATGCGTATGTTTGTACAAGGAGTACTACAGACAGCTGGGAGCTATATAACCAACCTTCTGTTTTTCCAAATTTTGCAGTTGCGCTTATTATAGCTTTGCAGGTAGAGGTTTCACGCAACACTTCCTCGCATTGTAACAGGAATACGTGTTGAGTTTGAGGTGAGGAGCGGTAGCAGAGACCATGCCACCTCCTCTCATCCATAGTTACCAGTTTCCCTGTTATATACTCAACTCCCTGTACCTTACTGAAAACACATGGGAGCTGTCACCACCTGCTGTTTCTCTGTCCCCCTCTCACAGCCTCCTCCAGACACTTAGATCCTGAAGGGTAGCTGTGAGGAGATGTGGGGTATGTGAGACGGTACCGGAGGAGGGTGTGGGGGTGCCTGGAGGCAAGGAGTGGTCGAAGTCTGCAGAATCCATCACGTGAGTCAGCAGGAGGGGGAAGCTGAAGTGGCTGGAATTTTAAATGTAGCAATCTGCATTTATACCTGAATGATGGACTGTAGCTCCTGGATTTTAGTCTTCATCATCTCATTTTCCCGCTCCAGCTCCAGAACCTGTTCTTTTTTGGGTCGGTTTTCAATATCATTTTTCAGCTTCAAAGACTGGTTCCTCTCCAGCTTGCATTCTTCTTCCACCTTGTTCAAGCGATGCTTCAGCTGGTCAATCTAGGGCATCCAGGGAGCAGTGAAAAGGAGAAAGAGGAAAGGAATCATTCCTAGCTCTGATGTTTACTGCTCTGAAAACACTCGCACTTCCAGGTGAAAACGTCCTGTCATAGGTGGAAAAAATAGCTTAAACTGTGAATACTAATAAGCAGCAGATGACTGGGTGTATGTGCGTGTGTGTGAATGCCCAATTGAAGTGTTGAACTCTCGGGGAGAAGCCTGCTATTTGCTGGCTACAACTGGTAAGGGCTGGTTGTAAATTTTGGTAACATCTGGACTGAAAAAACAGTGGCACATCCTCAATCCTCCAATAAATAATGAGAAACGAAACAGAACTAACACTTAGGAAGCTGACCACACACGGTGCTTTTGCACATAGACTATCTGGATTGGGAAAAACTGGGGCTTTGAGTTCTGGATAGGAAAGAGGGGTTCCCAAAAAGAAAAAGTAGTTTCAGACAGAAGGGGGCCTGGGAAGAAGGTGGTGATGATCGTGGCTGGAGGAAAGCTTTGACAGTGAGGGAATATCCTGGAGATCAGACAGATGCATGGGGATAAAGGCCAGGGGATGTCCAGGGACCTCACTGTCCAGATCCACTGTGGGTAGCTGTTTACTCCTTCTCATCTGCGACACACACACGAGCATGAATTTTATGGCACTTGAAGCATTTCTCTGTGTTTCCTAAATGGCCTCAAGCTCTTCCAATGCTCTATGTGAGACTTTTTGAATAAACCACCAGCAGTTGTAGTGCAAACCTGGATAACTGCCCCAAGATATTATCGAGCCTGAAAAGCTAAAATTAAGTTTTTAGCAAACAATTACGGTTTTAAAATTTTGTTTTTAAGTATGTTATATTCTGTCAATCCATTACAAGTATGTAAATTATCTGCCATTGATAGATGTCACTGCAATTGGCATTTCTGTACAGTGATGCCTCTATTCATCCAGATAAGCAAAGTAAATGAGAGCTCTACACTTTCTACTGTCAGAGAAGGTCTCATTTTGCCAGATGCCACCAGCATTGCTGCTCCTGATTAAAGCAGCCCAGAGCATTTATCTCACCTCTAACTGGAGGTCCCGGCTCCTTATCACAGCCATGCTCTTCTCGTCACTCAGCTGGGCATATCTCATGGCCAGATTGTAGTTCTCATCTTTCACCTTGACCAGCTCATCATTGTAGTTGTTCCTCTCCTCCTTCATCTTGTTGTATCTCTCCTGGAAGGTCAGCAGCTCTATCTTGTTCAGTTTTAGCTGCTTTCGCTCATCCTCCAACTGGCGAGACTTAGCCAAGAGTTCACAGCGCTGCACATCTTTTGTCTTTACTTGCTGCTGAAGCTTAATGATCTCATTCATTAGGAAATGGGTAAGGCCTTCATGTCCCTCCTCCACTGAAAATGTTTGAACAGCTTATCAACGTCTAATAAAGTAACTTTATACTAAGTAGGATCATCAGAACTGAGTAAGAAACAAATGTCCCAGAATATGGACAGAGGTGCAGAATATGCAGAAATACATACACATTTGTATATCTAACTGGCAACAGTGCAGATATTACACAGCACACTATTACCAGAATCACAATATACATGCATACAGCTTCTCTGGATAGAATATGAAGCCTTTAAATTTGTCTTGTTTCAGCTGAGCTGACAGGTCTGTGGAAATAACACAAACTTTATAAAATGAATCTGTACAAGTACAATTAATCTGAATGCTTTAAATTTGCTGCACATGTGTAGGTCATCAGTGTAATTTAGTCCACTGTTCCAATGTTTCTTCTCTTGAGATTTCTTGTAATTCAATTTGAAGCTCTTCAGCTTCATTCAGTCAACTGAGATGTTCCTTTTCCTTATACATTACCTGTTGCTAGCACGCTTTGCATTGAAGGGGACTGAGGAACTGCAGAACGCTACTACAAGATTAGCTTTTATTTCCCTTTCTTGCCTGAAAAATCAAACCTAGTCTTCAAGATGGTCCTTATTTCAACAGGCTCCTTTGGGATTGATTCTACTCACCAACAATAGTGGAAAATCTCCGTGTAGGTTCTTTCCCCGTCACCAGTTTGTAGAGTTCAGGGTAGTAAAACTCTAGGCTCTCTAAGAAAACTACATAGCCCCTTTGGCCCTTGGTGTGGAGAATGTCCAGCAGTCGGCCTAAGTACGGAGACCAGAGAGAGAGGTGGCACGTCAGCAAGTACTGTATCCCTGAAGTCAAATCTGCCGAAGGTCCATCTCTGCCACGGCAATGTGCTGTGGAAAATGTGGCTGATTAACTGAGTTCAGCTGAACTCATAAAGTAATGCCGTGTATTCTTTATGTTAGCGCTGATCGTTATTCTGAAAGAGTGCGGGCAAATCGGTCTCTGGAACAGAAATTTCAAGAGACATGTTATTCGGTGCAGCCTTCACCAGGCAGTACTGAAATGCGAGGATGGCAGACCCTTCAGTGACAAATCACGAAGCACGGCAAGACAGCTGAAAACCTCTTGGAATGGCAGTGGCTGCTGCTTGCGTTAAGAGAAATATCTGCCAAAGCTTTGATGGGAATATGAACCCCATGAGCTCCAGTCTGCACAGCACTGGAGAGCCATTGTTATCAAAATAGCAGCAGCAGATTCCCCCCTTTACATTAAATCTTCTGTAAATGAGATATAGGGTTTCCACTGGATAATCTGTAATTTAATACAGGCTCCACCCACACTTAGCAAAATAATACTGTTCAGATAGGGATGCAGAAAAATTCACAAAATAATTACCTGCTCGGTTAATTTTGGAGGGCAGCATAAGTGAGTTAAGCACCTCATCCTCATCTTGCTCATCAATTACTTTGCACTGCCGTAAGTACGGGGTCAGTTTGGCGGGATTGATGTACCGGCTCAGCATGTGCCGGTTGCATTCTACATTCTCCCACAAAGCTTCCTCCTCGTCTTTCAGTGTCTCCAGGCAGTCATCCATCTCTGGCTCTCCTCCTTAAAGAGAGAAACAATTGGCAAATGAACATCAAACAGGCCAGTTTCTATGCTGTTACTTTTTTGTGCTTCCATGTCACATAGGATGAGCTTAGAATCGCTTCTGACGAATGCTGAATTCGCCCTATATTGAAACCGTTTGAACTGAAGTGCAGCCTGTCCACAGCTCATCTGGAAAGCGACAGCTCAGAGGAGCGCTGTCTCCAGTCTATGAACTATTGCTTATTGCTCTCTAGCGATGAATCTGTAGCTCAGCCAACTCCATGAAGGTCTCTACAAGTCAGAGAATCCCTCTTCATATTAGAAGCAACAGTAGAGGACACGGTGCAAGGCAAGAAAGGCGATGAAGGTGCAGAGCTCCGAGCAAAGATGAATACTTGCTGCAGGCAACTGAGGCTTTCATTCTCACCTCCTTTGTTCCTCTCAGCTGTACTGATTTGAACCTGCATTTTTTCCTGCAGATCTGTGATGAGCCAACACATGTAAATGACCGCACCACAAGAATAGTTAACTCATAAGCAAGCGGTTACATACATCTGCCTTCTGCAGATTGACTGGTCTGTGGGCATGAACGCAAGTACCTGTGAGTTCAGACCTTGCCTTTCTCCGCATGAGTGGATAAGTATGAGCACGAAAACGTTCTTGAATCATGCAAATATTATCACATGATTTCTGAGTGCTTGCTAAGCAATTTCCTGCCAACTCCTAATTTGTTACCAGCTCATCAAGGTTACAAGGCAGGCAACAATGAGGTCAGAAAACTTGTACTAAAGTTAAGAGTAAAGAAACTTTGTAAAAATCTTTCCTTCTTAATTTTGTAATAAATGTTAACCTTTGAAACAAGTCTAATTTTTTCCATTCTAGCTTTCTCAAGATCTTGTGATCCGGGTGGCACACGGAAGGTACGCTTCTATTTCAAGAGTTATTTTACCCCATCAGAGACCACGGTATAAGAAGAATGTGCAGTTCTTAGGTCATATGAGAGGAGAGCTGCACTTTATGAGGCTTTGCTGGTAATCAGTAACTAAAGACCTCAAAAGCAACATGCTGTTTTTCTTGGATCAGAAGAGTTCTCTCCATTGTGGTATAATTTCCTCAGCTTCCAGCTTTGGGAACTGCAAAGCAGCCTGGGCTACACTGAACAGCACTGGGCAAACCCAGCTATTGATCTGCATAGCCGGGGGGCTATTCACTCCCCATTTTGAAAAACCAAAACCAAAAGCGCTAACCTGCTAAGTAATGTGTTTGTCAGTGTTCTATCATAATGAAACGCAGAATAATCCTACAAAAAGGCGTGTTCTTTGTTTGATGCTTTCAAAGGCCTTCCCAAATTGTCCAAAATCTTAGGCTGGGGTTCAATATCTTGATGAGAAAAACTTGGATGGGTTCCTCATACTATGGACAGGTTAGGGGATTTGTTCTCCTGTACTCCAGTAGCTCTCCCGGCGTTCTTCTCTTTGTAGTTTCACATCTTAGGAACCATTTATTTAGCATTTTCTCTGCTGCTTGCATGTAGATTTCATTACTCTAGCGACTGCTGTTAAATGGGCCGGGAGAGTCCTCAGAGGGCAAGGAAGACCAGGTCTGCACAACGGGATCCAGAATCATGGGGGCATGGCTGTAGTTATGGGGAAACCTCTCTGGTCTGATGAACTTCTCACAAGCTGGATGAAATTCTTAGTGAAAGCCAGTATTTACGTGTGGTAAGGATGACACTGCAGTAATGACCAGTATAAAGGTAAAATAATAGAAAACGCGATATAAAGTAGGTAGCAGTGGGAGGAATGCTAAAGGTGAAATAGCTTCATCTGAAGTACACGTACATTCTCCTGAACCTTACTCTCCACCACTTATTCTGGAAATAACTGTATTTCACTTCAAAGGTGAATTTAACAAACTAGGTAATTGGAGAAGCTTAACTTTTGGAGCAGAAGGCAGTAAGGCAGAAGGTCACACAGTACCTTAGTCATCTCACAGCCACAGCTATCTACTGCATCTAAAAAAAGGTGCGTTGCAGGCCCTTTAACTTGGGGGAGCGGACCAGGAAGCTCTCAGGTGGACCCCAGAGTGCAAAAGAAGCACTTGCCTGAATTTTATAAAATGCAAGATATCTTGTAATCTGCTGCACTGAACCAGAAATTATTACACACTGTCAGCAGTTCCCTCAGGACATTAGTAAGGGATTTCTCCATTAAATGATTCAAAGAAGAGTTCACTCATCAGCGTAATTCTCAACACGAATACATTTTTTTACCTGACATTAGAAATACCTTTATCAAATAGTCCCTCGCGTATGGGCATAATACATCCATACTGTTATTTTGGGGACATAATGTTTAATGGGAAAGTAATAAGTATATTGCATGAGCGGCTAAGAATTTTAAAAGGAGATTTCTGGTAGCAAACTCCTGTTGAACAGAGTCTATTATCAGGGACAAGCCCTTAGAAACAACATTAAGCGGAGTGGTCCCTCACTGCCGTGTAGGAATTTCAGCATCTTCCTTTTGCTTTCTTCTTCAGGTTTCCACCTTGGAAATGTCCCAGTAGAAGCACAGCTAAGCTCTCTCCTCACTCACGGTGCTGTTCTCACCTCTCGGGCACCACGAACGGGCAGCACTCCTCGCTTTCCTACAGCTTGGGCTGTCGCCTCTGTTGTGTTCCTTGGGCCAGGCTGGTCTGAGGGTGTAACCCCCAGGTAGCTCCAGTGTCTGCTGGAGCTATTCCAGAGACAACGGCAATGGACAGCTGATATTAGTACAGCACCCTTCTTAGTGAGCACGGATTTCCTTGATTTAGTATTTAATAGAATGTTGACTAGGTGTCCTGGTTTGAGCGACACAAGACTAATTTATCTTCTAATGCTGGGGAAAACTGCACTTCTAGAAGACACTAGTGTCTGAATTTGTGAAAATATTTACTCTATAGCCAGCTACGGTGTGTGGGTTTCAAGGTCTCAGTGTTTTCGAGCTCGCCAGGTGCAGGGATGAGGAGGAGCGAGACCCGGGCACTTGACCCAAGCTGGCCAACAGGATTATTTCATACCACGAACATCACATTCAATAGAAATTAGAAAGTTTGCTGAGGAGTGGGGGCTCTCCCTTGATGGCAGCGATCCAGAGAACTTCTTGCCCCGGTGCCAGAGCCCTGAGCCCTTCCCTTCCTCCCGAAGCCGTAGCGCTCGCAGTGTCCCACATTTGCTGTCCACTGCTGGGAGTGCACAGCTTCCTACGGATAGAATGGGCTGAGTATAATGCTTGTATATTTTATATTGGTATCAGGATCAATATTGGTTCTTTAGTGTTATTAATTTTAATTATCTAGTTTTATCCTTATCACTTATAAAATTAAAAATGACAGATTTAAAAAGTTTTCAAGTGTGTAATCATTTATTTCATCTGATCTTCATTATTCCCATTATCTAGTTTCTGATTCCAGCACCTCTCGAGTTGTAACCTAACACATTCAGAAGTTGTGACATGCCATAGAAATACTGTGGCGCCCATTACAAATCACAGGTGTGAAGTCACAGGCTTGGACTCACTTCAACAGACATTAACCAAAAAGAAATAAGAATCGCCAACAGCGGTGAAAAAATTGCTCTCCCGCTGCTCCTTTCAGTAGTTAGTATACAACATAGCTTTTAACTGCAGGAGTTCTTAATCCAATAATAATCTCAGCTAGTCCCATCTATTTCAAAGGTCTCTGTAGATGCAGACAAATAAAAGAGAGAATCCCTTTTTACATTAAAAGAAACACTCTGCTCCCCTCATCTCCTTTTCTCTCTCAGGGACTATCCTTCTCTTGGCTGCTACACACAAATGAATCTTTCTATGTGTTTGCTATTTTTTTGTTATATTTTTCAACCGAACAAATCACCTGGCAGTTAAAGCTGTTCTCTGTTCTCCCTCAGACTCCACACTTTCATATATCCGTGACGCTCTCCGCTGATGGAGGGAATAAAGCCCGCAGGCTTCAGAACCAGGGGTTCTGTAAAGTGCTCGTCACCAGGTCACATCTAAAGCTTCATTTTTTGTGATTCATTTAATGATGGTGCAGAAATTAACCCTTCAGCCATTTCATTATTTGCATCCCCTTGCTCTGAATTCTTGTCAGCCTGTCGATACGGAGAAATCGCCATGTCGCAGACTGCAAATGCGGGCGTCAGCTACGTTTTCTGGTTTCTTGATATGTCCTTTGTGAAATGTGAAAAAAGGGTATTGTCCTCATACTGAGAAGCAGGAGGAAGTTCATTTTGGAAGAGGTGATCTATTTTAATGTTTTGGACTTCTGCATTTGTCACAGATGTTCACAGACTGGCAGTATTTAAACAGAAACCACAACACACAAAATGTTTGTGCAAATTATAAGTTAAAAAGAAGAAAAGTTTATGTTAAATACTAAATATGTGCATATAAACCAGGAAAGCATTACATATAAACTATCGCACTTTAAAGCAAAAATAAAGATGAAAATAGCACTTTAAAACTTTATCCTCAACATTTTGAGGGTATTGTATTACATCTTCTTTCTATGCATATCTCTAGATTTCATGGGGCAATACCCTTTCTCCCTCAAGTTTGTACAGCACCTCTCGTGATAAAGTGTAACAACAGGGTGATTTTTCTCAAAAGCTCCTTGTATGGATATGTGCAGATTTGCAATTTCAGAGAACCACAAAGGGATTTAGAGCTATTTTTAATTTTAGAGGAAAGTCACAGTTTAACATGTGATAAGGAAATTGTATTCCTTTGCTTAAGGACAGGAGCGCTCTATTTGCACTCCTGGCTTTCTGAAATGCTGAATACCAGCAGTTTCCAATTATGTTGGCTGCACTGCTGGATGTTCTATGGTACTGAAAACCACTTTTAAAAGGCTTAAACATTGATTAGGAAGATGAAATTTGTTTACCTATACTTGCAAATGTTTTCCATACAGGTGCTTAAATCTGGACTCCCGAAGGAGAGGAGTCTTCGCTGCCTTTAAGAATTTGCACTTTGTATTCATTCTTTCTACCTCAGTGTCCCCACCTGAAAACAAGGCTGGTAAGAAGTATTTTTATGCCAAGGTAGGAGTCGTTAATTAGTGACCTGCAAGGCACCTGGAACCACCAAGATGGGAAGGTCCTAGAAAAACATTTATTATTGCTGCAGTTTTATTATTACTTCAGATTTTGCAGGTCTTAGAATACTTTCTGAAGCCAGCAGCACTGTGGAGTGGACTGGGCTGTATTTCTGGTTTAGGTCACAGTGGCTGTACATGGAAAGAACCATTCTGTATATATCAGAACCTCCTCTTTATATAAAAGATTCAACTACCTTACTGAATGCCACACTTTCAGCAAAATATAAAAGAAAAATATAGGATAAGAGATACCAAAGTAACAGAAGAGCAGGAAGCTTTAAACACAAAATAGGATTATTTTCGCACAAAAGTATTCTGTTCAGTTCCATTGAGTCAATCTTCCTGTTACACACAACTTACAAAAAAACCCCAAAACACTAGCAGACTTGCCAGGCTTCAGTGAGGTAAAGCTAGATCTTCAGTGAAGCCAGATGACAGCCATAGTCATAAATACTACTCCCATTTTCTGAACAGAAGAGAGACAGAAGTAACAAAAAAAGCTCGCTAACTGGTTCAAAGAGCTCTGGAAGTACATTCATCTTGCTTCTACAAGCAGACGAGGGAAAGAAAATTCCCCTCATTTTCATAACTATTAGCTCAACACCCAAGTGAGAGGAAAAGAAATAAAGAATTCTATCATGTTACTCTTATTCTGTGTCTCTGCTCTATGAAAAAAAAAGAAAGCAACAGAATAAAGTAGAGATTTGTCTCTAATCAATATTCCTGTCCCTAAGAGAAGAGGGCCAGAAGAATTAATACTATAGGAACTTTCTTTAATTATCTCTTCCTTTGCCTTTATTTACTCTCCTAAGAATAAAACCATATAAAACTCAGTCTCAGAAAAAAAGAAAGGGTAATGCATGTAAAGCATGGATCAATTATTAGTATTGTTAGTCAGTACACCCAGTGATTTGCTTAGTATCACCTAAAGCAGGAAGCACTGTACGCAACAAAGATACACAAGTTCTTCAGTATTGCAGGATAATATTGCTTAAGAGCTGAAGAATCCTTGCGCTGAATTCCACACTTATTGCATTCAGCTTTTGTCTGCTTTTGAAATTGCATATGGAATTCTATAAAACACCTATCACTTTCTGGAGGAAAAAACTAGTTACACGTTAAGAATCATGTTTTGCCCAATGGAATATTGTTGCAAAAGACCTTAATCAGTGCAGTAATACTTATCAGGACCCTGTGACAATCTCTGTTTCACAAAAGGCTGAGATCTATGCTTTCCCATTTTGCACTCCATCTGGTGAGAATATCTGAAGTCTACGGCTTCCTCAAGTCTGCCAGCTTTAGAACTTCCGACCTCTGATCATCTTATCACACAGGAAGGAAATTACTCATCTTGTCTCAATAGCAAACCGACAGCAGATTGTGCTACCTCGAACATGCACCATCCAATCAGATTTGGTTGTAGAACATATATTACCAATAATAAACAAAGAAAATGGAAAAATCCTCCTCTACAAATAACTTAAGTGAAGTTTTGACGACTCTGTCATTTTTCTGTGTCACTATTTTCTACCTACAGTGAAGATGCTTCCAGCTCCCTCAGTAACACACCGTCTAAGCCCTATTGATAGAGGAGCACATTTAGAGGGTGGATTCATCTCACCAATTTGAATTAGGCATCTAGTTTAACTTAGAAATCTAGTTCCTCTCTAGCGAATGGAAAATGGTCTGTTCAAAACTTCATTCCGCCGTTTTATACTCCTGCCTTCCAATGCCCTCTGAAGATTGGTTTCTAGCCACTACTGGTTGCTTAGGTTCCCTCTAGGGTCAGTGGACAAAGATTTGTTTCTTCAGATGGCAATGTCTACGCTGGTGATTAGACGGATATTATTCTGTTTTCCGATATTGTTTAAGAATCTGATAACCAGATTTCAGAAACTGTTAGTACTACCAGTATTAAATTATAATATATGTGAAAGTACATGAGAAATGAGAGAGGTGAGCAATGAGAGATGGAGGAAAAAAAACAAAGAGGAGAGAGAAAGACAAGATTTGGGGGTGAAAAATGGTGAGCTCAAGGGAAAAGGAAATATAAAAAAGGAACAGGAAAAGAAAAAGAAAGTTAGAGAAAGAGGAACTCAACAGAATGAAAGTGAGGAACAGAAGTGAGATAGAGATGAGAACAGGAAAGGCCTTAGTAAAGGCAGAGGGAAAGAATGTGGGGTGTAAAGCAAATGAAGGGATATATAGGGAAGGCCCTGCCACAGATCCTGACACATTAGAAATTAGTCTTAGTTCTGAGCATGCAAATCAAGGTAATGGCACAATAATTTAAATAAATAATTTACCACAGGAATTTAGTGCATCTATTTTAAAGGATTTGCAAAGTAGCAGTGGAGGGCTGAAAGCCTGACATTTAATAAATGCTTTAATCTACACTTCCTCCATCCTGTTACGCATGATGATGATGATGAGGACAACAGAAATCACTGTGCTAACGTAGTACAAATATGTTTATATAGCTGGCCTTTTTTTCCTTGAGTGCAGCATTAGCTACTGACACGAGCATTTCCTTTCAACTAATGTGTGCTAAAAGCCAAGATCTAAAAAAGAAGCTGTCATCCTCAGGCTGCCGAGGGTTCACGAGAACACTGGTCCAACAAATGCTTCAGAAGTCATTACTAGGTCCCAGGTTAATTTTTTCTGGAGAGTGATTCACTCTGTTTTTACAATTGATAATGAGGTTCTCGCTAGCTTAGGATGAGGAGGCACAGCTGGGGGCAAGCGTGCAGTCCTGGGTGATTAGGAGGAGTCCTGAATTAAAAATTCAAGTTGCCCAAACATGCAAATGGATTTGATGATCGTAGGTTAGGTCCCAGTAAATGGGTGCTCACATTACAAAAACCAGCACATTCTTTGGTACAGAGAGCCAGTGTTTGCAAGGCATTTGCATAGACTGAACTCCATAAGAACCTGGTAAGGACAAAGATTCATTAGCTGGTGCACACACAGGAAACTCATACAACCCTTGCACAGATAGCCTGATTCTCATCGACGTTACTAACACTCCGCTTCTATTAATACAATGAGTCACATGAACCAGGAAAAGAGAAAGAAGTGTAGCTCTGCTGCACAAAACTGCTACTTAGTCCTTTTATTTAAAAAATCGGCACTTTCTACAAACTCCTATGTTACATGAGTTTAAAAAAATAACAACGCACACTCAGAGAAGAACATCTTCCATGCAGTCAGATAATGATTCCTCATAGGTGATACTCTCATCCCCAAACAGTCAAAGGATAATGCAGAACACATCAGATGGGAGGACTGCGCTCTAGCTTAACAATCTCCAAATTCAGCAACAACTGACAGTAAATGCATAGGCCATTCTTACAACAGAAAAGGTTACACTCCAATCTTGAATACTGTCAGATAATCTCACTGTAATTCACCGTGGCCCAAGAAAGTTTGAAAATAATATTTCATATAGCAGGCTTTATAACATGGCAGGAAAATAAGACAGAACCCTATATTAAGAATCCTACAGTTAGTCAAAATACACAAAATGCAAAGAATGACAAATAAGAAGCCAACTCTCATAACCCTCGTATAAAGATCAACCTTAACAAACAATACTGCTCCAAACACATGAAAAATAACTCACATGCAAACTGTTTACTGCATTATAACAGCAGCACGCATGGACTGTGATGAGAATACGGTTCAGTTAAATATCTTAAAGGCACTATGCAAAGGTATAACAGCTCCCCACCTAGCTCTGTGAAGACTTCTACATTCACGTCTAGCTCTTAATTGCTAACAATATATTCTGTTGGATCAAAAACTGTCCAGTCTCCTAAGGGTGATACTGCTATGATTCACACATACATTTTGTTCATTTTATGTAAATGCACAACTTCACATAGATAGACAGATACCTGTACCTTATTCCATTTTGTGACCTCTTTGTAATTATTCCTTTAAAACAGACTCTAATTTTAAAGAGCAGACTGCTGTCTTACACATGCGAGCTTGACTGCGGCTTGAAGAACGACATACATGCTTTACATAACAAATACCTGTAGTCTTTCCACCTCAAAGTCACTGGAAGAAGTAAGCTTCACTCCTACTCGCAGACTGCCATAGTCCTTGATGTCCTGCTCATTGACAAAATCCTCTGTCCTTGTAAGCCTGCTCAAAGCTGCATGAACATCTCAGCCAGCAGAGCACAAAACACACAGAAGACAACTGGATGCCATTTGACAAGAAAAAGTCTCCAATAGATCAAAAGCAACCTGGCCTAGGAAGGACAAAACCTCACCAGGAATCAGAAGCAGCTTGCTATTTTACTGCTGGAAATTAGAATTCTCCTTTCACATGGAATTTTTTTTTTCCCCACTTATGCTTTCTTGTCATCTCCTCTTTATCTTGCTCTGTGTCCTCTCTCTTGTACCGGTGTCGCGGGACTGTGTCACGTAGCTCCGGAAACCTACACCCACCATCCTCTCTGTCAAACTCACTGTCTATATATAGTAGACAGAAAGGTGCTGGGGGCTGCTTTACTTCCCTTTTCTTCTGAATAGAGGTTGTGGGTAACTTTCAAATATGACACAATTGCAGAGGAAAGTCTTAGAGGAAGTGTTCTCACAGCCACAGAGAGCTGTGTGCTCTGGAGGGAGCCGGAGAGACCTCAAACAGGTCCTCCTGTCCTGCAGATAATATAGCTGGGGTTCATTAACAAGCCCATGTCACCAAAGAAGCCTCGCTGTAAGGCCTGCAATTAAGAACAGGAAAGGAACTCTGGAAAACAGGGAGACAATTCACTTTCCATCCTGCAAGAGGGCTCCTTTAAATCACTTCTAGAGCAACTTAAAGCAAAAATTGTCTGATTCTTTCTTTAATGGGACTGTACTTTATTTCTGTAAGTAGTAACCTCTCTACGACCTTGTCTTGCTGTCTTGAGGAAGAGATAAGACCAAATACTTGGCAATTCTATCTTTCCTACCTTCAAAACATTGCAAAGAGGAATTGAGTATCTTCTGTTGCTTTCTCCATAAGTAAATAAAATGCTGTAAATCTTTCACATGGAAAACTTATCCCAGAAGAATTAACTAACCATTGGAAGAGACTAAACTCTGTTCTCATCAGGAAACTCTGGCCAGTTCAGTTCATGGTTAACACATATTTTGTGAAAAGACCAAAGCAGCGAAGTACTAAAATAGCAAGAAATCTGGCTATCCATCTTCACCCGAGTGTGGTTCTTGAGAATGAGTCAACCGAAGAAGTATGAGAATATTATTGAATTCTCTGCTGATTGTGGAAATAATTATTTGTGAGAACAGCAACTGTAAAGTGACGCCAGAATTACACTTCATCTGTGAGCACCCCAGTCTTTAAGCAGAGGCAGCTGCTGTTAAAACAGCATCTACACACAATATTACAAAAGCAAGATTTGCAGGATTACATGCACCCAAATCCCGATCTTTAGGAGAAGATGTGTAACAGTACAAAGGGTGGTACGGCATCACAACCAACTAAAAGCCAGTGAAAGTTTTGTTTTATTCTCCTAGCTCGTGCCCTGCAGCATAACAATTCCTTATGTGCTATCTGCATTAACTGTACCTCATAGCATAAAGTATCACAAGCTCACAACAAAAGCATTTGCAGAATGTGCAGAAAAGCATTTGTTTTAAATGCAGCGTTGTATTTGTGTATGAAGTAAGGTTACATGCAATAGGAGCGCTAGTAAATGGCTCCCACATGTGAGAACTGATTTCCCCTATTTCTCATTCCTACTCAAGGGCACAACTTGTAATTAGGGTCAGATTTTCAAAGAGCGTGGGTGGCGTTTAGGCATCAAAATAAATGGCCAGATTTTTGCAAGACTTGCCTCAGAGTGTGGGATAAGATAGCGTTATGAATCACAGAGCCGCTGAGTGTTAAGCACTTTCAAAAATCAGGTCTTTCTTACATGCTTAAATTGAAGCTGAGCTCTTTCAAAAATCTTTTCTCAACTGCAGCATTCTTCAAATACTAAGTATTTCAAAAACAGGCCCTTAAAGCTTCGTGAGGTGCTAATTTTTACATGAATAGGAAACTGCTCTACATAGCACCTAGGAAACTGTCTGGCAGCAGTATTTAAGTAGTTCTGATGCTCCAGTATTGTATAAACTCTCCAGCAGTACACATTCCACAGGGCAGAGGGCAGACACTGTGTGTCAGTGCTTACCTGTGTTAATTCTAACGCCTCTGAGTCCATGAAATAAATATTTCGCTAGCTAACAGGTGACAGTAAACACTGCTGATGCATCAATCTCTTTTCAGCATATTGTCTCCAACTACAATTGAGATTTTAAGAATTAAATGAATTTTTAAGCTTTGAACCTTCTGAGACATAACAAAAGAAGTGTTCTTTCTACATGACTAACAATATTTCTTTCTGTGAGGAACAAAAACAAAATTATTTTTCTTATGCTCAAAAATTAATACAGTGTACAAACTATATGAGGTTTTAGATTAGACTCTCCTTCCATCATTATTTGCTCTATTTATCTTTTTTTTTTCAAAGCTGGTAAGTTCAGCCTTGCAGAATCCATACTGCTGACTCAGCTAACTGAGCTAAAACTCATAAAAATCTATTTTAAAAAGGTCCAATGATTTTATTTTCTAATCGTAAATATGAAATTTAATTAGCATCTCATTGCTAACGAAGTCACCACGGAAGATGAGACTGAGGAATTAGGCACAGGGATGGAAAGTCAAGCGTAAAACAAAACAACAGTTATGCAGGAGCCAGTTTAACTCCTGCTTTCCTCCGCTCAAGTTTCGGATCTTGTAAGAATTTTGTGCTGTGTTCACAGGTTTCCTTCTTTGATGGCAAGGCCCTTCTACCTTCTATGGCAGTAGTTACTGTAGCATGATATAGCATCATGCGAAATACAAAATAGCGACAGATAAGGTTTGCTCTGGAGTAGAAACTGAAGCAAGATAGAGCAAGCTGGATCTGAATTCAAAATCCTGTTTTGTTATAGGCTACCCAGGTCAGTGTTTCAAATCCTATAAAAGCAATACACTCATCAACTGAGAAAAGAACTCGTATTATTCTCCAGGGTACTGCAAACATCAGAAAGATTAAAGGCATTTTTTGAAAGGAAGCATATGGAGAATTTAAAAAGCCTCTTTAAAATAGGAAATGTATCCAGCCTCTTCATTATCAGCATTCCTAGAATGTGCGACACTAGCACCGATGTTGGCATTACTGGGTGAAATTCTGTCTGCTCTGCGCTACCTTTACCATCTTCTCTCCGGAGTTCTTGAGAGGACAGGAGCTCGTCAATCTGTCTTTGCCCACCCATGCCTGTACGAGAGGGTTACACGACACATTTCCCTGCACAGCAGCACCTGAGGTGAAGGCAGGGACAGGCCTTCTGCTGCTGCTGCTGCTGCTCCACGAGGTGCCTCGGTGAGGGAGCACAAAATACAGAACATCACGGAAGAGAGGACTCCGTGAGAAGTGGGCAAGTACCGTGGGAGAGCTCTGAAAGGGCTGATGAACTACAGTAACCACAAAACTGTACTTTCTCCTTATAGTCACACTGAAATTGTTCATAGCAAGTTAGTGTGGGAGGAAGTGTTTACAGGACCTGTCCTGAGAGCAAGTAATTATTAATAATTCCTGGAATGCTAAAAAAGCTTTTGGAGTAACTCTGTGTGTGGGCATGCCCCTTGGTTGCTCTCAATGACAACATTCTCTAGGGCAAAAAAGTGCTTTATTAGTGCTGGTCCTGGTTACTTATGTGTCGTGGTTTGGGCCAGGCTGGCCACTGAAACGGAAAAGTGGGCAACTTCTGAATTCTTGTACACTCCCTGATGTGACTTGAAAGCTGGAAATATCCAAGCATGTGGTCGCAGCCTTATAAAAGCTTACTGCTTTGCAATATGGCAAAACCAGCTCTTCTTCATTATCGGTAATGGAAAGCAGAAGTTATACATCAAGTAATGTTCTATGTAGCAAGGCAGGAGCAATTCGGGGACAGTGAAGCTTTCTTGGATACTGTCAGACTCATTTTCTCTCGACGATCTCATAATGCTTTACAAGTACTGTGCAGTTTTCAGGGCAGCCGCCAATGCAGCAGTATTTTCATACCAGTTGTAAGGATCGGCAGACAGAGTGGGTAAACGACACTCACGTATCCACACTGCCTAACCAAGGGCACAGTCCACGGGTTCTGATGATCAGCTGTCCTGCTGTACCTAGAGCATCTCCCTCCACCTCTCATCTGCAAGCCTCCCAGCAGAAGCAACAGTCTGGTTTCTGATGAAAAGCAGCAAGAATTCTCTTTAGGAACAGTTCATTTTCTAGATTCTGTCTTCACTCTCCTCCTTGCATACAGCAGGAAAAATGTTGGCTCTGAGAAAGTAAAAATATGGAAGGAGAACCATATACCTTATTTTGACATCCTGACCATTTCTGTCCCTGAGAATTAGCCCTTTCTGTCGTAGTATCCCTGCCTGCTTGAAAGTAATGAAGCTGTGAGAAGGAAGACTGGTATTTCACTTTTCTAGTACTCATGTTCTTTGTCTTTTAATATATATTTTATATATATTAAAAATAATAGTAAAAATTGCAAAAAGAGCCCAATTTACCTATGTCCTAGTGTCAAAAGTGATAAAAATACCCAGGAGCCTATGTTCCCACTAACAGATAAGAGATTAGGGATTCAATTCTGGCAACTTTTTGAGTTTAACAGCTTTTAGAAATTGTAAGAAGTGTCCTCAGCCTAATCCTGGCTGCTCATTCAACGGGGGGAGGTGGTCCAGTGCTAAAAAAATAATTTTTTGCGTGGTTAAGTTTCAGCTGGATCAGTTTCTTCATCCAGCTCACCACATGACCCTGCGAATGCTCGTGGCAATAGGGCACAAGAGGTAGTGCAAAAGCAGCAACAAGTGGCCAAAGCCAGGTCTTCAGCAGGGTCGCTGCTAGATGCATAACCACGGTCTCAGAGCCTGAAGCTGTCCGGGCATTTTTGGAATGCTGTCCCACGTAACTCAATGAGTCAGCAGTTGCAATGAATCTGAATGAAGAGCAGAGATACTGCAACATTCAGCCAATATTTCCTTGTACCGTTCCACAAATTCAATGATTTTTTAATCACTAGGAAAATAGAAGTCTTATCAGAAAAATAAAAGTCAGCAAAGCTTTAAAATAAGATTTGGCAAAGCTTTACTTACAGTGAGTTGAAATCTGATCTCAAAAAATAAAAAGAAACAAAAAATGTCTGTTAAAAATAGAATTCTGTCTCTGGCTCTCCTCTGATAACGTCTACTCAAAATGCAAGGCCAAAAATATCAAAAGTCGCTGCCCGTTTTTATCTTGCCCAACTTCATATACATGAGGACAATTTTACGTTGCTGTTACACTACCATTCACTTGGAATAGCAAACAGCCGCAACCCAGAGACATTATTGTCAAGACTGACTCGGGAAACACTGCACATTTTATAAGCAGTTGATGAGGTGATCGGTGGAGTTGAGGTGAGCTGAGGGAGGACTACCAACTTTCTTCAAACAGCTGACACGCACGGTCCCTGGTATCTCCAGTGGAGCGGTGATGTCAGGCCCTGTAAATCAGACTTATCCCCGTTCAAATTTCTGGAATAACTCTTTATGTTTCTTTCTAATATTTATGATGTCACTCACCCTAGCAAGGAAAAAAAAGAATTAAACTTTCTCACTCTGCAGTTTGAGGATCTGAAATGGGTAATTCTGTTAAAGCATATTTTTAAAGGATAAAGCAATTTTAAAGCAATAACCCTATTCTCCTTTTGGATTCTTATATGCAAACTTTTAGCACTTAGCCAAAAAATTTCACTGTTCCTTTTCAGGAGAGAATGGTCCAGCTGGTGGCTCGTAACCCACATCCAACCATCAGAAGGCGTTTACTCAATTCACTACGTTTTTCTCTGGAGGAAATAAGGATTGCTGGTGTGGGCAGCAGACAGCTGCACGGCTCCTCTTGGGCTTGTCTAAGGCCAAATTCATGGCAGAATGAATTTCTGGTCCGAGACTACAGTGTTCACTGCTTCCACGTGAGGGGAGGAAGCAGGTGGGAAGTAACCCACTTCTAGACATGTACTACAGAATGCCAGGAAGTGGCACTGCACAGCCCACAGAGTCTGATGCTCTGATCTGACGCTTTACAGCAGCTCTACACGCAGGACCAGAGGATCCGTACTGGACCACGTTGTCTGAAACGTGCCACAACAACCCGTCCTACTACAGCCAGTTGTACATGTTACGCGTTCTCCACAAGAGAAAAGAAAACAAGTGGAAGAATCTCCCAGATGAAAATATGACTTTGTCAGCGAGGTCTAGCAACCTTGCTAAAGCAACATGGCCTGTCTTTGCCTTCCCTTTGATTTTTGCTTTTTTTCATTTGCTGTGCTTGATGCGTTGCTTCATTTCCCTTAGGATCAGTCACAAAACGGAGGTGACAGATACCCTCAGTCCTAAAGCACGCTGCATAGAGAGAAGTTGCTTAGTTATCTTCACTCACCTGATGAAACTGCCGTATATGGGATGGTAATCAGAAGCAGAGAGGAAGAGGAAAGGAGACATTAAACAAGACAATGGAGGTGAGTCAGACACACGGGTCAGACTGAAGGTGGAGAGGACTTGGGACGTCCTGTGACGACCAAAATAACAGTTACAAACCACCCTCTGCCTTTCCTCGTGTTCTTTTCTCACAGTAGTTGAATGTTCAAATTATCTTTACTGTTGCCAGTCCCTTTGTGCAGAGACTGTACGTAGATCTGTGCTGATGGCACTAGCTATTTAATAGGTTTGCATCCAATATTTCTAATACTATCCTGCTCAAAAAGCTTTGGATTTATGCACTCTTATCATGTTACAATGATGCAATTGCAAGGAGTTTGCGTTCTTCTGCATTGTAGAAAGTGCTACGATGTCTCAGGAGCTTGTCATTAAATTCACAGCTTCAAAGTGGCATTCAAATTCTGACCGTTTCTGTCTTAGACCTTAGACCTTCTAATTGTTCTTCGCAGGTGAGAAAGTTCAGTCTTGTCTTAAGCTTGGGTTTTTAACCAGGAGAAAATCAGCTCAGCAATAGTAAAGAAGGTGGAAAAAGCTTATGGAATTTTGTATTTTCAGTCAGTGCAAGTCATTAGTGAAATGAGTTTGACGATCTCACTAACTATGTCATTAGAAACGATGAAACACATATGGAATGGCAACTACCTTGACATGGTGCTCAGGGACATGGTTTAGTGGTGGACTTGATAGCATCAGGTTAATGGTCGGGCTTGATGATCTTAAGGATCTTTTCCAACCTAAACGATTTTATGATTCAGAAAAAGCCAAGAAACAGAGATGCAGGCAGCAGCTGCTGCACAGACACTGTGACTTGTTCTTGTAACAGCCTGGGACGCACCAGTAGACTTTGGAGATGATCCATGCAAGATTGCAACCAGGGAGGAAACGTTCTTTTAAACACACACTTCATGCAACAGACTGGTTTGGTAAGTGAATGGTAAATGTTACTGGTATTTTAATTGCGATGTTAAAAGCCAAAAGTTTTCAAATGATCTTATAAATGTGACAATTTTTCAGTTGATGATCAAGGAGAAAAGATTTAACCACCAGTTGCACTGTAGTTTGGAAATGAAGTGTATTTGGTGTAATCTTTAGAAAAAGAGATGAAGCAACCTTTGGGTGTTTTCCCAGTTTGCTCAGGATTCAGAATTCACAGAGGGAAACATTTGAAAGGTTTCTTTATTGGTGTTTCAAACCCTGGAGGAACCTACTTTTGTGCTCGAATATATTAAACTTGTGCAGCAACCTATTAAGCATACTCATACTGATTTCAAGTATGGGCACAGCTAGATTAGAAGTGTTTATACACATATAGAGCTGTAAAAAATGAAGTGGAAACAATCCATTAACTGCTAATGATAACCATATATGTATTGCTAGCATACAGCTTTTTCTGCATTCAGATGGAAAAAAATCCTTATCCCATTTGAAACAGAAACCCTATGTTAAATTTACTCTTCAGCGCCTCAATTACAACCTGAGGAAAATTTGCCAGCAAACAACCGGTGCTCAGGAGGCCAGCGGGAATCCTTTCATTGGTTACAAGGAAGCTGTGTTTCTCCCTTGAACTACAAAAAAACAGGGCAGACTATCAGAGTTGGGCAAATAACAAGTATCTTTGTGTAAGGCCAAAGTGGCCTCAGGGACCAGAACAAACATATCCGTTAATTCTACGCAATGTTACTTCACACAGAGAAATTCACTGAGGCAACAATTACTCCAAATAGTATCACATACACAGCTGTATATACATTTATCCTTCTGACAAAGCCAGAATGTTAGAGCATTTCATTTGACATTTCTGATAGATTTCCAGCGAGATTTGACAAATTTCTCTTTCCTCTTGAGTTGCTAAACAGATTCACTGAAGTAGACAGCATTAGAAAGTAATGCCCCATCCAGCACTGAAGATAAAATAGGTTTTGCGGGACTAACATAACAAGGATATTCTCTTCACTACATGTTCAGCAGTGACAGCAGACAATGCACAACATGTTGCCAACCTTTGGTGCTATTAGTAACGTACTTTTATGAGCTGTGGAAAAAAAGCCCTGTGTGTTTGCCTTTTATATAAAAAAAAGTACAAAGGCCTTACCGCTGGTAGAATGTTCAATGCACCCCCTGTACATCATTAAGCAGGGGAATTCATGGTACTCACAAACTATCACCATTCCTGGAGCCCAAATATTTGGGAGAAAATTATGAAGGAAAAGAGGTGTTCAAAATCAAAGTTCAGAAAAGACCTTTATGTTTAACTAAAGTCAGTGTGAAAACCTCCAGCCAAGGAGTAATCCACTGCCCACAGCTGGGACACACCGTGACGGGGTATATGGCAGATCTGCTGTTTTGTCAAATTGCACTTTAAACAGACTGGCCCTGTATTCTCCTTTTGCCTGAAAGGAGCAAAAGTGAGAGGGTAATACAGGGAGAGAATACTGACTAAAGAAGTAGAGAGAAAGAAGCTTTTATCACTCGTTGGATGTGTGCCACAGAGACCAATTATATACATTTGACAGCAACCATTATAATTCCAGAGTCCTTGAACAAATCACAAGCAGAAAGGTTACCTTCCCCAAAATGTTCATTGCCATTAAATAACTGACCCAGACTAGAGGGTGAAGGCAGCACTTAAGAGAGAGTTTGGGGGAAGGGAGGAGATGGAGAATCTTATTACGTGTACACCTGAGAAAACCCCATCATTTGTTCTGAAAAAGGAATTGCAGATTCACTGCAGATACTGTATTCTCAGCAAAGCGGACAGTGTTCTGAGAATGCAAATCCTACAGACAGCAGTGACAAAACAGCCAAGACAAAAATAATTTCTCGCTATCAGTGGCAAAACTTGACTAAACTTGGTGAGGCTTATGGTTTTACCCGCCAGTTTCAAAGTCACAAGACCTGGTCCCATATTCCTTGTTCTTTTAAGTTGAGATTGCTACGGAGGCTACTTACAAAGAAAGCTGCCATAGGTCAAGTTCCACCATCAGTTACACAACCTTAATGACCACATCTAAGCGAAACATTCGTATTTCATGAAACAGGCAGTTCAATATCAAAGAGAGAGTTGAGACATCCGCTAATAAGGCAGTAGCTTGTTCTCTCTCAATAATACAGGCATAATATTGGGAGAAATAAAGATCTCTCTAAATTTCATCCTCTGTGAGCAATCATTCCATGTACCTCATTAAAAATTTTACCAAGCAACCATACATAAACCAAGGTCATTTAGTATATCGCATTCAGATTTCTTCAGCATATCCCAGTTATTTGGGATGCATCCTTCTAGAGAAGGTTCAAAATGCTTTTAATTTTAACAGACACATGCAGTCAGATGGTTCTCTTTTCACCCAAGTTGAAAGTTTATTTTTCTCTTAATTCAGAGTGAAGTCTAATTGGAAGTAACTATTTGCCTAAGAACAGGGAGTCAAATCTGTGGTTCCGAATTTCTCTTCTGGGGTTGGCCCTCTCAATATAGCAACTTGCTGGGTAGGATGGAAAGTTTCCAGGCTCTTTCCAGTTGAAATTTCTCCTCTGCCAGACACATGACTCAAGAAACTAGACACACACTCACACACACACACAAAAGAATTTCTGGCTCCAGGTCCCCTTGCAACTGTCACAACCCAACTTTGACAATGCCCGTTTTTAACTCAACATACAGCAAACTATCATGATGCAAAAGAAAAAAGAGGGAGGGGGAGAGAGAGAGAAGAGATGTTGTCCCAGCCAATTTATTTCTGGGAGATATCAAGGTCTTACAAAAAGAACCAGTAATGGGGGCACAGAATACTGAAAAAAACAAAGCACAAAATCGTCATACAAGTTTTGCAGAATGACTGAAAGGAACACAAGTACTTTTCACATCACAAGATGAGTTGTAACAGAGTAAGAAAGAGTCATATTAGACCTGTATGTATAAAACGAACATGTCTTATTTTATTGTTCGAGGCTTGTGGGTGTTTTGTAAGATCCAAAAGACAAAGATATTTTAATGTACCTGCTTCTGTATTCAGAAGAGAATGCTCACAGCTCAAAGGCCACAGTTTGCTAGCTCTGAATCAGAAAGGATATATTATAATTGCAAACATAAAATTTAAGCTCCTTTCACTCATAAGGAGATGGACAATTTGAGAGAGCAGGACAGATCGCTAAGAGAATTCTCCCACATAATAATTCTCTTATTAATTCAGCTGAGCTTAATAAGTGATCCTTATTCAGTCCCCAAAAGCCCACATCAGAACATCCCTAGAAATAAATCTTCAGTCTCAATAGTCCTGCTTAAGAAGGTGAGGCTAAAAGGCTTCATCAAAGAAACGTACTTATTTGTCATCTCTGGTTCAAAGCAAGCAATAATACCAGATATTGTCCTTGGATGCAGTTTTTAGCCACGCCTCATCTTGGTAACTCACCAATATAGCTAGTATAAAAGAAAGAAGCTGTTTCCAGATCCTAGGAGCAAAGTTACTCCCACTACAGCATTAGAGTTGAGAACCTCTACCTCTGAGATCTGGAATCCCATAGGAATCAACAGGACAAAAGCTATGCCAGTGTCAGACCAGAAGTTTTGTTGTGAGGCAGGAAGTTTAAAATTTTACTAATTTTAGTAAAAAGGTGTCCTGGTTTCAGCTGGGAAAGAGTTAATTTTCTTTCTAGTGATTGCTGATAAAGGACTGTCAATAATGCGTATTGTTTTAGTTGTTGCTAAGTGATCTTTATACATTTCAAGGACTCTTTCTCAGCTTCCTATACAAGCTGAGAAGGAGTATAGACAGAACAATGGAATGGCCAATGGAATATTCTGTACCATAGATGTCATGTTCAGTATATAAATGGCGGTTGGCTGGGGCAGGGAGGGGGGCAGAATCTGTGACCACTGCTTGGGAAGGGACCAATTCACTGGGTGGTGAGAGTGACTTGTGTCGTCATCATCTTCATCATCATTATTATTATTGTCCTTTTCTGTTATTGCTCTATTAAACTGTCTTTATTTCAGCCCATGAGGTTTTTTCTTTCCCTTTCCACTCCTTTTCTCCCTCTTCTCCCTGCCTTCTGGGGGAAGGGGGAGAACCGCACGAACGACTGCATGGTCCTAGCTGCTGGCTGGGGTTAAACCATGACAAAAGGCTTATGATGAACTAGAACTATTTTTACAGTTTTCTAAAGACATTCTGGATTGTGCTCTCCCATTTTTTCATCTACCTTCAGTCCCATTACTAAGCTCTGATTCTGCTGCAGCCTGCATATTCTGCAAAGGAAAGAGGAGCTGAGAGACGGTAATACTTCCTCCAGTTCCCCTACAGGTACTCAGTGGGGATGCTAAGACAGCAAAGAGTAAGACCATCTGCATCAGTAGTTCCTTCCGATATGAATGCAACATCAAGATAAAAACAGATAGAGAAACCTGGTGGAGACTTGCGGTAAGGACTTAGGAAGGAGTGGGATGATAGAAAGAGAAGGAATAGAATATACCAAGTCAGAGGAGGCTGTATTTGTGAGTGGAGAGGAAGCTATGGTGTGTTATAGGTGTTAGAAAATTCTGGTTTTGAGGCAGAAAGAAACAGAGAGACAGGATGACAGCGGTTATGTGTTGTGAATGACTGAATATGAGTCTGAGAATTGGAAGGAAGCTGTGCAACTATAAAAATCTTGTATTTGGGGATGCATCCCCAAATCCTGTGTATGTACATGAAAGGGGCAGACAGGGAAGCAGCATGTGTGTGCAAGGACAAGCCGGTGGAGAGGCAACACCACTGTGTGTGCAACATTAACCTTGCAGGGCAGCACTGTATGCCATGTACATGAGAAAGCGGAGGGAGCAGGAAGTAGGAGTGCGTGCGAGAAGCTAGAGGAGCAATGGGAAAGGGGAACACGAGACAGAGAGGGAACTGACAGAGGGGAAGGAGAGAAAGATTAAGAACATGGGGGAGGATGCACACTCTATTGCACAGACAAGAAAGAGAAGGCGGAGGGAAAGGAAAGGAACGAACAAGGGGAACATTTGTCACAGAAAATATGCTTGATGAAAAACAGGCATAAAAAGATGGTGAAAAAGATAGTAAGAGATACATTAGGGTTGAGAAAAGAATAAAAGAAGTGAGAAGAACAAATTAAAAGATAAAAAAACCAAAGAAGAAAGATTTTACTAGTTAACAGAAAGCATAAATCGCCAGTGAAGAGATTTATAGAAAAGGCTAGGGCACAACACACCATGGTTAGAACCACAAATTCCCTGGAGACCGGTGCTGATGCTCAGTCTTTTCATCTCCCCTCTCTAGATCTCCATTTCGACTCTCTTTCCCAGTGCACACTTTCTTTAAGAACCCGTTTGCACCTCCAGCTACAGCCTGTTCACCTCACTGAACCCTGGGCTCCAAGCATCGGCGCACGCAAACTACAACGAGACCTGTTGAGGGTAAGGAAGGCGCGAACGCAATCATTTTCAAAGAAACGTACTCTTGAAAATGAACACAAAAAAGGTGAAAGGTGAAAGTGGAACTTGTAGTGATTAGAGTCGACTGCTGTCCTAGCCAGCAGTGAGGTGGAGCTGATCCGACAGCTGCTTTCCTTACCTTGGGTGCTCATGAGTGACCGGGTTGTCTCGCTGCGGCTGCTGCAGGCTGAAACTCCCTACGTCGCCTCCATGCAATAGCCAGTGTCTCTCCAGGAGGCTTGGAGAGGTTATTTGTGCTCGGCAGCTGCTGAAAAGTAAAGGAAACACAAGGAGCAAAACACCTGCTGGCCCCTAAAGTGCCAAAACCTCAGGGAGAATCGGGAATGAAGGAAGCAAGTGCACTGGTGTCAGAATGAGCAAAGAGCGACACAGAAAGTAAGAAAAAGTGTGTCAGAGGCTGGGAGGGGCGGAGAAGGAAAATGCAAAGATCTGACAGGAAATCAGACTATAAATCTGCTTAGGGTTTTAAAAAAAACACGTTTCTGCTCCCCAGCGATACAGCCTGTTTGCAAATGACTCTGCACACAGGTGACAGCGGAGCCCTGAAGTACCACTGTAAGCAAATAGAGAGGCACTTTTGCCCCTTCCCCAGGAAGAAGAGTGGGCAGAGTCGGCAGCAGCACAGACGACTGGCTCAGATACAAAAAGCAGGCTGTCTCCGCTGCCTCACTTCTAGTTCTCCAGACTTTTAGTGCCTGTTTCCCTCAGGCGAAAGGGGACCTGCTGAATGCCAGCCTTGCTGGTGCCGTGCCTCTCCGACCACAACGCAGCAGCGCTTGCTTCTCTGTGCACATGCTGGCTAGAAAGCAGGCAGGAAAGACACAAGAAAGAAAGGACTGAACAGAACGGCATTTCAAGAACAATAGTTCCAGGCTGAAGGAGTTCTGGGTTTTCCCAAGGTTTCAAAGGCTTTTCAAGAAAGCATCTATTTTATTAATAGCTGCTTTTGCTAAAAAGGTAGTCAACAAGGTTTAGTTTATGCAAGCGCTAGATTATTTTACAGTTGAATGGTACCTTAAACAATATATTTTCCAAAGGGAGCCTCTGCTGACATAAAGAAGCCGCGGTGTCTTGTATTGCTTTAATGCTGGACTCCAGGCTTAAGGCCACGCATGCAAACCCAACCATTGGTGGCTCTCACTGAGGACATCTACCTTCTAGGCTGCAAGTAGGAGCCTCCCTCCGCAGGGAAGCCAACACGAGCAAAGCCAGTCAGCCCTGTGCCTTCCCGTTGTCCCAGTCCTGCGGGACCAGGAGTCACCACCACCACTGCTAGAAATGTCCTCCAGTGCTGCTGCCATCTTGCTCGCGGATCCTTAGCCCGAATGACTTGCATGATGCTGTGCTGGTTCTTGTTCTGGTATTGCCTATTCGAGCTCCAGGGGGAAAACAAGGCACAGATAGTGCTCTACTCCCAGCCTCTCCCTAGGCTTTACCCTTTGCGCTGGGTGAACGTACACAAGTGAAGCCTCACTGGAGTCAGCAACAGGTCCTGAATAGGTGAGAAGTCAGAGGGAAGACCCCTTGAAGGAAGACTCACATGTGGGTAACAGGGATGTGGGTATGCGAGGGTGACTGTGGCTAGAAGAAAGCAACTGTGTATATCTGTGCGTGGGTATGTTTTTATCTCATGAGAGAAACTAACAGAAAAAGCAGAAACTCTAGAAATAATAAGCATAAGTGACCGATGATAGATAATTTAGGAATGTGGGAAGGGAAAAAGCATGATGATAGTAATGGAGTGAGAGAATGAGAAAGGAAAATATAGTTGAGAATAAAGGAAAACACAACGAATGGAAAGTAAGTATAAAAGTACAGTGGAAAAACTATCAAAGGATACAGCAGCATCAAAGGATACAGCAGCGTCAAAGACAACAGAATAGAGGAAGTGAGATGATCAAGTGAAGAGAAGAAATGTAAGGGAGAAAATACATGGCTCAAAGTGGCATTACAATAACACTCAAATGTGTTCTTACCAAACTGAAAACCTGAACCCCATGAAAATCACGAGGGAGCAGAATATATTCCAGGCACCAAAACGTGTTGGGCAGCTCTGCTCTAGTTCTCCCTTATCATTCCTGTAATTTCACATGTTTGCAGCTGTACCTGGACTGACGAGGTCCTAAGTTTGGCCATAAAAACGATATTGAAAGGGATTCTGGAGGGGATTCCAGTTCTCTAAATGAAGAGCTCAAAGACTAAGGAAGGCAGGAATTTCTCTCTCCCACTGAGCAACAGCAGAACGTGCTACTCCCCTACCGATCTTTTTCCAGTGAGGACTATACTGACATGTGCTACTTAGATTCTTGTGCAGCTTTACCAAAATTCACCTTTGAACAAACTTGCAAGCTGCACGTGACAAGGTGCAGGAACGCCAAAAGTCTATCCGCGTGACAACTGCATGGGTGAGGTTCTGCAGCTTCTGACTGGGGGAAAGCCAGGGACGCTTTGGAGGAAAACTGTGAAATATAGCTCTCAGAATTGTGGCCTACAATTATTCCATCAAAACCAATGTAAGTTATTTCTGAGCTAAGCTTGCTACTGCTTTCATAGAGGAAGCTGATTTGTGCATGCAACAGAGGAACCATTTTAAGCACAACCAGAGAAATTAACTCTGCTGGCGGGAGGCTTTGTGGCTTCACTTCAATTTAAAAACCACAGATCTTCCACACATGGTTCCTAACCTGAAAGGAAAAACATGCTAGAAATTCAAGTCAAAACTCACCAAGTCTCATTATATTTTTCTCCTTCTGTCCTTGATTTCTTCAGCAATAGGATATCAGACAGTGTAGACTACAAAACTGCCCTCCAGAGTCAAGCAAGGCGTTAGGTATCATTTGTTCCTGGTTCTGCTTTTGTTTTACTTAATGTTGTAGATTGCGAACAGCTTTCAGAAAGTACAATAACTGTTTTGAAGAAGATCCCGCATTTCCCTGGGCCTGAAGTGATGCCCTAGAGATGAAGCAATCATCCAGTGGAGCCAGAGCAGCTTTAAGGAATCTAGCACTGAAACTCAAAGGACCTAAAATTCTCCTGATCAGAAAGACTTTACTGGCAAACTGAGATTAGCTGAGCAGGATCCAGTCATCAATCACAAAGCCATAAGTAACTGTGTATCAACTTCCTTTTGTAAGAATTTACAATCTTAATACCAGTTTTCAGTTTTAAAAAAATTCTCTCAAGCTTTAAAAATGTTATTGTTGAGGTTACAGTTCCTTGAGGCTGAAGTGAATTTCACACAATGTAAGTGTAGAAAGTAATTATGTTCTATTAGGCAACTAGACAAATCAAGAAAATCCAGATGCTCCACCTAAAATGCAGGTATGTGGCAAAAAGCTGCAGAATTTGAATCAGGAGGTTTCCTGATCCAAATGCAGGGTCTAGGACCTTGACTGAGAGAGTTACATATCTCTCAGAGAGCAGCAACAATGGAGACTTATATACAAAGTTGAAAACTAGAAATACATCTAAAATAAGCACTGGAAAGATGGTATTGAGAAAAAGTCCAAAAAGAGCTTTCCTAAGCAGTCTGGCTGAAGAAAAGAACACTTGGAAGTTTGATTAAACTGTCTTTTGTTATTTTTGACCCATTCCACTCAGGGAAGCAGGAAATAATCTTTTTTTTTTTTTTTTTTTTTTTTTTTTTTGGATTATGGCTTCTCAGTCTTCTCTCATTAAACCTGGTACAGAAAACAGTAAATTGCACCTCTGCCTGCCACGGAACTCTCCTCCCATGAAAGTCAGCGGGCAGGCCACACGGGGTATGTTTGCTGTCTCCCTCTTTCAAAGACACTTCAGAAAAGGAGAGCATACTTAGTTCCTTCCAATTGCATGATCTGAGCCCTGATGGTAAAACCTGAATAACAAGTGCATCTCAAGCCCTTTGATGGTGCTGTACCTTCCCCTCCTCCAAGCTTTTATTTCGGGATCCTTCCATAAAAAAGCCAGCAAAATTTCAAGGTTACTCTATTATTCCCTTAGGGTGATCAAACAGTGGAGAAGACTTGGCATCTTAGAAATTCCTCCACGTTGTTGCTGGCCTCCTAAGTATTTTGCTCATAGTGACTTTCATACCATAACATTGGGGTCTATAGGGAAAGCTTCTGTCCATCCCATGGGAATTATGTAAAATTTGTTTATCCAATGGAAGGTTCTCCCTGTACACCATGACTTCCTATAGGATGCCTGTTTACAGAGTTGATTCATCAGCCCTCAGGAGGGCAGGCCATAACCCAGAAATGAAGCTGCTAGATAGTTTTAAATAGTTGCAGACTGAAGAGCTGAGGGGAAAAAAAAGAATAAAAAAAAAATAAATCAGCATTTGGAAGCAGAGAAACACTAAACTGTCCAGCTCTTAATCTGCTGTTCCTTTTCTTCTATTCCCTTCTTCCCCCAAGAGAGCCATCCCAGCCCATGAGGAGACTGCCCTTGACTCCTTATCAGTGTAACAGTCCTGAAAATCCCTGGATACCAGAAACGCATTTCATAAACTAGTGATTTGAGAATTAATATATTGCATTTCTCCTGCACGCCTGAGCACAGTAGCACCGTATATATTGTCAACACAAGCCCTCCAACTCTTTAGAGCAAAGAAACAGAAGTATTAAATATTCTCCACGTTTTACATATTTTATATTATCAGCCTTGCTCAACTGTCCTTAGAGACTATCACTCTTACTTATAGATGCTCACAATTTATCATTTTTCTCTGGAGATCTGACTTCCAGAACAGAAGTATTTCCCTACTCAATTCACCAGCCTGTGGATAAGCAGCTGTTAGTGTTCATCTGCCTTTTCTAGGCATTCACATCAAAAATGCCCCTTGATCTTAAAAAGCGACACACAGCAGGGTTTCTTTAACACCTTTGGAGGTAATGGTTTAAATCCAGCAGGGAAATGTTCTCATCTATAGGTTTATGATACACATTTAAACAGTGTTTCAATTGCCTGAACTATGAAATAAGATGACAGCCAAACATATATCAGTGGGGACCAGATAGTATAAAATTCTCTCTTTCATTTGACAGTGTTGGGGCTTACGTATTTTTGCACAAAATGTACAGTCTCTGCCGAGTTCAACAGTATTATGGGATTTATCTGTCTGTGTCAGCTGTTAGCATATTCATCCTCCTTTTTACAAAAAAGTTAGGTTCAAATCCATTCCAGGAGCTGGGTTGACAACCCACAGCAGAGTGCATAGTGCCTGGCCAAAAGACCAGCCCTCCTCTGAAGCGAAGAACCCAGACCTTTTCTGTCTCTCCTTGGGGCCAAAGGGAAGGACGCTCCCGACTCTGTGACGCTCTTTCCGGAAAAGTCAGAGTTAATTTAGTGATTACTCCAACCATTCTCTTTTCATTATACACATATTACTCATCAAAACTGGGTATGAGCCATAGCTCAGGTCCTTATGCTCTTCCTTAAGCTCTTAATTATATGTCCATAGGGCTTAAAATCCAAGGATCTTTAAACTTTCCAGACAAATGATTTACTCTCACAGCAACTGTTGAGTTAGATATTCATATCCATACCCATACGCAACAGATGATGAGACGAAGTACTGGGGAGATAAGAAAGGAATATTTATTCCCCCTTAAAAGTGATAGAAACACAGTTTTTTCACATAGTTCAATTTTTAAAAAAATTCTTATGGACTATTTAAAAAAAACCTGGAAAGGGTTAAAAAAATCAAGGCAAACACTTATAAAATAACATTTTTTGTTAAGATAAAGAGGTATAGGAGGGAATCTAATCACTGCTATTGAAAAAAACTTCAACCGAGTTCAGATCGTTGCCACTAGAAAATATACCAAAAAAAAAATTTTAGTTCAACAACTTTTATCTAAAAATTTTCTAAATAAATTAATAAGTCCCATATCTCATCTTTTGCTTAAGACACAAGGGCATATTTCCCCATTTATGCAATAGCAACATTGTCAATATGTATTCTGATTATTAGACTGTGAAGGATTTAACGTATCTGGAATCTGAAGGATAATCTATCAAACCTGAAATTTAGTAGATGCAAGGAGAGGTGAGTTGCTCATTCTTGCTTGTTTGTTTTAAATTGGAAGGTTTCTTGTCTTCTTTATAGGTCAACATTTATTCTAATTAAAACCGTATGCATATTTTTAATAGAGACAAATTGAAAACAACTGCAGAGTTTTAATAGCTTGCATTCTTCAACATTTTCTCCCTTTTCATTCTGTACAGATTCTTCAAAGGTGAAAAGGAGGAAAACTTGTGCTCAGTGCTGTGCTCAGAGAGACAATATACCTCACAGAAAAAATAATATTACAGTTAATTAATAATATAAATTATGCAATATCTAAAACAAGAGTTATATATTAATCCACATAAGAATGGTAAGGGAACATTTTCCGTAGTTTAAATATCCAGTGAACAGAGCACAGACCTGGACGTTAAGGACTTTCAAACTTCCATTACAGGTTTTATACAGCCACCCCGTGTGATTCACACAACCTAAGAGTGCTTCACTTTCCTCATCTGTAAAGAGAACCACGGCATCTTTGAACTTGAAACTGTTATATAAATGAGATGTGTCAAAACCAGAACATGAATCCCCCCTACACGAGCATACCGTAAGTAAATGTTAGAAAACCAAGAATTACTATATTGAGTCAAACCAAAGATCCATCTCTGCCAGAGAACAGATACTGTACCTTCCCAAAGTGGGAAGTTGAACCCATCCTTAAGGAAACACACCTCTCTTGCAAAGAAACCACTGCAGGAACATGAGTTGGTTCATTACAGAGGAGACGTGGATAAGCTTATGAAACAGGAATTTGCCAAAAGCAACTTGGGCTAAGTCAGTAATTTGATGGAAAACTTATCAGAGGCCAGAGGTCAGACTGAGGTATTACCATGTTGTTGTGCCTTATCTCTCCTTATTGTTTCTTTTAAATAGAAAAAGATTTAGCCAGCATCATGTGCACGGGTATTCTGGCAAAAGACCAATGATCATTTCTGAAAGCAGAGGTCTCAGAGGCAGGTTATGAACGTATGATGTGTTCCAAGCAAGAGACAGGAATGCCTACGGAAGCAGGAGCAGTGTAGCACTGGAAAATAGGGCAGAAGCAGCAGCAGGTAGTGGAGAATTCTTGAGTGGCTTTTAACAGCCTGTTAGACCGAACTAGCCTGCATGGCTTACAGCACAGCCTTGAACTTACAAAAATCTTGATGTTATACTTGATCACCATGTGTGATTTCTCTACGACTTGTTACTTATAAATTATTTTTTCATCTTCAGATGTATTTGTTCTTCCAGGCTCTCATGTTCATTTTCCTTTTAACCGCGTAGCTCCCAAGGGAAGGACGCTAAGCATTCTTGTAGAAGAGCTCTTAAAATGCATATAAATAGTGGTCATATATCACTGAAGATTTTACATATGTGAGATTAAACATAGCCATAAAACTATATGACTGCTATTTATTGATCCATAAATGAATACCTGGTTTTGAATTTTTAATACTTCTCTTTGAAACAATGGTATAGATTTCTGAAAGCTGTACTTTCTCACTGCATGACAACCCTGTGTTAGAATATTAAATACTTTTACATCTATATATAGGACTTTCACTTCATTCCAATTCTTATATACCCACACATATTACAGGCCATAAACTTTGTAATAAACAGTAATTCACTTGTCATTCATGGAGTTACTTCTGATTTACCTGATGTAATAGAATGCAGATACCACATATCAAAATAAGTAATGGAAATGAAATTAGTTTAAACATACATAGGCAGAGTCTAGGTTTTTGTCTGTAGATCCAAATTGCCATGATTGTAATAGTTTCTTAAATTTATTACATTAATAGCTAATAAAACTGAAGTCTGATTTGATGAGATATTGCACTAATTACCTGGTTCAATGTGTAAATTAGCTGATTCTTGTGTAAAACACACAAGAGCGCTGCTGAGCTTACTGACCCCCATTCATTCACAGAAGTACACCTATGTTAGAGTTTGTATGTAGGAGGGAAAGAACATAGAGATGGACACAGTCCCTTCATCTAAGAGTTTAATCTGAAAAAAGATTATTTGCCTAAAATTTACAGCACTGCACAGTGTCCTTTAAGAGTCTTGGATAAAACAAAGGAACAATTACTGTCTATTTCTGAAAAGACATCAAATTATGCATTTATCCTATTTTAGCTCACCAAAATATGAAAAAAATGCTTAGAAACTTTTAGGCTTAAACTTCCAGTGAGTAAAAACCATAAATTTTAAGAAGAAACCCCAGTGACTCCTAAATTGGAATTTTGGTGAGACAAAGAAGCAATAATGTTAAGAGTATTGACAGAAAGAGGGACTACCGTTTCATGTTAGGATTTAGGGAATTATATATTCCCCTTGCAACTACTACATCAAATTCTTATCCTTACATGGTGAAACAAACTATATTCTATGCTCTATCATGGAGCTGTTGAGCTCTTTCTCTACTCCAATATAATTGAGGAATTTAACTGTTACTCACACTAATCCTGAAGATTTATCCACAATGAAATAGTTCTTTCTCAAAATATACCACCATACAGTCTTTTACTAATTACATACCTGTTTTTAGAGAATTGCCTTCCTTTCTTCTGAACAGAAGTCACGCGTGTCTTATACCGCAGGTTGTTGTATTTTTCTGATCATGAAAAATGAACGTATGCGTGGGAGTATATTTGCTTTCACTGTAATTAACAGCTCACTAATAGGAGATTCAAGTTTCTTTTAGCATCATCTACTTAACAAACAAGATGGAAAACTTCCTTCAAGAATGGTCAGTAATCCATTTCTAGCTGTGCTGGCTTCCCAGGAAAAAAGCCAAGTGTTTCAGTAATATTATGGTTGGGGTCTTGAGAGACTAACAAATTGACGATAGGCTGTCATGAAGGCTGAGAGCTAAGGCACTCAGAAAACTATCACTCTTACACTGACGCATTAGGGAATTGGTTTCCTAGTAAGTGTTCTCTGAAATCTGTGTCCTATCCTGTTCTTACAGAGCCTGACTCTGGTGACTGCTAGATGCAAGATGCTCATAAAATGTTGGAAGGACAAGTTGAAACACAGAATCTGATTTTTCTCTGGCTTTTAGTTTTAGAAATTGTCTTTTTATGTAAAAATTTATTTCAGTAACAGTACATTCTTAAATTAAGTACATATTATTTCCAATATGGGAATGAATTCAGCAGTAAGTAAATAAAAAGGAAAAATAGGTGGTTGCTTGAGGCAATTAAATGGTTTTCGTGCATGTGATCGGGGTCAGAGTCCAGCAGAGCTTAAGCACCTCAGGGTCCACTTTCAGGAAGGATAATGCTACAGAAAAACATGAAGTCCTCGCCTGGCGCTTTGACCATGTGCAGGCAAGAGGAGTGGGAAGGGTAAAACGGGAAGGAAACAAAAAGGCTTGCACTTCTAACAGGCTGGAAATCTTTACACTAATGCTATATCTAGTTCTGCCTGCCAGAGCTGCGAATAAGACAGATGGTAGAACAGTGACCAGCTTCTGAAACCGAAACAAACCACTACCCAAACCCTGGAGAGGCACCAGCAGATGCCCTTTCATGAGAAACAAAGAGTGGTTTAGTATATGGCTGTATCGGAGTCCAGCTTTGTCCAGCAAGATATTTCTGGTCTTTAATGTGTGACCGGACTTCTCGAACATCTGTAACTTAGGTAAAATTACTACTCACTGGAGGATCCCTATACACTGTTAAAAGTTGCATATTTACTTTCAAGTGTGCTGAAGTACAAGCAGAATTAACATCGGTAAATAATATCATCCTGTAATAGTGATCACACATAAAATATCCTCTGCACAGAGAGTTAACCCGACACGTGACAGTAATAAAGAGACAGACTGCAATTTTCTGGAATCTAGTGAAGGATGAGAAAGAGGGTGGGTAAGCCTCCATAGAGGGGTATAATTCCATTTAATTTATTTTTTAATACAGAAGGTCTAGAAAATGTTTCACATTTGGACACAGCCTGTGTATGGAAATACAAGCAAAGTAACTAAGTAATAATGTAGCAAACAGGCAGGATTTGGAGACAAGAGAGGAGTAGTGAAGATGGGTACAGAAGTTTCAGAAAACTTCACTCTTTGCAAAGACAAATGTAGAAGCCATCACTAGCCAGCAGATGAAGATCTGCTGGCCAACCGCTATAGCTCTCCATAGTTCTGTTTAGACAAGGAAGCAAAAAAAAAAACTACTGGAAAAGAAAAGGTACTGAAATTGGCTTATAACTATTTCATACATACAGAACACTGTTCTGGTCCAAAAACTACGCAGCAGTCACTGGCTTAAGACCTGCGTGAGAAATTCTCTGGTACTTGATGGCTTCATAGACAAAAATAGAGATGGCAGCAAGGAAGAAGAGAAAGCTCTAAATATGGAATCTGCAGGGAGTCAAAAAATCATACATGAATATTGCACTTGAGATGACGAAAGTGAAAGGGCAGAATGGAAAACCAAACCTTGGACACAAAGCGTTGGTGGGACGGGCTGTTGTGCAGGTGTAGAAGAATCAGTAACGGTGAAAGTACAAATTTGCAGTAAATGGGGGAGATTTTGTACTGATTTCTTGAATCAGACCAGGCATTCGTTTACATTTCTAAAGACAGTGGTAGTGTTCTGCTCTCAGCAAAAACTAAGAAATAGACATTTGCCACATATAGTACCGTACTTTTCTATGAGCCCTTCATCTGGGGTTCTCAACAGTTACTGGTTTTGCTAAGGAAAGAAGCTCAGTAATATTGACCTACACATGCAGAAAAAAACCTTGAAATTTTACAGAACAGACACAGACATTCTCACTACAGGCAAACCAGAAGTGCCCTTATAGGACATGGCACAACTTGATCCTTATTACATTAAATCAAGGTCCAACCTTTTTTCCATATAGGAAACCATTGTGGATGCCTTAGGTGTAAGAAACAAAATAAATATGATAGTAAGTAAATAAAGGCCTAGTAAAGATGAACTAACAAGAAAAAAAAAGCGAGGAGAAAGAGTAAGATGATGATACAATGCTTTCAGCAAAGGATTTCAGTTTGCTGAGTCTAGTCTAAACTGACAGCCCTGGCTGGAAGCTAAAACTCAAGTGTTCAGAGAAGTGGAGAAGGAGAGCTCACTTTTATTTTTTGCTGAGTTGAAAAGCGTCGCTTTTCATTTTGCTTTTATAGTTGCTGGAGACCATTACTGCTCACCCCATATTGGCTTTCCCTGCCCTGGAGAGAGTAAATGACATCTGAGAATGCAGTAACTGTGTGGTTTATCGGCCCATTACATGGTACCCCCACAAAACTACTGCAGGCTTATCTGTAACATTTTAGCTTTACATCAGCTGGATGAATCAGTGTACCAGGGACAGCTACTTTTGTTTATATAAATCTCAACAATTTTACAATAGGGAAGCAGGAACACAATGTCTGCTATGACAAGCCTAGAGGAAAGCATGATCATCACAGCAGACCTTGTAGGAACTTGCTGTCCTTGAAGAAGAGGAGGGGTGACAGGGAGAAGTATCAGGATATGTAGTGGAAGGAGTACATGGTGTAGACACCGGTCAAACCTTATTTCCGGAATGAGGCATATACATACTTTTTAGCTGAATTCAGGATGTCTCCGTATGCAGTAAGGAAGGATTCTTCCTGGCACGACCCTGAGAGCAGACAAAGGGGCACTACAAAGGCCAACTGCTCCTTTTTGATTACAGAATTTAGATGAACCCACTGTGAGACTTTCGATGGAGGAGACACTTTTGGGTATGACAGCACCTTTTTTTTTTCCTAATGAATACTAAGCACTCCTGTGGAAGGGAAAACAAGGAAGGGGAGGCAGCGCTCAGCTATGCTGCTGGAATGGTCGGAAGCAAAGCAAAATCAATTCTGTCATGGTGCAAAAGAGAGTAAGAGAAAATAAGAATAAGCATTGCCTGTAGGTTGGATGATACCAGGGTTGTAAAGTCAAAGATTGTAGGATCAATGCGCAAACACAAGCTGCTGCTCTGCAGTAATTGAGGTAGCTGGCAACTCTCCACGAAAATAGTGCGCTATTACAATTAAGAAAGAAGACTAAGACAAAGTTAGCATTCTGGATCTCAATTCTGCATGTAGGTTCTTACCCTTCCATACTATGAACAGTCCTATTGAAGTATCAGGGCATAAAATTAACGCCATGAATAAGTCTCTGCAGGCTCAGATTCGAGAGCTGTATTTTAAATCCCATGTTAATCCAGGAAGGTGGCTTCATGAGAAAGACAGTAGAATAAAGTAGCCTGCAAAACATATTCCATAAATTCTATGATCCTAGAACCTACACAAGCTGCGCTATTCATTAACATTTCTGGTCTTCCCCAAAGTCATCAGAGATTAATGTGATTGCTGCAGCAAAAGGCTGCAAGTACTATTGAGAAGTAAAACATTTACATACATATAAATCCAGACTAAATTTGATTGCCTTTGTGTAGCATCTCCATATTTATATTGATATATCTGATATCATAAAGAAGACACTAATTTATCTGGATTATTTCTAGTGTTGAATATATCTATAGTGTGAAACAGCAAGGTAAAAGCAGAAGAGAAAGGAGAAAGAACCTACATCCTAAATAGCTGTGCAAATCCAGCATTTCCTCCAATCCAGGGTAAGGTATTAGCCACTTTATTATCAATGCAACAACAGACGCAGAGAAAAGGAGAGGGTTTGGGATGGGTTTTTTTCCACATGAAAGGTAAAAATAAGACTCCTTCCTTGGTGTGCTCGTATGACTTTTCACTGCCTCAAGCAAGTTGTATCAACCCCCTGCCACCAGATATCTTACATTACTTCCACATGGATGCAGAGCAGGTCATCTCATATATTAGCTTTTTATTCAGATAGCTAATGACTTCAAACATACAACAAGTACTAAAAATAAAACCTAGAAAATTTAAATGGAATGTTTTAGAGTTTATAAATTCATAGAAGCTAGCAGTCAGAATCAAAAGTGAACTTTCAGGCTCTGGATAAAATGAAAGATGGATTAAAATATACTTCTGCTCATTTCTTTGGTATTTACTGTAGAGTAAATTACTATATTTGCCTCTTTTTGAGATTTTTTTTTTTCCCCTCTCCAACTGCCCTACTCTTTTCCTGATTCCTGCACAAAAAGAGACAATTCCATTCCTTAGTTCTCATGCAAAATCATAGGAAAGAGTTTTAGGGTTATTTAAGGTAACTTTGCCTCCAAAACCAGGTCCTTATTTGTTTCCCAATGCTGACTTAATAGGGCAGGGAATGATCTGAAAATACGAAACCAGAGAATGTATACACTTTGCAATTTCAAACTTCTTATTCCCGTATATGCCCACTCACTTGCGGTGTTTGCTGGCTCCGTTTAGTCATCCCAAAAACCAGCAGTACAACTGTCTCAGCTGCCTTGGTATTACTTGCTTATTTCTACCATCTGCACATGTGACACTGATTTATTCAGCCACCGAGTGTGCTTCATAGTTTGGGCTAGGAGGGCTAGCAGCGGCTCCCCTTTCAGAAGCTAAACACTCGCATAAGCCCTCAGCTCTTATTTGCACCTGATGTGCCAGTTCTGTCTGCCAGAGGGAACGGAAACAAAATCTGTGGGTGCAGTTGCTTCCATACCACAAGCAAATTAAAGCAAACGCCACCTCTCTCTCCCTCTGCCCCCCTGCAGTGGTCACTCCCCACCGTACGGAACGAGTGCGACAGCTGTACCCCGGTCTGCTATTTCAAAGACTTCATTACTTTTAAAAAATACGTTGCAGCACATTTACCAATGCACTGTGAAGTATTATAAATAATTAAAACTAAACCATTCGTGTCAGAAATAAATGAACAAAGCCCATTTTGCAATGCAGCATCCCTGATTTATATTTATTGCATTCATTTAGAGCATTTGTTAATTCACAAAACCCAGCAGTCCACACAGAGTGGGTCTCCAAAACGTTGGTGGATGCTAGGGAGGTTGTGTCTTCTCTTTAGGTTCATAAAGGAAGAGATCACTTTGGGTCAATAAAAACCATACAGAATACACAAAATTAACAAGCAACTGCTTCTGGATTTCACACTCCGTGTTTTCCAACTGTATGCTATTCTGAATGCCTCTTTTTAAGAACCTTATCTGCATTTTGCATTTGCATAGGGGTACAAAATATGCAGAATCACACTCCAATTAGAAATAATTTTAAATACAGCTATAGCTAATATCTACCCCTTGAGAGACTGACACTACCTTGGCTGCTCCCTGATTTCCAGTGTGCTTGTTTGTAAGCATCATAAATAACACTGCTTCTTTTTAAAGTCTCAGTTTCACAAGGTGAGGATTTTTTTGGGGGGGTCTAGGTCATGGTAGTGGTGATCAGACATTCTTCTCTTATTGCTGTTGCTATTGTCATTATCTGTATCACCAATATATTTCACAAGAAAGCTGTGGTCAAATATAGGAGAGGATAAATAAGCGTATCACCTCAGAACTACTGCTAGTAATATAAAGCCATACTGTCAAAACCTCTACTTTTTTGGTTCATCTCAGATATTCTGGGTAGAGGCATATGCAAACCTGTAGCCAAATTCCTATATTAAACAGTGAAACAATTCCTCAAAAATAACAAAATCATAATGAGCTTAAAAACTCTCTTTAAAACTGTTTTAAAAGAAATATACAGGCACCTGTGGCAAAATAAAATCCTGGAATAATCTTGGATCCTGCCAATTCCATTCATTTCATCACAACCCTAGGTTTCTCTTTACAGCTCAGTGCCTGACAGCAATGACTCCTGTAACAGAAAGAGATCATTGGGCTTTCTTTATTGGAAGGATGCCCAAGAAAGTTGGAAATCACAAACTTATGTGAGAAGCATGAGAAAGCAGAACGCTCATCTCTCTTAAGAGTCTTTTCTTATTATTCTGCTAAAAAATTTCCAAACTCTATGCATGTACTTTTAATACTATGATTAAATTAATTCATACTATTCCAATATTAATTATCCTACAAAATTTTGCAACTACTGCAGAGCTATCTTTGGTAAAATTTCATAGGTTTATTGATTGTGTGTCAATACCTTAATTGCAAACAGTTTCACAGATGGAATATTTTAAATCTTTCCTAAGGTTTCTGCGAGCTTCTCTGGGCTATTTTTTCTTGCCATTTAAAGAGGAAATGTATTCTCAGAAGTTAAAATGGATATGAACAGGTCAGAAAGCAAAGGCTTTGCTTGTATGCGGTTCTATTCTATACTATTCCATGCTGTTCTGTTCCATTCCTGTGCTTTTCACAGCAGTGAAAGTGGAGAGTTTTGTAGACTCAACCCACTGCACTTTTCTGGTAGTTTCCCTGTTGATGAAAATACAGTATACCCTTACCTGCCTTCCAAGTGCCCCACAGAAATTAGTGCATTTAAACTTGCTACCTTACCACGGCAAAAACACCTATAAAAATGAACAGGATGCAAAATTAGGTACCAACCCCTTTAATCCCGAAAACAACTTGCTATCACGCATGATGTTTCCCAGCACAAATAGCTCCTTGATACTTGGGGAAATTACCAATTACAAGTGCACTGCTCCCCAGAGTGGATATTTGCGCATGTAGCCCTACAATCTGCAAAGTGTACTCAATCTTGCATAAAAAAAAGACTTTGAGAAACATTTATTCCTTGCTGACGTGAGTATAAATGCTCGACAGTGAGCGGGGCTTTTCTGCTATGCAATGGGGTGTTTTATGCAAGGATATCCAAAGCAATGAGTATTTGATGAGTTAAGAGTTAAGGAGACTGGAGGAAGCAGATCATCTGCTCTAATTCATAGTGAGAGAGAAACTTCTGCATAGCCTCCATTGTGAAAGTCTTCATGGAAGAGCAGTTGAGCTCACTTGAATCCTTCGGCAAGAAATGCCTGTGTCCGCACCTCCGCAGACAGGACCTGATACAGCTCACTCAGACACCGGCCATGAATTTCCTCTGTGTTCAGTAGGATAGGAGCACGCATTTACTGAACATGGAGCCTGGCTTCTCCCAGAAGGTCCGGACTTATGCACATAATTATTATTCTACTCCAATATGCATGAACTGGATTTATTTTACTTTTCTAAGCTATTATTTAATACAATAGGCAGTGCAGAAACTAAGAAGCTAATACAATCACTTCTGATGTGTATTGCATGTTTATCTGGCTGAAAATGTAAAAATGTCAGAATGCGTGAAGTATATCAGAAGTGTCACTAGGCCTGTTTGGTATGCAAAAGAGCACTGGAGAAGTTATTATATTAAAAAAAAATATTTACTCCAAATTACATTTCTCCTACTATACCTTCAGTACTCAACAGCTAGTTTTTAAAAAACATTCTGACTGATTTTTAGATATAAGTAATGCAAACCAAATGATTAACAAGACTCAGATTCAGACTGAGATGTAAATATGCACAGCTTTAACCTGAGCAAGCTTGTCATACCTGACTTTGTAAACAAATTGGAACAGTTAAGGTGCCTTCCAGTTCTTGCCAGAGAAACAGCTCCAATACTTATTTTGAGTCGACTAATGCTGCAGAGACTGAAATCTTCTCAAAGGACCCATGTTTCAACAAATGCTACTCAGTTTTAACCCTGCTGCCCCTTATATTTGGTATTGCTTACTTTCTACTTTATACATAATTTTCATCAGAGGGAAGCAGCTACAGAAAGATCTACTGTGGTCACCGAGTCCTGTAAATTTTTTATACATGTGAACTTCGTCAGGGACTGCAGTCCAATTTTGGTCTTGGGGAGACATAGTTACGTTACTGTGATAGTTAAATGACGGAACAAGATTTGAACCCATTACAAGTAAAGCGGAATACGTGACTCCATCTTCAGCGAGAGAAGCAGCTCTACCAGCAATTGGGCACAGGGGCAGTCAATGGACGTGTGTCATACCAGGGCTTCCAAGTGCCCTTTCAGCACAGTCAAACCCCATGTGCTAACAACGGCAGGGGCTGAAAGGGAGAGGTCCATAAGGAAGACCGTGAACCGGAGCAACTGGAGCTGGAGGACCAGCTGCCCAGCACCAGGCTGGGATGCAGAAGATACTGACTCTTGAGTTACGCTGAGACTTTAGTCTGTTATATTTATTCAAGAACTCCTTAGCCACTAAAGCAACAGGCAGCAGTGTATTAACACAATCACTATAACAATGACAACTCTTCATTATTGAAGAAACACTATTTAAATCACCCTGTTTTTCTATTAAAACATTAACAAAAATCCCCATTAAGTAATCTGCATTTCACAAATGATAGTGACCTAGGTCTTCTGCGGCTACAAGCAGAACTCGCTTTAGGGCAATGGGCTCTTAACAATTGTCAGTTTACAGCAAATGAACATTTATCTGATTTTTTATTTTATTCTATTGTATTTCTGTAATGGTGCTTGAAATTAACATTTTTACTCTGGTTTTTTTCACTCTTTTTTGATCATTAATGTAGTAAATTATACCAGCAAAATGAGTACAACAGTTTTATCTGTGTCCTAAAAACCTATTAACTCTAAATGTCTGCGTAGAAACTGTGCAGCATTTTGAGGTTGACTGTCTTATTTCTAAGGTCATACTTGGGCCTGTTGACCTAAAACCAAACTGACTCCAACTCAAATATTCATGAGAAGAATCCCATCAAATTAAAAGCATAAAGCAAAAGAGGAAAAAAGAGCCTAGACACATGGTTACACAATCAGAGCTAAAATAATCTATAACTAGTCAAAGTGTTTCCGTGACATCCGCAGGCTATCTTCCTGTGCAGCCCCTATTGTATTCTGCAGATTTTAAAAAACCTTGTAAGTTGAGGCATTCAGCAAGCTGCTGGATATCATTTATCTTGCTTTAATTTATTAGAACGTGCCTCTATATCACTGTTCTTATTTTAACAAAGAGGTTTTTAAACTGGTAAAACTAAATATATATTTAATTTATTTCACCCAGTAAAGAATCCTTGAGAAAATCAATTTCCATTTACAAAGGCATCCCAGCAGGTTGGAAGTCCCATTACGGCAGTATTGTACCTCTTACATCCAGGTTTATGTGACATATGGTGTCATTTCTTCTCCATGATTCTATTACTTTTGGAAAACTATGTTAAAACATCATTATAAATGTAACTTAAAACTGACAAAAGCTGTGAAAATCAAAGTTAGTGCTGATCACTGGCAGTTTTGGTTGTACACCATCAGGTGCATACATTTTCATATTTCTGCCACCACATGATCGAGCAAATTTCTTCTTATACTTCACCCTCACAACTACTGAGGTACCACCAATAGTACTATTTCTAATCTGCTAAGGCATGAAGTGGTTCCATACTGCTGCTTTTTTATTTGACCAGAAACGCCCACCAAAAAAAATTTTGTTTTTCCTGGTGTATAGTTAATTTCTTAATCAAATGGCACTATTTAAATGTCTGTAGTGGGTATCCTAATGCTGAACCACTGACAGATTTAAAATCTACTGTTTTGCAAAGTATGAGATCTCAAAATGTACACTTTATTCTCATAGAACTCAGAATCAACATTTTCAAAATCTTCACTTTAATACTTTGGTACAGACCGAACACAAGTTAGCGTGACTGGTTGTCATGTACATGGGAAGACTTGCAAAACTCACATTGGGTTCCCCTACTCATAAGCTATGCAACCGCTGAAACTGTTCCTTGGAACCACGCTTACCTAGATCCCAGGACTGATAAACCTCACATTAACACGTTTAGATAGCAGCAGCTACTCTAGTCCACAACTGGATGAGCAGTTCCCCTCCAAGGTGATGTACTCAAAAACTGCAAGGTTCCATCTCACCCTTCCCTACCTAAATTCCACTTCCCCATGCTTTGTTCAAGGAGTGTGATTTTGTGGCTTTTTTATTTTAGATTACAAGCAAGGAACCATTACAGTCATTCATAGCTGCCATTGTTCTCAAAGCATATATTTGAATCTACAGACAACAAACAATTCAAGTCTAATAAAGTATTCTTTGTATAACCCATTGTTTTCACAGGAATTTAATTCAGTTTCAGGTTGGGCCTTAATTTCACTCTTAATTTTATACTAGGTATAAAAAAACATGCGTGCATGTACACTCATACAATAAAAGGTGATGCGAATTACAGGGCTCTAATTCCATCAGGGTTTCTGATGACATCATAAACTATGGGAGAGGGGATCCAGTGAATTGTGTCAACAGAACCCAAAGCATAAATTACAGCTCTGTAATTCAAACCTGACCTGCTTTGTGTTTCAGACAAAATATTGGTACAATTGCTGTACAGTTACCAGCATTTTAGTGCTACTGCAACTGTTTACTCTGCGACTGCAATAACATACCCTAGACATACCCAAGTCCGTTGCCTTTCACCGCTGCTGGCTCCTTCAAGTATTTCTGGAGAGTTCTGATATTTTTGTACATGATATTTTGCAATCAATGAGCACAACTTCAGGATGAATGCTGATTTAGGTGTATAACAGCATACGCAGGAATTACGAGGGATTTTTCTGGAGCTGTAATGTGCACGACATTGCAATGAATAATGCTCCATTCCCCAAGCTAGCATAAGAAAAACAGGGCTGTAAAACTAATCACCTCATAGCCCAAGAACGACACGGCTGAGGTTGCCTTTGCATCCTTGATTCATTTGAAGGTGTGTACTGTCCCTCATCCACAGCAGTACAGCTTTCAAAGGCAACTAAGGGAATCAGATGCTCCGGTCTGACCAAAGTTCTGAAGAATGTAGCTCTGTAGCTCTTTCAGAAACCATTGAAAAGTATCATTTACTGTATTTAATTCTACAGTCCTTCTGTCTTACACAAGGATAGATGATGCTTACTAAAGTCATGTCTGAGCAAATGTAATCAAGTTCTTAAATTTAAGTATATCCTCAAATCCCATTTCCTTTAGTAGGAATGTAATGAATCTCTGATCTGATGAGGTGTGATGTTTACTTTAAAATAATATCTGAAAACAGAAGAGAAAAACGCCTCATATCTAAGCACTTTCTTTTTCTGAACGGCAAGAGGCCTCAGAAGTAAAAAGAGGAGGAAGACAAAAATTTGTATTCCTTAAGAATGCACATAATGACCAAAGGCAAAATGAACTAAGATTTCTAAATGTGGGAGTAAAGTTTTCTCTTAGTTATTCACAGAATTAGTACGTAGACTGCACAATAGAAATTTCGATGTTCACTATAAAGGCTTACTTTTCATTTGCTAAAGCAAAGTGATTGAAATTTGGAAAAGGAAATCACAGGTAAGACAGTGACAGCAACCATTCCAGTCCATGGATAATAATCTACCCATGAGAGAGGAGACATTCAATTTTTATAACCTGGACCCGTGTCAGTTGACTGGGATGAGAAAATAGAGGGCAATTTGTTCCTAACACTCCTTTGTTGCACATTTTTTACAAGGGTTTAACCTCAAGCAACTATAGGATTTGAAAGGAGGAGGTATCTCCCTTATACCATATTCCTACATCCCACATCAGACTAAGAGTAAATTCCAGCAAGCCATTAACTGTGTGTAAATCAATAAAAACCAACCAAACAAAAATAAATCCCAGAGGCCAAACATATAAGATCAGAATTTCCAAGCACTTGTTTGATTTATAGACTTTCTCTACTAATTCTAAACCCAAGGCTGTTATCAGCCCTCAAGCAGTGCATCAGGAACGCCACACAGCCACTAGTCTTTATCCTTATCTTCATCACCATTTCCCCTCTGCAACTTCACAGTACAGAAAAAACAAGAACTGTTCTACTATTGGATATCACTACAGGCATTTTTGCTCATTATTTGACTATTATGTACTTGATTGCTGCACACACATTTGTTGTTACAAATATAGGTGTCTTCTTCATGTATGAATCTTTAATAAGTTATTGTTAATAATGCCGAAAGATGCACAGAACGTACAGCTACAGCACGTAAAATACAAAACAAACAGAAACCGCAAGGTGCTTGTGTGTTTGCGTACTCGTGTATACGCACAAAGAATAAACAGCAACGAAGGAAGCGCTTTTATAACCTGTCCTGTTGGAAGACCGACTGTGTTGCAACACAGGACAAGACAATGCTGTACCATTACTATGCAGACCTGCAGAACGGTTCAGTAATGCAGCAACACTATGTCCAGAAGCAAAAATTCCAGGAGGAACTGTTGCATCAAACTACTACAAGTTGAAATGAACGTACAGAGGAGGAGTTGCACAATGCTGACTTCTTCCAAATATAGTATAAGAGTATGGTTTTCCTCTACAAATCTCTTTGAATAGTTATGAGAGGTTCGGGCTTCTTGTGAGCAGTCATAGAGAGAAAATGAGTATTTTTGTAACATGTTGGTGGTGATAGCATCTGTGGAACAAAGCCATGGCATATGCCACAGAAATATATCACTGAAATAAAGCCTCCTTCTTTCCATGCTGAAAAAAAATGTGAGACTCAAATATTTCATATTTAGAAATGCATATGTTCAAAACCAGGCAGTTCTTAACCCGGAGTTCTGCGCAGGCAGCTCCTGCCCTGCCTGCGCTGTTGCAGAGCTGCTGCAGTGCTCATGCCGCAGCTCATCGGAGCCCAGAGCCTCAGCACACACAGCCAGCGCGGAGGGGAGTTCACCTCTCCGAAAGAGCAGGCAAAATTAATCCCTGCTCTCAGTCCGCTTACATCGGAAATAGAGTTGGTTCTGTCCGCGTAATATCCTTCATCACAATATCCACTAAAATATCCTTTGGCAGATCTAAAAAACAACAAAAAAAAAAAGGCTGTCATTTCTTTTGGCACTTCATACTGCTAGAGAATTTCTCAGGGGGTGATCAAAATAATTAGTGCATTATTAAGTAATGAAGCTCACACAGCATAAATCATCTTCACCCTAATATCTGGGTCTCAGAGATCTTACCTTCTCATAGGAAGAAACCAAGTCCAGTGTTCTCAGCCGTGCTGTCCTGTGACACACCAGAAGCCAGCACTTTGTGACAATTACTATTCACTAGAGAGCTGCTTTTCCCTGGCTAGAACATTCAGCATGTTTTTAGCACATGGGCTGTTGAGTCCATATCAAATTAGGTGTCCTGCTGGCCATACGCAGGGAGAAAGGCCCACAGGAAAAGTTTCGCAGCAAAGGTGCCGAAGTGTAAAGAGGCATTTCACTAAAATGCAAGGGGCTGGGGGAGGGCAAGAGCTCAGGACGTGAACTTCCCTCCTGCTGTCATCCCAGGTTGTGTAAATATTAGCTATGTGAACTGGAATAATAGCTTGATTGTCTGAGAGGATGACAAGTGACAGCTAAGAACTGGGTCAGGATCAATCACTATTTGCATACCAATTAGTTAATGTTCTTTCTTTTCTCAGACAAATAGAGTAAAAGGTAACATTTCTCACTTTTAGAATAAAAAGCCTTAAATGCCTTTCACACAGTGGCATATGTTGTATTTTTAGAAAATTTATTTAGTCCTCAGGAGCTCTGCTAAAGCTCCTTAATCGTGATTTGAAACTCATCTAAGACCCAGCTTCATCAACTCTGCTAACGTATCTTAAGCAGTGCCGCTCGCCTTTCCAGTAAACCAGTGTGTTTAGCAATGTGTTTCTTTCTGGCTCCGGAGCGTTCGCTCCTATTTCAGTCCTAAAATGCTTCTTCTTAACTCTTATATTTTTCAATATATTTTGGGACTGATGTTTGTGGCTTGCCTCTTATTCAAGCCATAGGCCCTTTGTCAACACACCAAAATCCAAAGACGCAGCACTCCTGCAGATTCCCTCTTTGGTCATCATTAAAACAGAGCTTGAATTCCACCCTGTTTCTGTGCATGGCAGATTTATGATAGAAATTACAAGAATGATTCATCTTTCTCGAGTATATGGTATACTTCACTGCTGGACTGTTACCTCTCCTAGAGAGGCTACCTGCGGTAAGGAAATTGGAGAGAGGAGCAGCTAGATGGAAACTTTTATCATTTGGACACTGTTCTTGTCCTTATTGATCCTTGCCTTAGTTCAGCCTGTACCATAACACTACTTATTTCTAATGAGGGCAGAAGCATCAGAGAGACTATGAATGGTGAATTAGTAAAACTACCACTTTCTAGGCTTACTTCTTCAAGTATTTTAATATTTCAAATAATTCCTTCTAAATGTTTTAACAGCTTTAAATTACTAGCTGTAACCTGACCAGGAATTAAAAATCTTTCCTTACCAATGAAAAGCAATACCACGTTATTCCTATACTTATTGTTTGTTTACACTCCCCATCAAGATATTCCCTGGAAACTGATTCTTATTGTCAAAAGAATTTGAAATCATAATACAACATCCATGCTAACTAAACTTGTGTTATACCTTCACCAAGCAACCGCAACACCACTCATTTCTTGTCATGCACAAACATCCACCCAAACTCATGAAATTTAAAATATAAATATTCCAGACTCCATATACGCAGAGCACCTAATTCTCACATCAGAATGCAGATAGGTGAGAATGCGTGTGCAATCATATCCAAAAGGAATTTCAGATGATGCAAAACCTTAAACGAAGAGCTCTGGCCAAATGCAGGAATCACAGTAACTCAAGCTTCTTTCTCCAGACAAAATGGAAACTCAGAGTCCCAGTCATGCACATACGCTGACTGATTTATTTATTTATTTTCTTCTTATTTTTTTAATAGAGTAACAATACAAGTCACATCTGGGTGCAACCGCATTGCTCTAGATATTGTATGGCCATATTATACAAAATAGCTGCTTAAAACTAAGCCAGAGGAAAGCTAAAGGGATTCTGGCATAAGGGGAAACAGTGCAGCCACACTGACTTTCCTCATTATGGATGGCCTCTTCCCCTAGAGTTCTAAACAAACTTGAAGCTTTTGGATTTTCTCGTTCCAATAAAAATGGGTGCTCCATAGACATTCCAGGAACACACACACTTCCTTTGATTACATTACGAATCATCCCAAGGCCGACAGCCAGCAACACAATGGGTCCTTCAGATGTCATTTCTGCAGCTCATTCTGTTACTAATGAAAACTGGGAACAAATTCCAACTAGACCAAAGTATCTATGCAGAGGGATCTGGACAAGCTTGAGAAGTGGGCCCATGTGAACTTCATGAGGTTCAATAAGGCCAAGTGCAGGGTCCTGCACCTGGGTTGGGGCAACCCCTGGTATCAATACAGGCTGGGGATGGAGAGCAGCCCTGCCGAGAAGGACTTGGGGGTGTTGGTGGATGAAAAACTGGACATGAGCCAGCAATGTGTGCTCACAGCCCAGAAAGCCAACCGCATCCTGGGCTGCATCTCCAGCAGCATGGCCAGCAGGTCGAGGCAGGGGATTCTGCCCCTCTACTCCACTTTGGTGAGACCCCCCTGCAGTGCTGCACCCAGCTCTGGGGCCCCCAAAACAAGAAGGACATGGACCTGTTGGAGTGGGTCCAGAGGAGGCCACAAAGATGATCCGAGGGCTGAAGTACCTCTGTTATGAGGACAGGCTGAGAGAGTTGGGGTTGTTCAGCCTGGAGAAGAGAAGGGAGACCTTATTGCGGCCTTAGAGTACTTAAAGGCGACCTACAGGAAAGATGGAGACAAACTTTTTGGCAGGGCCTGTTGCCATAGGACAAGGGGTAACGGTTTTAAACTAAAAGAGGGAAGACTTAGACTAGATATAAGGAAGAAATTTTTTACAGTGAGGGTGGTGAAACCCTGGCCCAGGTTGCCCAGAGAGGTGGTGGACGCCCCATGCCTGGAAACATTCCAGGTCAGGTTGGACGGGGCTCTGAGCAACCTGATCTAGTTGAAGGTGTCCCTGCTCATTGCAGAGGAGCTGGACTAGATGACCTTTAAGGGTCCCTTCCAACTTGAAGTATTCTATGATTCTACGATCATATGATCATAACCCAAAAGATGCAAGGTGCCATGAAGATGTCATCCTAGCATTCTACTTTCATATTGGTGCTGTATTGCTTAGAGAATAAAAAATCCACGTTTGTGAAATCCCAGCTGTCTGTCCTAGTGTTCAGAACAGTTCTCTGCTAGCTTTACTTTAGCTATCTGAAAGCTGGGTTACACAAACTGTCCGTATGCACATTCTTCACCCAAGATGAGTAAGTAATAATGACAATTTATCCATAATTAGGACTTCACATAACAGCTATATCCCATTGGAATAAAGAAACTTTCAGGACAACTGAAGGAAGCCTGTGAGAACAGGAAAAAGAAATTTAACATGAGTTGGACCTCTGAAATCATTAGCAGTTTGGATGGGATTGGCCAAAAGGTTTCACAGATACAAGTAAAACATTATTCTGTATTAATTTCTCAGTTTCTTCACCTCAGAAATTGGCCTACTCAAATTCCACAAACTCTAGAAATACTAAACCCTGTATAACAATCTTATGTAATCCCAAGGATGCATTTTCCTAGAGTTTATGTAACTCCTATGGCACAGCCATACCAAAAATAAACTTTCCAACTGGAGAAAATTTAAATAATTAAGTTCTTGTTGGCCTATTTGTTTCTTAAACAACAAAAACAACAGCCTTTTTATAAGCATTTGGACATTTTCTCAAGTATATGTCCATCTACCTCACATTGGTTTCACTGCAAGTCGTGCACTTGAGTACACCTGAGAATTCAATTAATGCAGTAATGAAATCCATACAAGTAGTGTAAGGTTCCTGGAGACATCACTTTGCTAATGCCCTAAAAAGAAAGATGCTGAAAGATCATTGGTTTCCAGTTGACAGAATATTTACAACGCCTCACGTCTATATGTCGTTTTATTGCATTCTCCCTGCTTCATTCCATATAAATTAAAAGATGTGTGATTAATCAGTTGTAATTCAGGTTCCACACACAACCTCATGGAATGTCCTGCCAAACCCATAGCCCAAGTGTGCCACCTAATGGCCCTGAAGTCAAGAGTGCGTTTGTACTGCTAGTTTAACCAACAAAATCTAAAGAAAGCATACCTTCATTTGTTGAGGTGGACGTGAAGTTTTACCGTTATTTTTCTGAAGGACCTATCCACTACATTTCACTGTTAATTCTGAAGGTGTGATGAAATAATTCCTTTAAGGCACTTCAGAATTTTTAGGTAAGAGAACATTTGAGTGTGACTATGAGGTTAAAGAATTCTGTGCAGCTTTAACCTCACAGTCAAAACCTCATAGGTTACAAGCTGCCCAAAAACTTTGATATCCCGGTTGCCTCTATTCACTCCAAGTCTCACTGATAAATGAACCCAATTTCAAATGCAGTTCAGGTGAGTGGCAGCAATAGGTCCATCCTGCTAAATGAATGTGTTATTTCTTTTATCTGTTAAAGTACTTACACATGGCAAGCTCAATTTAGGTGATATCATCTACTTAACAATGCAGTCCTATAGTCGAGATAGGTGTGTGCCTTTAGAAGCATCAGGAAAAAAACCCATGCATAGAGGAGTTGTGGAATAACATTTGCAATGGTGATACATATGAACTCAAAGAAAATATAATTACATTATAAAATAAACATCACAGTAGCACACCCTAATGCACTTAGTTGTCAAGCAAAGTCCTTAGAAATACTATCCATCTAAAAATACTGTAAAGTAATAAAAAAGAGAAATACAGATGCAATATATTTTATAAAGCGTTTAATATTGGGAAGCATAGGTGCTTTATAATAATTTACAAAAGTAAGCATTACAAATGTGGTGCAGGGGTTATAGGTTAAGGAAATGAGTTACTTATTTGGTTACATACTCAGAAACTGAACATTAGGAGGGAGGTTTGGGATTTACGTTTACATTGGAATTTAGAATAGCTTATTGTCAACCCCTGTTTTCTACAACTTAAAAAGGAGATTCAGAAAATACTTACATTTGAACGGGATTAATGATTTATTATAAACACAGTATGCCAGCAGATGAACAAGGGATGGAAAATACTCCTTGACATTCAAATTATTTTCACATGTACTCAGTGCTTTCTTTTCATTGTTATTAACTAATAGTGTAAAATCTAAATCTAAATCTTGTCAGATACAAAACTGTATGGCACGACAGTGTTTATGTTATTTATTTTGAAATAACTTATCATAATTCCCCTTTTCTTTCCAAACACGCCTGAATTCTGTGCCTTTCTTTCCAAGATCTACTTCACCATCCTGCTTATTTTAGGCAGGATGAACCATATACACCTTTTGATTCTGATAAATTCATCCATACCACAAGACTGCTTTCTCGTTATCTAATGTTAACAGTAGTAACAAAACAATTATATCTGGTTTATGGAGCTGAATATCTCCATGATACATAATTATTGTGCCTCAGGAGGAACAATTACTGAAGAAGTGTCTTAACTATATCAGTGACGCAAATACAGCAATAAGGAGATGCTCACGCATGCAGCGTGCTCTCAACAGACTACCATGAGCTGAGATGCAGTGGAACTTCACATGTAGTTAAGTACAATGTTAAGTACAAATGTTCAAATCCCATGCATTCCAACGTATGTATTATACATTCTATATATGTCAATGGATACACATTACTTTAAAGTCTAGTGCCATTCTGCCTACTTTGGAACTCTTGAGGGGGGAAGTAAATCACTCTAGATATAACAACACCCTTCCACCTCTTTTGAAATCCCACTGGTGAAACAGATGCTTGGATTTCAGTTATAATGTCCTTCCTCTGTTTATTCTGAAGTTCTGGAAAGAGATTATATTGTTACAATTTCATAAGAGATTTCAGAAAGCTTGAGCCTAAAAGAAAAAAAAATGTATCTTATTTATTGGGGTATTTAGAAAATGTGCAATACACAGCTAAATTTATGCAATTGTCACCTTATCAGACACTTGTTTACAGCTGCCTGTTCACTTAGCAACTGGTAAGCTATGCCAGCCATGTTGAGATTCCACACTCCCGTGGAAAAGGCTGCTATAGGAATGCGTATGGGAAACCATCAAAGCAGTGATTTTAGGATGCATCTATATCCTTTAGTCCAAGCATGCTATTCCTGAAGCAATCTCCTAACAAATGTTCAAGCAACCATGAAACTCTAACCCTCCCACTGTGAAGGAAGCTGCTCTGGGGATTCCATGGGATTTCATTTCCATTCCGGAAGCCTTCTGGGAGTTGCCTATGCTGTACAGAACTGAACTTGTTCATCAAAGCAAAAAGCAGACATTGTGCAAAGGAGAGCTGGTCACACGTGTTTGTCTTCCCTTTGAAGAAAAGGGTTGAAGACATTTCTCCATCAAAGTATACTTTTTTAGTTTAACCACAGAATTCTCAATCTGCTATCATGGTAAGAGATGGAAGGACGTGCAAGAGAAAATATTTCTTTCTCTTTTCCTATAAACTCTTGATTTCTTTTGCCATAATGATGAAGCTGCTATAACACTCTGCACGTTGCCTAAGCCAACAGGAGAAGGATGAGGCAAGAATGAGTTGAGTCAGGGTAGATGGCAGAACTAAGTAGTTGCTACCTGGGTTTTTACCTCTGTTTTCCTCAATTCTCTGTATTCATGCTTGGACAACTCCACACAGAGCCATCTAACCCTGCCTGCCCTGAGCTGCAACGTTCTTTCCATTTCAGATCTCATTTCTCTGGCTGGCAAACAGAGAGGATGTTATGTCACAGTTTTTCATCTCAGGATCAGTAGTAAAACAACAAAAGGAAAATAAAGATAGAAAATACCCAAGAAGAATTAAGGAAGTCACAGCCAAGGCATTTCTGGAGAAGTGAAGTTTAAAAAAAGGTATAGTTCATATACAGTTCTTGTCACAACCATGGCTGTTCTACGGCTGGCTACATTAAGACTCGGAATGGCTGCAGTTCATGGAGTTATAATAATACTTCCTTTACTGTGGAAAGAAGAACAAGACATCCCTCCTTCCATCCCATCCCATCCCATCCCAGCCCAGCCCAGCCCAGCCCATCCCATTCTTCATTTGCTGTGTTGTGCAATTTGTATATTTTGCTAACAAATGGAAGGTGCGTTTATTCCATCTCATTACAACCAATATTGACCAAAGGACTTAGTTTTAGTGAAAAGTTGTTTCCACAGAAGGTGCTGGTAATTAGCAAAGAAGAAATCTGTTGATGTCTGTGACATAACCTTTCTCACTCTTTATTTGGAGACAAACTTCCTTAATGTATGGCTCTCATAATGTGTGCATACATCTTAAGACTGCAATTCTGTATAAATATTTAATTTAAATCAGTGGCAGCTTTCTCTAGTGACGAAATATAAATAAAACTTGCAAAGAAAAGAAAAAAAAGTGCTTTTACTGAACACTACTGAAAACTGCATGAGGTTTTTATGGAAAATTTTCACACCACTCCCCCACTCATTTCCTGTTTTCATATGAATAATTCACCAGCAAAATCCTCATTCTGAACAAGAAATGAAAAAAATTAAATAAATGGAAGATCTACAGATATGTATGGGCTCTGCAAAAGTTATAATTTTTTTGTTTTGTTAAACTCGGTAGTCACTTGTTAGCAAGACAGCCTGCCACACTGGGATGAGAGGAGGGGATTGCAAAACTCGCGAACAGATAAAACTGCTTGAGAGGCCAGAATTTGATTTCCTTATCAGATTCAGAAGGTTAGCTGATGCAAAGCAGAGCGCAAACACTGAGCTTTCATACTTTAAGCATGCAGAGAAGAAATGGTAATTGCACAGTGATGGCTCTGAGTTCATGGCAAAATAAGTCACTGAAACGGGTGAATAATTCAAACTTGACATATCTGCCAAGGTGGGGGAATGGGCCAGGTGTCTTCCTGTCAACAGCAAGTAGTTAGTACATTTTCCTCCATCCCTATCATGCTCCAAAAATCTTGAAGTCAGAGAATCTTGTTATCTGAATAATCCAGTTTTAGCTCAGTGGAACAGAATTTGCAATTATAGAATGTTGCTGTAAACTTTCACATTACTCATGTCAATATTACTCACCCCAATGTGACCTGTAAGCTCAAAAACCATTTCCAAAAGAAGGATCTCGGCACTTTAGAGTGAATCCTGCTTCAACATGTGTGCTTGTTGAGCCTGTGGAGCCTTCCAAGTCTATTCTTCCTGCTGGGCGAAACCTTGAGCATCTTAGTTTGATAGTGGGATAGTTTCTGCCCCAAAGAAAGAGAGAAGGAAACTTGCAAAACACTTCTCAATCTCATTGAATGCAGTCATAAAGCTGCCTGGATGCATCTACTGTGGCTGCACCTACACTGCTCTGTCAGTAGCCACTGTTAGGAAAGAGTAGGTTAAGAACAACAACAAAAGCCCTATTCCCACTGACTTCTAAGAACATTCTGTTGTCAACTCAGGGAAAAGCCTGCTGAGATTCCTGAATAAAATCAAATGTGTACTCATGTTTGAAATGCTCCTGAGAAATTTGCAACATTAAAAGGTCCTAGTCCTACAATTAGTTCATCCATCCCTACACCAGCTTCGTGGTACAGACAAAAAGATCAGTCAGGGTCCTTGGTTGCAGAATGCTAGTATCTGCTCAGGAAGGGCAGTACCTTGCCCATCAATAGCAGATGGTGCCTGTAGAGCAGGAGGAATACTTGGCAGCATGTCCTAAGAACAGCCTGGGATCCAGAATGCTCCCAAGACTCAGGAGCTGCAATGACATTGCAGCCAGCCTGACCGACTGTGTTCTAGCTGCTCTATGGGGCTGACTTCTCCATTTGTCTAGATGAGTACAAATCAAGCATTGAAATCTGAGGACGACTGTCAATGTTACTTTCAGGAGAGCCTAAGTATGGATCCTGAGCAGCAGCCGTGCGTGTTAAGCTGTTACTGGATGATCATAACCAGAAAGAGAATAGTTCTCAAACAGAGGAGATGTCAGCTGGGCAAGCAGGAAGCTCCTCTTTCAGAAATAAAAGCCTGATGCATCCCGAGACTTTACTCTACTTAGGGAAAATAAAGGAAAGGGCAACCAGTTCTCTTGACACTTATGATGAGATTCCCCCAAAATAAACTACATTACAAAACAAATACAAGCATAGTATTTTTATCTGTGTGACGAAAAAGAACATATAATAGTGTTTTGTATTGCTGTTTTAATAATGATGACTTCTTCCATGGTATATGTGGGGAAACCGATGTCATCAAAGGATAACTGTCTCAACATTATGAAAGATTTGAGGGTGCACGTTCTGTCCTTAGTACTTTCAGACAAACCTATTTAAGTCAATAGTATTGCATAAATGTAACTCCGGGTAGAATTTGATCATCCATTTATAAATGATCATATATACTGCTGGAGTCTGCAGCTGTGTTGTGCTGATATTTAGCTGCTCTATTGTGAGCCTCTGACTCCGATATGAATAAATACACCAATGACAGAATGCACAAGCAGAGTAAATCTCAGGCGGACTGCAAATGGATTTTCTTGTTTGTGGTTTTTTGGAGGGGTTTTTTGGGTTTTTTTGTGGGTTTTTTTTTTTTTTTTTTAAATCATTCCAATCTCCTTTATTTGGAACAAAGGATTTTTTGGGAGGAGGAATACTGAAGAACCTAATGAAAATACCAGCTAGGTATTTCTGAGTTTTGATTTTCAAGCAGCCTGGTGCAAGGTAATTACACTTACATCACACTAATAAATTTTGTTTGTGAAGAGCAGATGTAAGTTTGTGGCAGAAACAAAATAAAACCATTATAAACATGATTTTGGATACTGCAGAGTTTTTCTGGAATTTCTGGAGATAGGGTTCCATCTTTCTTCTCCAGGTTCATGGGAACAGAGTACACTGGTGACCTCAATTCTGACTGTTACAGTTCAGTCCCATACACTGACTGGGATCATTAGCTAACTCTATACATGGAGAGGGAAAATATAGGACATGCCTAAGTGGTGAACTGCAGACAATCATGTGCTGAGTACCCTTTGTTCTCAAGTCTGCCTGCATAATGAACCAGCTGTGATCCAGAGGCAGAGACAAGCTGAGGGCTGGGGTGGCTGTTTCTGCTGTTCCCAGGCTTCCATCTAGTCACCCCTCCTAGGTGAACTGAGACAGTCTGTGCCGTGCCATACCAAGTCAGACTGTGCATAGAGCTGATGCAACAGCTAGCCGCACCTAATGATGTCTGTAGTCTCAGCCTATACTGGGTCAAAGAAGGAAAAGCTGACTTAAATTTAGCTAAGGTATTTTTCCTGTCACGTGAAAAGGTTTTTATAACCCAAGGCAAGTTATCTCAAATTCATACCAGTGTATATAGCTTCAGAAAAGAAAGGCTGAATGAAATTGGAAATTCAGTATTACCTGGTTTGCATTAGCAAACGTGTGATTTACCTTCAGATCAGGGGAAAGAACAATGAGTTTGGTTGGAAATCCCTGACTCTAACAACCAGCCTGGAGTGAAAAAAAATAAAAAAAGGTAGGCTGGTTTATTTTTTTGCTTCAGTCAAGATAGTCCTGCTAGGTCAGAGTTACAGCTTCACTGATGAATCAAGATGCAGCGAATTCATGACTAAATGCAAATCAAGTTTCATTGAAGGAAAAAAATGACTGTCTGAACTGAGAACTGAAAAGTACAGATCAAATAAAACTAAGTAAGATCTGTCTTTTTCACCAGTGAATTTTAATCTTGGTCCAAGCTGCAGAACTATAATTCCAAGTACAGAATTTTAAAAATAAAGATGTAGGCAAAATGTATTTTGCAATTTCCTTTAAATGAATCCAGTGATTGTGTCTTCTAGGGCAGCAGTAAACTCTCATGGTGCTTAACCAAAATCAAGGGATTACTCTCCACTATTATCCTATAACAAACAGAATAGGTTAATAGCTGTCATTGCCATTTCTAAATAGAGTTCTGTATCATTATGCATTGTTAGAGCTGACAGGCGCACATCCCTATTACAGCACTTCTATAACCTCACACAATAACAGTGCTGATGTTTTGCAAGATGTTTTGATACTTGCAGACCTCGTAAGATTTTAGTAAAGGCAGTGTTTAGGTTAGAAAGGGAAAAGGAGAGCGAAAACAGAAGTGTTTTTCTTCTTCATTCTAATTTAATGTTGTTTCCCGCACAACTCTTGCAACTTTTTTGACAGCTGAGAAACGCCTGGAGGAGGCCAGTCTGTCAGCAAAACAGCCAGGAAGAAATTTATTTATGGAAAGAATAGAGGTGCGTTTAAAAAAGAAACTAAAAAATACTCCCCTTTGAGAGGAGACGGAAAAGCAGCTATAGACTAACAAGCCTTTCTTAATCTTTCCTCCTTACTTGAACAAAACTGTCCCAAAGAAGTCAGACTCCCAACACTCAGAATAGAATTGGAAATTGCCATTTGGCGTCTCCCAAAGTTTACTACAATACAATATATGCTTGGTTTAGGACTATTTCCCACCTTTCTGCTGTGTAATATAGTAGTTCCCACATACAACAGACTGGTATTCACTGGAGATTGATAAGACTCAGATCTGAACTCCACTCCAACTTCAAGCACAGACTTTGATTCCGGTGTCAGATCTTACCCCAGAATTACATATCAGTGCCCTTAATAATGGCTGTTCTTGTTTTCGATTTCTTGCAAATGTTTTTGAAAGAGTGGAATTCTTCTCTTCTGTCTAATTGTACTGCCAGGCTTTTTTTCCGTATACAACAGGTGAAGGAATCGCAGAACAAATATGATACGAATGGCAAAATTATTGTATGGGGCGTCAAAATGTTATGACCACAATTAGAGTTCCTTTCTTTGGCTAAGGCACTCCTAAAATGAGCCTTGGACAATAAACCCATCTCTCTGCAATCTTATATCATGTCATGAAGTTAGATTTTCCTTCTGCATAGTATACAATTTTTGCACAGCTCCTAGGGCAGTACACAGAAACCGTCCTGACTTTCAACTCCATTGCCCTGTTTGAGCTTATGACAAAGAATACCTTTGCAATACCTGACTCACGTGCAAAAGTTCCACGAGGGGCTGTAACTTCGCTCACCATGCTACTAAAGGAAAACCACAACGCATGGCAATGCAAAAGATATTTATAATATATTTGCACTTAAATCTATGGGTTAGCTATTGGTATTCTCATGTGAGTGCCACTGTCTCAACTGGAATTGCACCTACTGACAACAGTATAATTTTATCTATAGCCTGTTTGGAAGTATGGGCAGCGTTGTTGCAAGGAAATGCATTCTCATATATTCTTTTTCTCAATCTATCTTTCCTAGTCATTCACACCATATAAATGCTTTTGGTTTCACACATATCTCTTGCAGCATACTAATTAAATGTTTCAAAAGGCTTTATCCATGGTTAAGTGAAGATAAAATTTTAATGATTTAATTAGCAAGCTCCAGGAAAAAAATAATAATTAACAAAGGCGGGTGCTTTTAGTGTCTCTTGCTCTCATGTTACATTAGAACCACAGGAAGATGCAACATTCAGCATCACTTTTCCTAGTATACTCGGGAAGCAGGGAACACAACAGTCGAGTGAATTATGCCAGGTCTCAGCTGCATAACATGAAGAATGCTTACTCAAAGAAAGACGGCAGCTTAGGCTGGGGGGGTGGGCAGGGATCAACTATCATTTGACCCCTAATGCTTGAAAGCAACTGGGGAAAAAAGCAAAAGCTATTTTCTGAAGGATGAATTGAAAACTGGTTCACTGTATTTCCTCATGACTTTGTGTTTCTCTTGTCAGTTGTCTGCTTTACCCTTCCAGAGCTCTGCATTTAGGGTTTGGTAAAGATGAAATTCTATTTTTCTGTATTATACGTTTGAGAAGAAAAAGCTAATTGCTCTGTTTGAATAACTTCTTATTACAATTTGGAATTTATTCTTCTGCTTTTCCCTCCACCAAGATTAGCCTGTTATGAAAATCACTACCCAGACACTACATATCGTTGACACAGAGCACAAGCTAAAGGCAGTTTGAGCCTGCCTCCGGGATGCAGCCATTCTAATCCCACCACTTGGCTCTCCTCTCCCAAATGTGAAGAAGTTGGTTATAATATTCTGTTTCATATGATGCACTATGCTCTAATACACATACTGAATATCAAAAACTAGCACGTAAGGAGATGAAAAGGAGCCTGGATTGTTCACTCATTATAAAGCATCATTCATTGAAAGAAGTTAAATGCATCAATAGGCAGCTTTACTCCCTCAGCACAATTCAGAAGGATCAATGGTACATGCTAGCTCCTGCTTTAAGAATTAGAGATGAGGCCAGAGCAGAGGGAGGGCACAGAAAACACGCATTTAGCTGCAATTAGAATTCCAGTCCATTGTAACATAATCATTGTTTTAGTTCACAAAATTTGCAGTTGGCAGCGATCTCACTCTGTCAGCCATCACTGAGCCTGCTCTGGAAAGACCAAGAGCTGTGTTCACAATCAGCTCTTGGCAAAAGTGGTCGCCATGCAGTCACTCAAAGCAATGTGATATCTATATTCTCATCTCATTATCATTATTCTTCTCAGCCAGGATTCCCCAGTAAGAAGACATAGCTGGCCAAGTTCTATGGAAGGCTGTGCGCACAGGATAATAAAGCCGTGCAAGCTACATGCAACGGGAGGGCACATAACCACCGTGCCATGCAGAGGGTAAGCAACTGATAAGGGATGTAGTGAAGAAACTGAGGAACTGATCCCAGTCATGGAAATGCTGCGTAGCATGCAATTCCGTAACACTTTTTTGGTAGTATATAGTGCTTATTCTATATTCTGGTTCATATAAACTCAGAATATGGGCACCGCTCAAGCCTTTAATCTGCAAATCCCCTGAAGCAAGGATTTACTTTTACATGTGCTAGTCAACCTGTGGTAAATCACCGTGTACAGCTAACATCACTGTATCAATGACTAGCAATAAAAGGGTGATAATACGGGTGGTTGAGGAACCTGGAGAGATAAGTTGCAGGGAGCAGCTGTAGAACTGATGTGGATATAAAGAAACATTTGAGGTCAGCTCCATCCATTCAACTTAAAATTCTGACTTTTGTTTTTCAATGTTCAGTTAAGAAAAAAATAGCGGGAGCTGTACATATCAAAGTCCCATTTACTGGACATCTTTATGCTGCTTTTATCTGCACAATACGCTCTTCATACTGCTTGACTTCCTTCCTGTAAATCTGACTAACCAAAGATATTGCAAAACACTCAAATTTAATTTGGTTAACAAAAGCAGGTTTGGAGGACACAGAGAGGAGCAGAGAATCTGAACCATTCACTCATTTAAAAGCATCATGCATTCACAGCTGGTATTTTACAGCTGATGTATTTTTGTTTTGCTTTCTCTGCATAAAAAAAATGAGCAAGAAAATCAACAGTTTTCATCTTTGAGCTACACTGAAAGCAGATATGGAAAGTGCAGCCTCTGGTCAAGTTCAAAAAGACCACAAAACCCCACTAAGATCCCTTACAATTAGACTTTAGAGATTTTTAGTACTTAACTGTAATAATCTGAAAGAATTGCAGTGTATAGCATACCCAAATCTTAAATGTAAGTACATCAATCTTGTAATGTCCTCACTCTTGCAAACTTCACAGTGACAACTAAGGATGGTGATTCAAAGTGTATTTACAGACATGAGGGTTTTCCACACTTCCCACTGCTACAGAATGCAGTTATTTTCCTGGTGAAACTATGGAGCACTACCTCCCTTCTTTCACCAACACTAACAACACAGGAAAATGTGTGCTATAAATACATTATTATCACCTTGGTTAAAATTTGGTTAAAATTATCAGTCTTCTAATAAGCAAAGGTCTTTCCAAAGTCAGCTGTTGTTGCCTGGCATCTTTGCAAATTTGCCTATGAGGGTCTTTGAAGGTTCTTTGATAAAGATTAATTAAGGAAGAAAGAGTCTATGTTTGCAATCTCTTAATTTTCCCTGGAAATGTAAATGTTCGAAAACACTGTGGGATTTGTGTCAACTCTTTTTCAAATAGAAAACTATCACTGGTGAGATAGATTGTCCTATACGGGCACAGCCAAGACACAGAGGATCCAGCTTAGAATTACCAGTGTAATTTGTTGTCTAGCTAATCAGCTATTAAAAACTAAGCTGGACAGAAGCAAGTCTTCCGAGTTCTGCATTATCTCAAAAAAACCTTCTACCAGGGATTCTCACATTGGTGTGGCTGTAATAAAAACTGTATCACTGTTTAAATTATAGGCCTTGCTTAATTTAACTGTAAAAATTTGCTGGAGGCAGAGATTTGTAATATAAATTTTTAGCCTGACAGCAATTTCCACTTTACACATTTTGAAAACAAATGTGGCAATGTTTCAGTTAGTCGAGAACAAATAATGTCTTAGAAGTCTATCTGTTACAGGAGTTGAGAAAAGGAGGATCTGCACATTTTAAAGCTGACAAACTCCCGTTACTATCAATGTTGACATGTGCTTGGTTAATTCATACTTTACCAGAAACTGCCATCAAGTCATGAAATGCAGAATGACTGCAAATGTTTCATAAGCATTAGCAGTGACAAATCATGTTTGATTGCCTTGACTAGTTTAACTAGGAAAATTTAGACTATATTACAGATATCTAGATTTGACGTTTCTTTTCCAGGTACGTGCTGGACAGAGATGTTGATCTTAATTATCTCCTTACTCAACAGGATGAGGCACATAGTCATAACTTCAGATGTCCAGAATGACAGGTGTATCTGCACCAAAAGGATAGCTTTTCTGTACAGAAGGGATTTATTTTTTCTTTTTCCAAGAGTTCATCTCGAACACCACCACAGGATCATGGAATCATCATTAACCTTCCTCAATTCCATTCCAAGACCAAGGTACAAATCTTCTATTGGCTTTTGCACGTAGAAACTCTGCAGAACGTCATGTTTGGGATTTTGTTTTGTTTTGTTTTTTTTTAAAAGAGAGAAAGGACGAACCAAAGTACAATCATTAAAAATAATTTTAATCCGTTACTGATTTTTTAAGATGGGGGGGAAGACAGAAGGAATTACTACTGAAAGTTATAATGACCTACTGGATTTCTAGAATGTGTTTACATATTATCATGATGCAAATAGCACAAGAATTTGAATAAAGCAGATTAGAACCAAAACTGTTCCTCCCTCGGTCAGTGAGGAAAGCATGGTCTTAGGTAAGCAGGCTTTCTTTTCTTCTCCTGCCAAGCCAAAGGCAAGAGTGCTAGCATTTTATATAGAAGTCAGGACAAACAACTGCTCTCTCCTTTCTAAATCGTCCCGAGTCCAGTCCCACTGATGACAAGTCTCAAAATGTCTTTTTGAATGGAATCAGTTTTAGAACAGGATACAGGTTATAAACCCCTGTGTATTATCTTCAACAAGCCTAATTTGCATTCAGTATCCATGAGCCTGTCCTTTGGAAGCTATGATCATTAATATATTGATTGCAGTATGCGGGCCTGATACAGCAAAGTACTGGTCCTTTGCAATAAGATCACTTCGTAACACAAGAAATCAAGTATTTACTAGAAAGCTTATCCACCTTGATCTCACCATTCCTCTGATGTTCCTTTGGGAGCCTAGCTTCTCTAGGCACCTTTCAACAAAGCCTCTGTGTTAGTCAGCTTATCCTCCTAGAGGTTTTAACACATGATCTCATGCTCCTTTCAGTGGAACACATTTTAATTGTTCACCATCCTTTAGATTTTACACCATGACAGAGTAAGCCTTAATTTTGTTGAAGGAATGACAGGAGGACCTTCCCAATAAAGAGCCCAACAATTATTTTCTTAAAGATAGTTGATGCCCTTTTAAGGTGGTATCTTACCCTTAGCAATTTTGCCTGATCTCCCATATTTTCCCCCAATAACCCTCTCTGACTTAACTCTATATAGTCAAGAAAACTCACCCCAACAACAAACAGTCCTGTATCATGTACATACATACACTTACTGAATCTGATGTGTATGATGTAAACTGCTTAACCTTCTTTTTCAACTGCATTACATCATTTCCTTCAGGCCTTGCAAAATTATTTAGGACAGACGAGATATCGATGTTTTGAAAAGATGTAAGAAATAATTAATAGCAAAATTTATTCTTCTATAAAGGACTACAATCCAACTTGTCATGTGCTGAACAGTCACTCATAATACCTGGTAACCAATTTACTTAGCAAAAGATCAGAACTTGGATATAGGATATCACACTGCACTTGCCTGTGATTCACCAATGATACAGTTAAAAAAAACCACCAAACCTGTCCACAGACTTTTTCCTGTGGAAATTTTTTATTGCAGGTTATAGGTTTCATTAGATCACTTTATGAGAAGAAAAAAAAAAAATAGAATTGCACTAACCACTCCAAGATAAGGAGTAAGAAGGTTGGGTTTGGGTTTTTTTTTTTTCCTTATGAACACACATTTTTTCAGTTACTGTTGCTCTTCTGTTCTATGTGTGTCTTATAATTCGTGCTGTAAATCTGTCAATTGCTGGTTTTTAAACTGGAAGTATAATGAGCCATCACAACACCAGAAGTGACAGTTCTAGAGATAGAACATGAGGCTAAAAAGAGCCAAAGGCACCAGAACCCTGGACATATGGCAGAGGTCCACACAGTTCTGGAAGTGCAACTGTGTGTGATGCAAAGCACATATCTGCATGATTCCAGAGGTACCACGACCCTGAGAGCACGCCATGTGTACACAGTTCCAGGCACACTGACGTTCATTTGTCCACAAAACAGGCTCTAATCAATCCTGATCAGCAGTTGTGCCTGTTCCCTATGTAATTAGCATTTGCATGCTTTTCACTGTCCAGGACAGTCATCTAGAATCCTATAGATTACTGCTTTCCATTTCCCCTCCAGCATTGTGATTTCTGCCAAACTGCCTTAATGCCAGACAACATAGTTGTAAAATGATTAAAGAAAAAAAATAAATGAACAAACTCATCATGTTTGATTTTAACTGTTTTCTATGTTCATTATGTGATACATGTTTCTCTCTTAGGCTTTGTTGAACTGCTTACCTTAGGTATGGCCCTACAATCTCCACTTCACAATTGAAAGCTTGCTTGCAATTATTTTCATGAAATTAGAAAGGAAGATGGTATGAATTTCCGCAACAGCTTAATGGATTTCAATTCCTAATTTGGCAAGCAAGCTTTTACTGATTTCTTAGTTTACCAAAGAACGTCTTTGCAATCTACAATAATTAGTAAGTACATATGTTATATACGAATTGAGAACAAAACATGTCCAGTCACTCAACATGAAATCCACTGAGCCCACTGGGCTGTCTTTTAACCAGCCCCTGGGAAAAAGCAGGGGTTTACTGGATACTATGAAGCTTAATGATTTAGGCTCTGATGGACCAAGGAAATAAATTAATCGCTCCTTAGTGGAAAACGCTCTAGTCTCTGATTCCTGATAAATACATTTGTGCTTCTCAGGTTATTTCAAACGAGTAGATATGACTTAAAGAAAGATGGTCTCTAGGTTATGTTGGATTAACACCACTGCAAACATTGTATAGATTAAATTGTACCCAGAAACAAACTGGAAGCCAATTAGATCTAAAAAGAACAAAAATAATTTGCTCCATGAAGAAGCAAGACAGCAGGATTCTACATCAGCTGAGATTTCAGAGTGATCTTTTAGTATTGCTCCGATACAGAGTACACATCAACAATCAAGTCTCAAAATGGCAAAGACACGGATAACTGCGGTGGGGACTGCTATCTTTAAAACTCAGAAAAAAGAAAACAAAGAATGTGATAAAGCAGGACAATATTTCAAATATTGAATGTTATAAAATGTTTATTCTGTGAAAGTTTTATTAAAAAAACTTCATAGGAAATTCAATTTTCCTATGAACAGAACCATTCTGGAGAGTAAATTCACTCATTAAAGTGCAAGTCCTCCTTCCTATAAAAATCTTCATGCAACCTTAACTGCCAATTTATTGCTGATTGCTCTGTAATATGTGACTTTATAAAGCATTGTCCAAGACTTTTAAAATTAAATATTTATACTCCTAAATGACTCTTGCCTGAAAAATACCAGGTATTCACCAATTTTGAAAATCATGCCCTTGCATGTCTAAATATAGATATAGGATATTCTTGATCACTAAAGAATTCTTCTCAGCTGAGAGAGTAAATATTAATACTATTCCGAGTCCTAATTCATCACTCTGCATAACGCTTTGAGATCTTTGGATGAAAAGCATTACAGATCTATTTCCAGGATCTTTTCCAGAAGTCTGGGAATATTTAAAGCTCTATAAACTCCTTCCTTCTTTAATAGGACTTCTAGCATACACTCTCAAAAGAATGTATACGCCATTCCCTTTTATATACTGGCAATTGGAATTCTGTCAACTAGACTTCTTTTGCCTTAACTTACTCTTTTTGGTTTTGTTTTTCCATGTCACACTTTCCTCTTATTGATGGATGCTGTAGCTATACTAAATGATGTGTACTTTTAATGAAAATAAGCTCACTTTTAGCTTGCTAGCCATATTATCTTCACTTTATTAGTTTCTGTACATAGGCTGTTTCTTATTAATTATATAAAGCTTTTTTAAAAGATAGTAAATGCTGAAAAATAAAATATAAGTACATGTATGAGCCTAGAGCCAGTGAAAAAGGGTGAAATAACAGCTAGGCAACCTTCCAGCAATATCACAGTAAAAGGTAGGCTCTGGCTTTTGTTGTGTATTCGATCTGTCCAGAGCTTTTTCATTTATCAGAACAGCTGGTTTACAGCTATAGTGCACAATTTTTTGAATAATGGTGCATTCATCTTAACCCTATTAAATAAACAAAAAAAAAATGCTCTTGTGACTGCAAAGGGTTTAGCTTTTATTTAGAGGCTTTCTGTACATTGAGACTAGCAGGACTGCTTTTTAGTGGGAAAAAAAAAAGCATGTCTGTTTTGAAAGGGTCCAATTAGCAAGTCTCAGGACGCTCAGCTTACAGTGCTGAGTGAAATTGGAGCTGGACTTCTGCAAAACAAAACTCCAGTACACTGCTCACTGGATAGAAAATGTAGTCAACTGAGAAGCTGGAAATAAGAGGAACAAAAAGAAAAAAAAGAAAGTGGATGATAAAACCCATTCTCCCCACATGTTTTCATTTATAGAGTGTCATGAAAGCCTACTTAGAGGCTTTTATTTACTCTTAAGCTGGACACTGGAGTTTTCCCTGAACGTTCAACATCCCTCACTAGGAACAGTAATGCTATTTTTCATACATAGACAGAATTACTTGGTTTTTATTTTTATGAAATTCTAATTTTTCAAATATTGGAAATGATGCACAGGTTGATGAGTTGCCTGGGAATCTCAGAGCACATAGAATTACTTTGTTTTCATGCGAAGGAGAGAGAGAAAAGAAAAACATGCAAGACTGGTAAATATATGAAAACAGTCCAATCAGTGCCAAAGAAAGGAAATCACGTCACGATTAAACTGCAGTATTACAAATCAAACAAAATCCTAGCAAATACCATAAAGTTATACTAGGCAAACCCAAGCCACACTCATGCCAAAGTTTTCAGCTGAAGTACAGACACAGATCCTCAGATCTACGTGATGATGTTTAAAGTCCTTTCCAACCCAAACTACTCTATCATTCCATTAATCAATATTAATATATCTATTAACCTCCGCTTTCCTATTAATATTCTTCCTACTACGAAGGCAAAGTTTATAGGATGTCTTTTTACCATATCAAACAATGATCTTCAAGGTCCCTTCCAACTCTAAGCATTCTATGACCAAAGAAAAAAGCAAGCACTTGGGCACAGAAGAGTGCCTTCCAACACCAAAATCCCCAAAAATGTAGCAATAAATGAAAGGCTTGTTCATTTCATTCATTGCACTGATCTGTCTACCTGGTGCCAAATTCTCCTCCTTTTCCTGATGAAGGCAGGTGATCATTTAGCAACAAGTCTCAGACATGCTGTGTTTTGTTCTGCTTTTATCTTTTCTGTCTCATTTTGAGCGGGGCACTGCTCACCGATAGCAGGGTTGGACAGAGTTGTCCTTTCTCTAATGGAAGGGAAGATAGGGCAGAAGTGTCATCGGATTTCACATGCATACATGTCTCTATAGAGGACAAGTTAAGTGTACAGAGTCATACATACCTAGCTATATCTACAAATACGCCTGCGTTATATATGCTGTATATGGGATGTCTTTATACAGGTATGCATAGACATGTATGTATATCTATAAATTTGGATTCATACATGATTCATATAGTAGGGAATGCAAGAGTTCATACAGACTTTTTAAATAGAACTGTTTTCCCATACAACATTAAAAAACAAAATTTAAAAGGATCTACCAACATGTATTTTCTGTTTTGCAGTGGCAAATCATAAAACAGGCCTACATATTACATGTAGTACGGCGATACAGTTAAAACACCAACTTCAATTATAAGCCTGTTCACGTTGTCGACCCCTCTAACCATTTCAGCAGCATCTAATATATCCTGAGATCTTTAAATAGGGTACGATCAAAACACATTGCAAAAAAGCAATCAGAAAATTGTGTATGAACAAAAAGCAGCTAGGCAAGAACAGGCCATAAATACCAAGCAGATCTGCAGCCGGGGGCTGCCCTGGTGCCTAGGCACAGGGAGACAAAATGGAGAAAACCTGTTGGGAGCCTTGGGTAAATTATGTCCCCAAGGGATGTTCCCCAAGACAGCGCAAAAACCACAGAGCAACCTATGCACCTTTATGAGACTGTCATATGGAAGGTATTATAAAACTGAAAAGCAGTATTGTTATTACCACCGGTACTGGCAGCTGTGCAAACATAAGGAACCATCTGCTGTCGTTTTATAAGTGCATGGGTGATCTGGGACAACAATGGGCTAAAAACAGGATCTTCCAAAGTAAGAGAAGTTGGCTTAGTTTCTAACATTTCTGTCAACAAATCTGTGGGCTAGGATCATACTCTCGAGACATTCCCAACTTAGTTTCTGCATGTAGGTGTTATATCAATGGTTTTTATGGCCATAATATTTAAGCCCTCAGGACAACGACTGCAATTCACAGATCTTAGGGGATGATGTACTCAAACATGACTTTGTGGTAGATGCTGACCACCTCCACAACACCAACTATAAAAAGACAATGCACAGGAAAAAAGAACAAATAGCATATTTTTGCAGCCTAATCCACAACAGCATCCCATCTAAAATTCATACACTGTTTTGGGGTTTTTCTGCTTTGCTGGCACTGCCTTGCATTGTATGTCATGTCAAACTGTGCGGTATTAAAAGCATGCCACAGTGCTACAGCACAGAACACAATGTCGCAATTCCTACAATAAATACAGTTATCTTGACCCAACTATTCACTGCCAACTCACATGTAGGAAATATAGGCTCCCAACGAAGAAAAGCAGCTCAGCAACATACAGAAAATGGAGGTTGGGGTTGTTTATTACACGTAGCAAGAAGCTATTTAAGTATTATTTCTTGTCAGTGTTGTTTTCTTGTGGAGGTTACAGCAAACACTGGCTATTTAGTCTGAAAACAGACTAAAAATTGTGGTACATAATGGAAAATCACATCAAACAAAAGAAAGAATACTAGAGGTAGGAATTGATTTATGGATCTCAGAAAACTAAAATTCATGGCTTAATACTGCGACTTGGTACTTCCATGAAGCTTCGCATTTCCAAAGAACAGTACAAACATTGCCTAATTGATCCTCATGAATAATTTACTGTTGAAAATGACACTATAACCCTTGCCCTTTCAGTGCATCACTGAATCTTCTGCCTTATTTTTAAACTGTGGATTCTGCAAGGCATACACATAAGCATGTTTTAATAATTTCATGGACTTTCAGTTGTGGAATACTCCACTACAACTTAGTGGAAGCTGCTTATCACAAAGTACTTGTTGATTCCTCCCCATGATGAAGTGTACTGCTCACATAAATAAGTTAAATGCTTATCTAACTGCGTTAAATATGCTCCCTTTCCACGTGCATTGTGTCTGGATAAGTATGCATACAAAATGCGCAAAATCCTTTAATTTTTAAAAAAGCACTTCCCCAATAAAATGTTGTGAGCCTTTCAGTAGTCTCATTAGTGACTTTTCACGACAACACATGGAAATCATTGCTACAATGAATCATTTGCTACATGAACTCATTTCTACAAGAAATCAGAGGTCACAATTTAAGTAGAATTCAAACAAAGCATCAGACATTTACACAGGAACGCCCATAATTACATCAGATAGAAAAAAACCTCAGTATCAGGGATACAAACTCCCATGCTTCAGACCTTAAGCCAACTTCGTGTCTGTTAACACAAACACCTTATGTTGTTGTGTTGGTTTTTTTTCCTACCTGTCACCAGTATGTTTTATACTTGCAAATCTCAGATAGGACACAGCCTTAAATGAACAACCAGTTTGATCTGTCATGGCAATTCTTAGCTTCTTAAAAACGTAGAAGAGATTTTGCAATATTCACTGTGAAAACTCAAATCAACTGGAATGAAATAGTAGCACAGTAATTATTTTTGTTTTAAATGAATGCACAATAGCATCAATAGTGTTAACGATTTAATTGAATTTCTAATCCAATTTTTTTAATTATTAAACATGACAATTGCGTGCAACACACTTAATTCACTTTCACTTAATTGGTACCTAAAATGTAATAACCATGTTACCACACAAACCTTTTTATATGACAATCATTAAATGTTCTTTACTGTACTGTATATTTTTTGAGCTACATGTATATTTTAATAACACTGAGTGAAAAATTTATAGGAAGCCTTTTTGCATCTTTTCAAGCATGAAACTGTCTTACTACAGATGAAGGACTACTCTGCAAAAGTGCATAATGCTATGACGGCTCCAGAATTATGCAGATAACAGTGCACTGTACAAACACAAAAGAAAAAAAGAGGAGCATTCTACCCTATGTTCATATACTCCACAGATTTTTCCACTAAACTAAAAAAAAAAAAAAATATCATTGATGTCTTTCTTTCTTTCTTCCTTCTCCCCTCCTTCATACACAATGGCACAAACACGATTTCACACACACTGTTTCTCCAACTATAAACTTTTTCCACCTGCAAAGTAAATTATAAATTACAGCCCCCGGAGGCTAACTCCTGATATTCCCTTAACGCACAAGGCCAATAACAATATATAGTTTCATGGCTAAATAGTAAACTTGTAATTTAATCATAGGGTCCTGCTGCCATTTATAAATTGCTTCAGCTTTTCTGATGTTAGCATCACACCTTCTTTTGAAATGCAGAACAGTATTCAGACATAAAACTGGTATTATTCTAAATGTACAAGGACTGTCAGGCAGTATCCACATAAACATGAACCCAAAGGGAACACACTCTTTCTGGCCAGAGTTGCTGATGCAGTTCACCAGGCTGAGACATGTTTCCCGAAGGGCGGAAAGGCAGGTAGGCTTACCTTATACTCAGAGGCTAAGATCTGACAGAAACCAGACAAAATACATCTTAGATCAAAGGTCACCTTTCTTTTACTGCTCTTGCAAGATCTTGTATTTTGTACCGGGAGAAAAGGGTGTCTGAATTCTACCTAGCCTTGTACTGTAAGCCAGCACCTTTCCCATGAAGCAGTGTTTTCATGTGACATATTTAATTTTCATATCTGGCATAAAGTTACAGTTGGAAAACCATATGCCCACAAGTTCAAGGAAGGCCTGAAGGAAACCAATGGAAAATAATTAGGTCAACAAGGAAAAGAAGAAAAGCAGTGAAAAGGGGGGGAAGAAGAAAATTTATTTCCACTGCTGTTCATGTTTTTTCCATAAGAAGTCCTCAAACAGTCAAAGTTCAGCAAGTGTGATGTGCTGTATCATGTATATACTATCAGCCTCCTTGCAAATACATCATGGTATTGCCAACTGACACCATAGAACTACCATGGAGGGTGGAGACTTCAAACTATTTCAGAGAAGGTGTGATATACTTACTGCAGCTTCTATACATTTTGTATTTTTTTAATAAACATTAGGTTTGCTAGACTACTACCATAATAACCATTGTTCTAATGAGGAACCTCTAGTGAGAGGATTTATAGGTTCTTGCTACATGAATGACACTACTTTGTCTTTTAACAGTTAGAGGAGATGAAAAAGATGGCACTTGGCACAGTTCAACAGTTTCACTCTTTTCTTTATTTAGGAGTTCGCACTGACACCCTACTGCTCTTCAAGGAATTTTTTTCCAGGTCAATTACAACATAACACTTCAACAGCAGCAGCATTAGCATTGTCTGTCTCTCATCCTCCCTTTCTCAGTAACCTTGGAGCACTTATGATAGAACCTGTGATATCTACAGAAAGGGGGACTACCTTGAGAACTGTAATCCCCAGAGTTTAAAGAAAGTTTCCCTGAACATGAACTGATTCTTACTTCAGATTAATAACCAGGGAGAATGCATGATGAATGGATATTATGACTCTTGCAATTGAGAAACTGAAGCATAACTAAAAAAAAAAATACAAATGAGGTTAACTCCAGCATTGTGGCAGGAGCAATGGGAACCACAGCCTCATTCTACATAAAGTATCTCTGAAGGCAAAAGCATTAGTCAAACTTTACACCCAGCTCCATCCATCTCGGCTGTCTTTGAGGGGACTGAACAGCTGACCCGCCACTTGACCTACTGAATTGTAATTGGAAATACATATCTCTGCTTAATTTTGTGTAGGGATATCTATTCATATTCGGTCCTAAATCTGAAGACAGTCAGGATACACATTCTGCATTTAAGTATCTTAGGTATTCCACACAAGTAGAACAAATTTGTACCTAAATTAAGATAAAATCCTATTCTAAATAGGTTAGACCTCACTCTCACTGCTTGCCACGCGGGTGCAAAAAGGATTGTAAAGTGCTACTACCAGGATTCCACTGGATTCTCTTCAATCTCTCTCTTTCTGTATATGTACCTACTCCACGCAGGTGTAAATGACTACAAAAACAAAAGGCACCAATGACTCTGAAGAATTAGTTTTGTTATTATTATTTGCAAGTATTATTCCTGCTGCAATTCTTGTATTCTTCAGAAATTACTCAGTTTGTACATATGCTTATACATACCTAGCTGATAGAAACATAGGAGAAAAAAGCTTTGTTTATTGAAGTGAATCTTGTTTTGAAGCCAAGTCGTAAGGTAGAAGTCTTACTTCTAGCATATATCGATGACACAACTTGCCATGTTTCACAGGTTCATCAACATACAGTAAAGGTCTTTCAGCTTTATGTCCACGGCAACCATAGAATCACAGAATATCTCAAATTGGAAGGGACCTATAAGGATCATCAAGTCTAACTCCCTGCTCCTCACGGGACTAACTAAAACTAAATCATATGACTAAGAACATCGTCCAGATGCTCCTTGAACTCTGACATCACTCCTCTCTTTGCCATATTTTTGTGTTTTGTGTGAACTAATGTTTTTATTTTCTTCCAGGCCAAAGCAGAAACAAGTCAAAACCCACTGCTTACGTTCTAATCTAATGCCAGCTGTTTTCATGCAGACTGGCTGTCAGCCATCCTCCTGACAGATTCTTCTGTGGTTTGTATGAACAGAGGTCACAGACTGAAGTCCTGGGGAACACAACAACATACCTATATATGCTTAATAATATAGCTCCAAGATATTTGAGCAAGCATTTTTCTTTCAGTGTTCCTCAAAGACAATAAAAGGTGAGTTGGCTTCAGTATAAATTCTGAGGTTCTAAGCGGAATGGCCTAGGTTTAGGTTTCCCTCAATTTAGTGGGCTATTCTGAAATTGCGATCCCTGTGTCTGTTAGTACTAAAATCCCTCTGTTACTTGCTTTAAGTATACAGAAAAGATGCTTTAAGTCTCTGATGACACTTTAACAATGCTTTCTTTCACTGCTTCTTTTCTGATTTAATCTTTTTGCTCCAAAACGTCTTTCTAAAGGATGCAGAATGAACAATGGAAACATCATTCAATCCAGTTTGCATACAAAGACTTTGTATCACTGACACTTTAAGAGGTTGATGTCACTAAAATTAATAAATTTCATCCAACAGTTGGACTCCAGCCACAGAAAAGTGTTATGAAAATGAATGATGTAGCATATGTCATTCATATATCAGGGTAGGAAGAATCATTGTTTTCCACTCTACAGAATGCCCAAGTCTAATCAGATAATATGAGACTTCCTGTTCTGGGAAGGACATCAGACAATGAGGAGATTTTCAGTGCATGAGAAAACTGGACAACGTAGTCAAAACAGGCAACTTATCCATGTCTATACATTTATAAGAAGTATGTTTATAAGCATATTCTCTCTCTCTCTCCACAAATACCATCAACCTGCTTTCCATACAAATGTAGGAAGCCCAGCATTGGCTTAATTACACAAATACAGAATCCGCCAGTTTTTTTCCTTGATTGGCTGAGGTCAGTGGGAACACAAGGATACTAGGTTAAAACTAAGCCTTAAAAATTATGTTAGACTGCATCCTTACGCACAAAAAAAAGCATAAGGAGTAACTATCCCTTGGGAAATTATTTTCATTATATATGCTTTCAAAAAATACAATTGAAATGGACATAAAGATTATTTTCTATATCCGGATTTTTCAGACTTGAATATTATATAAACCCACTAAATATTCTCAGGTTTGCTCTACTTTCTGAGGTATGAAGTCATTCCATTCTACCACATCTGAGCCATTTAAAATATACATACTATATTATTGTGCTTGGCCCTTTTTGTGTCAGTAAATTATTTACAAGTAAGACAATTGTAAACACCAAATTATGGCCAGAACAGGTAAGTCATCCGAGTTGCATACAAACATACTTTATATACTGAGTTTATGCAACATATCTCCTTGTCCTTGTAGTGAGACATCAGAGGGTGTAGAGGAAAGATACCTAGTGTTTGCTTACTGTACAAAGAACTCAACTGTGTCATCTGAAGGAACTGCTTAAGCTTCACTGGTGAAAGAAATTAAATAATTTTACATCAGAAGTCCAAAACATTCAAGCAGTCAAAATTCTGGGGGTTTTGTTTGTGTTTTTTTAAACTGGGAAAAAATGTTCATGCTTGATGATCCTAAATGTCTTCCATCTCTTTGCAATGAAATCACCCAAAGATATAAATAAACTATTCTAAATAAAGTTCAGACTGACTGCAGCATTAGATATGTCTACTAATGTATGTGACTGTCAGCCAAAATAAATTAACCTCCAATAGAAGTCATTTTCATAAAATTAATTATTCCAATGTCAGCTAAAAGAGACAGGTGCCCTCTCACTGCTCCTTCACCTAGACTTTTCAATGAACTTCTCAAATAGGCTGCAGTTAGAAAACCTTAAGAATAGATCTATATTTGAAGATTTTTCTTTCATTGCTCTTTCTAGGCTGTGAGGTTGGTCGTTTGGTTTTTTTTTTTTTTAGTAAACTAAAGGATCTAGCAAGAAAAATAAAGGATTCCTCAGCAACTTATATATAGTACAATTTGATATAAAAATATTAGAGGAAATTCAATGATTAAATGAATAACATTGAGTCTCATGCACGAGAACATGGAACTGAGATACTGGCAAGCACCTGTTACTCACCTCAGGGATTTGGCTTTTGCCACTCTTCTGAAAATTTGCCCAAATTTAGTTGCTGTAAATCTTTGAAAAATGAGTTTCTATAGCTCACTGGAGACTTTGATTTTAGTTGCCAATGTCTGCAAGATTCAATCCACATTGAGAATAGAATAGTTCAGTTGGAAAGGACCTACAACGATCATCTAGTCCAACTGCTGGACTGCTCACACTACAGTCAAACCTTAGTGGACATTCCAATGCAGTTGCAGCTCTTGGCTGCTATGAACTGTCTGCTTCTAAGTTCAGGCATAAATGAGCTTGCATGGGAATTTCAGCCTACCAAATTTCTGCGCTATCTGGACATACTCAAAGCAAGTATGACCAACCCTCTGCACCGTATGGAGTATGAAGCCCATGGGAAAAAGCCAGCAGACACGTAGCTGAAGTCTGTATTTTGTAAAGCATGGAGCAAACATATGGATAACTATTAATTATAGGTCATAGTTTCATAATTAAGATGGAATTGTATTTTGTACTTGTAAAAAGGATTTCAAGTGCTTGCTACATCTAAAAAAAGGTGAATTCTAAAATTTGCAAGTAAATCCATTTGTTATTTTCTGAGATAAAACTGATTAAAACCAATTAAAAATTGAATTCCACACTAAAATGTAACTTAGACTGTACATGCCTATTGCTAAATTGCAGGTAAAGCTCCAAACTTTTAAAGAGACATTTCAAATATAATGTCCAGCGTTATAAATCTCAGCATTAATAACAGTACAGATCAGACTCAAATGAAATTCAAACGTGTTAAGACCTGGATAGGTATTGTTAAGGCATCAAGACAGTCTCAACTGTGTTGCTGTGGCAGTGATGGAACGCTGCGGGAGACAGCCGAGTACCACGCACAAGTACCTGAGCTGGTGCTAATCCAAGCTAAAACAACCACATGGAGCAGTGTCGCAGTGGGACAGACCATTTCAGGTCCTCAGCAATTTCTGGTTCCAGAGCGTTCCTGGGCTTTCCTGCTATCCCAGGCGTCTCTGCTCCTCATTCCATTTCATGGTGTAGGCATGCCCTGAAGTGGAAGAAAGTATATTAAAAAAAGAAAAAAAGGAAAGAGTATACTTACAACTCAGGTTTATCTAAACTAGTGCTACAAACATATTTTCTTTCTAATTATGTACTTAATACAGAGGTTCTTAACTTCTTCATTTTTTGCTAGGGTGACAATGCTATGTTTCCTTGCTGCATACCACTCTGAAGTAGGCTGCAAAACTCTAGATATACTTTCCCTTGTTGGCATTCTTAAGTTTCACTGAATAGTATTGCTGACAGATTATTCAGTCCTCTAACTCCGCTTCCATGCCTCATAGATCATTTTAAGTCCAAATATACTAATGTAATTTTCTAGGTTTGTAATTCTTGTTTTTGAAATAACTGTTACATTTTCCTGACATAGATATGTACCTTTGTTTGTGTGTATTTTAAGGATGCTAATATTTATTCTCAAACTTATTTCCTTCCTGGCTTAAGTGTTTTGTATGGGGGGGTAAAAAATATTGCTTGATTAACATAACGACAGTTTGCAAGGGATAGCTATAAGCTGGTTGTGAAGAGGTTTGGCCTAACTAATTTGTATATAAAAACATACATTAAACATATGGGTAGGTAAAAATTGTAATGCTCTAGGCAAGGCTTTGCTACAGAATAAAGATCCATCTCCTTCTGCACAGAAATACAATAGTTTCCTAACATCACAACATTCCAAGAGAGAATTGGAGCATATACTATTCAATTTTACAAAACTGTTGAATTGTGCACTTGAGACAGTAAATATGGACAGCATGATAGACAGACTTTTATTCCAGCAAAACTATTTTGTGTTGATATTCTGTGCCTGTGATGCATCCGAATAGCTGCCCTGGGGCAACACCCCAGTGCAATCAAGTTGTCAGGTTTAACATAGTTATTCTATGAAAATAACTTTAATAAATTAAAGATCATGGCTACTTGCAAAGTAGGCTATTCACTATTTTACAGGCAGTTCAGGCATTTTTTATCTCTAAAATAGCAGGTTGCCGTCAGATATTTAGAGGGTTAGTTTCACCACCAGCAGGATAAACAAAACAATGCTCCCCAACCTACAAATCCCTTTCCTGTCTGTGTCTTAACAAATTCAAGGCAGAATGAACTAGTTGTACTGTCAGCATACTAGACAGAGTATGAGTCCTGTCAATTTGTTGGGCTAAACCACTCTCTTCAGAAAGACCTTAGAATACAGCTTCAGGTTTACTTCATGCACCTGCCTGCTTCATTATTTGGAGAATAAAAAAAAAGCTTTTCGGAAAAGAATATCTAACTTAGCGAAGCATAAGTTGCAGGCCACAGAAATATTTTTTCCTTATTTTAAAGCATTTACTTGCTTTTAAATCATTTGTGTCTCAAAGGATTAAAATTATTTTAAAGAAATAGTCCCACAACCTCTTAATGTGCTGGATTCTGCTGTTGTTCTGCCTAAGCTGATACAACTTACTTGGAAATAAAATATTATTTACAAAAAGAATATTTTTATTTCTTGGTTGCTATAATTTTGAAGCAATAAATATATAGCTGTATTGTATTTGTCTGGGCACTCAAAGGAGAACAAAGACCTGAATTGTAAATGGTATGTAAGAATTTCCCAACACTAGGTATTTTTGGTTTTGTTATTTTTATAGGTGGGAAAATACGGACAGCGAATAGCAGTAAAGTTTGTTTTCTAGAGCTAAATGTGAAGTCAGCTTCCCAAAGCACCGGCCTTTCTCAGAGAAACGAGGAAATCAGAGTAATAGCCTGCCACATCCTGTTGGCTCAATGGACAGCAATGGTACAGAGCTCTCAGTCATTTGGATGTTGTTATGGGAACTACAAAATTAGAGATCGGACAATTGCAGGTATCAGTAAAAAAAACGCTCTTTTTCTTCAAATTCATTTTGGTTGGTCACTCTTCTTAACACTCAAAAACAATAGCTCCTTGATATAGAAGTCACATTCATCCCTTTCCATGCACTGCAAACCATGGCTTATATTTGATAATAAAGACTAATATAAAACCTTATTTCTTCTTCTGTGTGATCCTGACAAAACATTTTAATTCTAGGCTTGAACACAGCTTGCTAAATAACCTGCATTTGTTTTTTCTTGTTCTGAGATTAGAATAGTTTATGTCAAAATGACAGTCTATCAATTAAGTCATTACTCAACATCAATAAGATTGCAAGAATCAGATCCTTAATATGTCTATTTGAGGCATGAATTTGAGTGAAGGGGAATAAAAGAACCAACAATTCAACAAAACTGCTGAACACATACTTAACTTTAAACTTGTTCTTAATTACTGTATGGCATATAGGCCACCAAAAATAAAAGCAAGTCTTATTCTGCATCAATATCCAGTTTACAAATGAGTGCCCTATACAAATCAAATTACAGGAAGAGGCAGTCATAGTAAAACACTGGCAATATAGAGTTTAATTAAAGCAAGTCTCTAATGATGTCATCAGTAAACCACAGTTTGTGCTTAATAGTTCTGCAGTTCTGGAGTAATTGCTATTTATAACTTAATCCTATTTATCTGCTCCTCGGTATAAAGCTTTCCTATTTAAGTTGTGTGTTACAGTCCATCATGATTTTAAACAGCATAAACATAATAGGGTTAATATAGCTGAGTGTCAATATATGATAAGGTTTTAACTGTGACATTCGCATGGAAGGAAGAGAGCACCTGAAGAATAATGAATTGCTACCTTATGGACAGTTGTTAAGGGGTCCTGATTAAACACAAAATCTAAACTAAAGACTATATTCACAAAAGAGTTATAGTCATTGCAATGCTCATCTCAAGCTTTAATTTTCAGAAATCAGTAGAATCCACAGCTGCACGCTAGGTGCTTTAACTATTCATACAACGCACAGAAGAAAATCAAGCACCTCAACATGGAATTTTGAGCAGCCAACAAGTTGAGAAGGTAACCCCCAAAGCTAGCCAGTTGAAAATATTAGAGAAAGATGTGTGTCTTAAATTACATTTCTTTCTAGGTTTTAGACTTCTATTTGCAAATTCTAGAATATCCTTATCTTGGTTTAGGATTGATATAGCCTACAATATTTCCCAAGCTTAACTGCTATTCCTTTTAAAAAAGGGAAAAGATGCCCCTGCTTTTCTTTTAGAAGAATGAAATCTTCTAAAAATTTGTCAGTGCAATGCAACAGGAACAGATAATGAAACAACTGGTGTTGAAGACCCAACATCTATGCATGTTTCACAGGGATTTACTTCAGACTTGTTCTTGTGTGATCCAATGAATTGAACATTTGAGCATCTCTTTCCATTTAGTTTTATCTGAAATAAATCCAGTTCACATGAACTAAGACTACTCCGTAACGCAAACCAAAACATACTAAATACGGACAGCTGGTAAATTCACTTCAAAAGCCCACTCCTGATTCAAGTTAAAATGCTACTGGACATAGATACTGATGCCACCACAAACTAAGCCGTGAAGCATCTACAGAAGGGTTAGCCTGAAGGAATCCAAGGCTTTTAAGGTTCCAGGAGTTTTTAGGGGTGGCATTCTTCTTTCCTGTTGAAGCTGCACAACTTAATAAGAAAGGATCAACTATGTCAGAGAGAAACAGAGGGCAAAAAGGAGCATGATTCTGCAACTTTATTACAGAATTTGGCACCAATTTGGGAAATGTGAATTCCAACTTCTGCTCCAAGGAATGTTTATGAGTTTCATTCAGCATAATTTCATTTAAACATAAGAAGCAGCCTTTGGAGGTTTGAAATTGCCCGTTGGCAGAGGAGACAGCAAAAGAAAGATCCTAATCAAGTGTGCCTACTACTGGGCATAGGTAAGAAAGACGCCTTTAAAATGCCTTGCAAATCTTACTGTTGAAACCTCAGCACCTTAACTGACGTTTTTGAAGACGCTCTTCTGAACTGGGGCATCCAAGGTCTGCCCAAGTTCCTTTTAGGCATTCCTTCTGGGGATTTGGGCAAAAATATAGCTATAAAGCACGTAAGCAGGAAAACAAGTTCACAAAGAATTTATTAGCTTGGAGGCCTACAAATATCTGAAGCTACACTCTTTAGTTACCTCATGTTTGTGCATGTTTATATCTCCTCTTTAGCTGTATGACTACTTAGAAAGTAACAGAGCATGAACTGCCTTTTCATCGCACCATTTTTACATTGGTGAGACTCCACTGAATTTAGTGAAATTCTGTTGGTAAATAAAATGGAGAATAAGGCCCACAGGGTAAAATCCTGGGCCAGCTGGTTTGAATGAGTTTTCCAGAACAGTTGAAATCCTTATAAATTGCATGAGAGAACTTAAATTCAATCATATGTGAAAAATAAATAGAGGCGAGTTTCTTCTGCTTTGGTCACACTGTAAATATAGAGTAACTGAGTTCACAGGGACTAGTTGTAGAAGGAACAACTCAAAGAACACAGAATAGCAGAATTCTTATTAATTGCTATTACCCTTAAAACAGCATTGATTCCAAATGTTTAAATACATTGAGACACATCTATGGATGAAAACTTGCTGATGTTCTTTATGTGTGTGAATATGTGTACAAGCTTTACACTTTGTTAATTTTGTGTCTAATTAATGCAAAACTTGCAAACCCATATTTTGTAATTAAAGTTCTTTGTCATTAGAGGCACACTGCTAAGACACTTCACAAATATGTCCAATTTCATCTGTAAAGAATGACAGACTATAAACAGCACATTAAGCAATTTGAAAATCATTTGGGAAAAAACTCAAAACTTAATTACAGAGTTCAAATTATTAAAATTGCTCATGCCAGTGTTACAAAAAAAACCCACCACCAAAACCCAAAAAACTCCACAAAAAACTTGAAACTCTCCAATAGAAATTATTGACCCATTCTTGTAAAGCTAATCTAAGAAATGCAATTTGTCTTGAGGCTTTTCTTAAGAAAGTAATAATTTAAAACTGTGCTGGTCTCCAATAACTAAGGCTCCAAGACAGTTTTGATCCATTGATGAATTCTTCCTAATATGTTCCCTGAGGAACAGTTTTCCTAAATCTATTAGACATTTACAGTCTTTCAGGATATGCTGCCTGAGATGCTCTATCACACTGTATTAACTTGACAAGGTAATGCAGCACTGTCTTTTATTTTCATAGAAAGAACTATGTTTGACCTTGGAACTACTAACAACAGTTTATTACCCCTAACCTTACTAGAGGGACATTCTGATATATTACTGCGAATTAGTACACTAGACATACGATACGCCTAAGATGCAGGTAGAAACTTACGGGGAGGTTATTCAGGTCAAGATCCTGGATCTACTAAAAATCTCAATATTGTTTCTATCTAATACCCAGTTCTCCAAAGAAAGGCAAAATGAAACAAAAGCACTCCACAATGATCTAGCTATTTATAAAACACAGTTAACAGAAGAAAAAACAATTCTCATTTCTTGCTTAGTGGCTTCTCTGTGTTGTCCCTATCAGCGTGGAATCATGGTACTAACTCCTCTTGCAATCATAAACAATCTTGAACCCTAGATACAATTATTCTTCTTCCAGTATACACACTTGCACATTTGTGCTGATAAAACAAACTCCAGGCCCTGCCCCCTTATCCTGCAACAGCCTCTGGAAAAGTACCTCAAGTATTATTGCACTGATAAAAAGATCACAGCTACACTGGACACAGTTGTAAACCCTCCTATGCAACAGATTTTGTGAGTTTATGCATCACAGTAAGCTTCCAGGAATAAGAGTTATTTGCGCATTAATCTTCATCTTAATAACCCCTTTGCTCCAAATAAATTAGCTATACTTAGCTGTGTCATAAGACGATATACTGCAATGTGCTAGAAGGAAAGCTTCTCTTTCATTTTTCTTTCAGAATTACTCTCCACCTAAATGTTTATCAGGGAGCCAATGCAAAGTGTAACTAGTCAGCACAGGAGTACAACTAAAACAAGGGTTCATTTTTACACTTTTGATGTTCTTCTAGGGACATATTTATGTATATTACTTAAAAGTATATATTAAAGTAACTAAAAAGAATAATTTAAAATGCTCTGTACTTGAAAAATTCTACATCTGCAGTATTTTAAGCAGCAATTTAAGATGTACCACTGTTTCTGTTTTCAGAGTTTTTATAATCACCTATGTCACAGCATATTTTAGGATCCCTTTTAATGGATTTTTGATGAAACGATAAACGCTAAGTGGCTGTAAGCCCCTGTGACTTGTTAGAGATCAACCAATAACAGTAAGCAAGGCACAATGTCTCCAACCACAGCACCAAGTTCTGCTCTAGGTGACATTCATTGAAACTAGGAGTGTCTGTTTAAATTAAATCCTGCAGAGATATGCATCTGCTGGAAGTTAAGCATGTATATATTACTGCTGTAATGCACAGGATTTGTCCCTTGCCTGAAGTTGAGTATAGGTACTAAGTCCTTGCAGTATTAAGGCTTTATTTTGGATTTATATTCATTATGACAAAGGGCAGAATTAGTCTCAATATTATTTAGAACAGATGTATATAGTGAAAATAGAAAGGCCACATCTATGAAAGCTTTTCTTGATCTATTGCAACTCCCTGAGACTTCAAACACCCGTAGCAGGATTCAGACTCTATCCAGGTATCCAAATGATTAAAGCTACTCATTTTGTAAAAAATTAATTATGATCGAATGAAAGAACTCTCTGAACATATGGTTTTGAGATTTGCCAACATCCGAGGCCAATTTATTTTTTATTAATCTGTGTTTGTAAGATGTCTGAGACATTGTGCAAATCTCCTTTTGAAAGGCTGAAGTCGAGTTGAGAAAGGAAAACAAGGTGCAGGCATTGTTCAAAGAATGGCACAAACCAAAGTTTCTCTTGTCTAATAAGAGAAATACGGAGACTCCAAACTAACTTTTTTTGCAATGCATTTTACAGATTAATTTAACTGGAAATTTATTTTTTTAAGATTTAATTGTAAATGTCCTTCCTTGTTGGCTTTGTTCTTGTCCCCAAAGCAACCATCTTGTTTTCATCCTGACAATTCTCTCAGAATTTGGAACTTTCTAGTGTCTTTGTTTTCTTTCTTTGTTGCATATTAGAGTAATTCTTTGGGTGTTACTGGGATCAACAAAGATCACTGGATTCAGGCAAAACTGAGAACAATCAACCACTGTGCAATAGCAAGTTCCTTTCCTCTCTTCTCCCTGTAACTAATGGCTGAGCTCCCATTGATAAGGTCAGAATTTTACTCCAGCTTGTGAGGCAACAGTTTCTCTAAGGTTTGAAAAAGCAATGTCGGTATATATTGCAAACTCTAACTAACTTTTAAGGCTAAAAATTGTATACAAACATTTCTTGTTTTTTGAGTTAGAATAGTAACACAATTACTATTTTCATTGGGAAACAATACTGAACATTGAGAAATATCTAATCAGGAGTAGCAAAGATTCTATTCACAGATTATTTTCTAAATAAGTAACAATACCTAGAAATGCAATGTCTGTAGAAGACAAAGTATTCAAACATGTTACCAACTGGAATGCTCTAAATGGATAGATCAGGAAAGCTAAGCTGGTGAACACCAGCAATAAATTAAACAGGTTAAACTCAATGTAGATTATTTCATTTCAGATGTTTAAATCCCGTAAATTCCAAACTCCAGCATACTAAAGTTCACATTACTCAGGAATGATGGCATCCACAAAGGGGTTTATAATTCTTCAGTGTACATTCTCTAATTTCACACTTCCAGTTGCCTCAGCTGAGCCTCTTCTAAGTGTCACCATACAGATGCAAATTCACTGTTGACAATCCCTACTCTTATTTGTAGTCTAAAATAATTTAGCAACACTTTTCAACTGTGAGCTTTTGTTTTTTTCTTTCCGCCCAAAGCATGCTTTTCCTGGCAGATTAAAGATCTATCAGAATACCATTCTCCAGGAAGAACCCTGAATAACGTCAGGCGAAAAACTAGATCTGACAAAGCTCCCCCATACACACACTTCTTCCACACACTTTTCAACCAGATTATGATTTTCTGAAGTTTGTTTCAGTTTATCATTCTAATCTAAAAGGTTGAGCATCAGATAACATGTTTTTTTTGTTTGTTTGTTTTTAAGAACCATAATCATGCAAGACATTATGGCCAAATGACAGTGCTGAAGTCAAAGTACATTAAATCAAACAACGGGAGATTATCTGTCCACCTTGCAATCTCATTAAAAGCACCAGCATGCTTGTTCAATATCTGTTTTCCATAAAAATCATATCAATCAGCACTGATTGTTTATTTTGTGTCTACTGTTTCCATCCTAACCAGCCTTTCAGTGCATGAGAACTGATCTTTGGTTAATATGTCTGTGATTACTTGTGGCACCACGTTTAGCCTTAAAATATTTACACAACATTGGGTTTTCTTTCCACTCTTCTGGAGTGTTCTGGCAGTTCAAAATTCATTAAAAAGAATGCTGATAGTTCACAGAACTTCCTAGGCAATTCTTTTAAGAAACCCTGGTATATCTAGGCATTATATTATATTATCCAAGCATTATAAACTTGAAAGTATTTTTCATTCTTCCTTGTGACTCTTAGAAAGTATTAATTTTGACTAACAAGGAAATACATTGCTCTTTCTTTCCAAGCACAGAAGAAAAATACACCAGACTCTGTCTGTAAGGGGTAATGTATGCACTGCTTTCCTTCAATTTCTTTAACCCTAGTTATTAATATTTAGGCTTTTATAGGTTTTTAAGGTTATAAACTTCATAATTTGGTTCAGCTGTGAGTAAATGAACCCAAGTTACAACTCAGTATTGAAGTTTCATCCTTATCTGTTTAATTTTTGTCCTTGCGAGGAGACTTTAAAAGCTCCTTTATAAGACTGGCATGAAAAGCAATGATATACATTCTCAGCAAAACAAAGTAGCCCTTATTCTAGTCTTACATAGTGTCTGATCTGGAATCCACTATAGTTCTGGGGAAAAGAATGACATGAATTTCCATGTTTTTTTTCACCTTACCAGTATAAGGCAGAAGTAGCGACACCAAAATCTGCAGAGTTGCATCAGTTCAACTAACATCTTAGATCAGAATTAAGTTCTATTTCTTCGTAGCAATCCAGACTGGGCTGAGCTTTACTGTATTTCACCTTTAAGGCAACAGGAGTCCTGTCCTGATTACTGAGTGCTTTATATAGCCTGTCATCTCGGCTTGCAGTTTGCACTTACGATTTCCTCTTGTATCTATGAGAGCGCTTCCCAAAGGAAGGTCATATCATAGTCATCTTGGAATACTTAAAAACTAATGATATGCATACAAATCCAGATCAGATTTAAATATTAATGTGAAGATTTACAGAGGGTTTTTTTAGAATATATTCATTAAAAAAGCCAAAAAACTGTAGCATTATTGTACTGCAACTGCCACTCGGTTTAAGTTTCATGAAGTTTTCTGTATCTTGCTAAACTCATTACCAAAAGAAAAATCTCTAATATTTTGCTGTCTCAAACCCCTGTATTAGTAGAATCATATGTACATATAAGCCAACTATAAGACTACAAGAGTTAGATCATATTATAACTCACTAACAGTTATTTTTAAAATGGATTTACTTTCATCCCATATAAGCGTAGCGGGTTTTTTCCATTACTGTGAATTATTTACATCAGAAGTGTTGATTCATGAAACTTAGGTTTCATCAAACTTGACCTATGCAAAATGCATGCATCTGATGTAGTTCTCTGAACTATTGATTTTTCTGCATCCATCTGTCTCGCACTCACTCTGTTCTGAGTACTCTCTGAAGAATAATGCTGGCATCTGTTTTAAGTATAAGCATTCCAAATTACTGCATAGATGCGTTACAAAGTAGTTAAGAAAAATCAGTGGTTTCTATGTAAATAACCACAAAGCTTTGCTACTTTCTTTAAAAACATAAATTTATTTAATAAAGATTGTTTTATTTTATTTTACTCCAATATTTCTCTTTCACTTCAGCTTCTGCAGTCAAAGCTATCATAACATTCTGCTGCTCTTTATATTTACCACTGGTGTGAATTCCTTTGTTGTGGGTGTTTTTTCAAGGAATATGCATTTCGTATTGTGTTTACTACTGAAAAGTGAGATTTTGAATCAAAATCAAGTAAAAAGACCTTAGCACACATTTTAATACATTTTCACAGCTTTCCTAAAAATGGTGTTAGGATGTCACCCAAGTGGATCACTTAGAAAATATTTCAAATTAGCCTTTTAAAATAACATTTAATTGCTATGGAAATTAAGATGAAATTTCTGTAATTAGTATGCATTTTTCCCTTCTGAGCACAGAACAGCAATAATAAACTTGAGCTAAAGCTATGAGACTGCTAAAATGTACTGTCCATGTCCACAACCTGGATTTCTACAAAATTAATTTCTGTTAGTAAGATCACAATAAAAGACCTATGGAAAAGAAAGCTCTTTAGTGTTAATCCAGACCCTTGGCCTATCTTGAACAGATTCAAAGATATAATATAATTGCTTTTGATCATCTTAAAAAAAACCACAAACAAACAAACAAAAAAACCCAAAAAAACCAAAACCCCAAACTCATAAGGAAAGGAAGAATCACAGCACTGAGAAGAACCAGTCTTGAAAAGCAGTGAAGCACTGATTAGATGCCAGTTGAATTACAGACAGTCAGTCAAGAGAAGGGGTGAGCTGACGTACACAAGGATGCAGCCAAGGAGAACTGTGGTGACAAATAAATTATTTTAGCTGCTAAAGATAAGAACCTGCTGGTGAAGATCCTCTGCACCAAATAACTGGGGAAAAAAATGTTTTGGAACAGCTTTAATTTTATGCCAAAATAGCAGTACTTGTAAAAACCAGCTGGCACGCTGCTCACTCACATTAATCCTCTTACTTCATCTCCCTGAACTGACACAGTCTGGTCCATTTTTTATTTCTGCAAACCGGAGTTATGGGATCTGATGTCTCAACTTCAGTCATCAATAAATCTGGAAAATTCTTGGGATACACAAGTGTGCAGGCCCAAAAGACTGATAGAGCCAAAACATAATTAAAAGACAAGCAATGGTAATGACTTATGGCAGAAAACTCTCTGATGAAATCCCCATAGTGGCAGATTCTTCTGGATTTGAATCTTAATTTAAAACACTACTAATCAATACCTTTTCATATCCTATGGAGAAAAAAATAAAATAATTTTTAACTAAGGTGGCCAATGCTGCAATCACTGTAAATACCTTCTATGTATTCTTTAAAGCTTACTTCCTTATTTCATGACCTGTTTATTTTATACGATGGGCAAACTGTGGACTATGACAGCAGTAATATGGCTGAGATGTTCAGTTACATCCCCTTTAGTAAATGTGATTGCTCAAGCCCTTGTGGTAATTGTTCTCATCCTCCTTCTTGTTATCTGTTTATCACATTGCAATAAATGGGATTTTTCTTTTAAGGTTATTCCATTAGAATCATGTCAATCAATTCAGAAAAATGCAGGATTGTAATAATGAACTAATTCATCACATCTATTACTTTGCAGTTCTCAATTAATTACAGTATCTCAAGAATACGCTATTTTTGGCATATGATCTCCATGTATACATTTAACACTGTTCTTCACAGTAATAATGTAATCCCATCACAAAATGTTCAACAGATGTCGTTGCTTACTTAAGACAAGGTGTTTATACTGCATCTGAAAATAACCCATGCACTTGATAAAAACACAGTCTTCTACAACACTGTTCAGGGACTGCAAGAATGTTGTTTAAGTCTTCATAATATCTCTATAAGTAAGCATACGGGAAACAATAATCAGTTCACTAACCATTGAACTAGCATCCTCTCTGGGTGGAACCACGGTCATATTATAGTATCTTAGTACAAGAAGATCAAGAAATTAAGAAAACTGTAACCAACAGAAATCACACTGGATCTTGCATGGTGTACAATGACGACAGTGTTTTGTTTTGGTTTGTTTTTTTTAAATATCAAAGTTATTGTTTTGAAAAATGGAAAACATCATGAAATCTAATATTATTTCCAAGTGCTTAACACTTTATGTTCTACCTGAAACACATCCTGCAGAAGCAGTATCTTTTAATCGTGTGGGTGGGTTTTGGTTCAGTTCTGGAGG